>PVKB01001747.1:0-361916 GCA_004027205.1 Ctenodactylus gundi
AGAGTATCTTACAGTTATTTACACTTTGGCATTAAAGATATCACTAATTCTTTCTGAACTAATAGCTCAATAATAATTATTTAAGTAATTTAATTATATATGTATATAATTTGTTTAATATTAAGGACTTTTTCTACAGTCTTAATATATTAAAATATAGTTAGCTTAATATATTAGGAAGCTACCAAATACTAAAGCCTCATCATCATAAAGTTTGCTGAATATAACTGCCGTCATAAACTAAAGTTATCAGCAAATTTTATGATTTATTTCCAAATATTTTAGGAAATAAACAATTTGGTTTTACAATGTCATGTGTAAGTTCTTTAAGATCTCTGCTGGACAATTTACTTATAGCTGAAATAGCGTCAGCCAGAGTAACTCAGATTGGGGGAAATCTGCCAGGTTAGATTCTACAATTAAGTATTTACATCATTAATGTGGCTTGGAATATTGGCCTTCATTATGCTCTCATTAAATTTTCCTCGTGAGGTATGAGGACTGCTCTACGTGGTTTCCTCAGTAGATTAAATTTTTGTCACTGAAATTCAAAGCCTTTGAGAAACAAAGCATTAGCTGCCCAACCTCTCAAAGGCTGGCCTAGGAATTGGCATGGTGTCCTACCTACTCATATTTTATTGGCAAATCAGCCACAAGCTATTCCAAATTGAAGAAGAGGGGAAAAGTACATCAAGTTCTGATTTGACATGTATCCAGCATTGATATTTTTTAATCCACCACAGAAAGGGAAATGAAAGGAAATGATCCTTTGAAAAGACACAGGATTTTGAAAAGATATAATAGTCCCCCCAAATCCAGTTTTATCAAATTTCCTTTCTAGATGATTCTGCGATTCATCATGCAGTGGTGTCTTGTAGGACTGAGACACTCATTTGCCCTGCTGGAAATGTTTCTTTCTGGCATTACACAATTACTTCCCTGTTCTGGAACTGCTTTCAGACAAAGGAAGCTTCCTTACAAATAATTTCAATTTCCCCATGGGGCAGATCATCTTCAACGACTGGTCAATATAGGCCACCGGGCATGGCTCTCCTCAGTTCAATTCAAAGCAACACTGACTCAAAGCAACACTGACTGCCATTCTTCAGTTCCAGAACTTTCTGTGGGTCTAGATTACAGCTTACCTTCTCTCTCTGCTTATATCAGCTTTCTTGTTTTTCTCCTGGGCGTTTTTGCAAATACAAAAAAAAATATCATAAAAAATGCCATCGTTCTTATTTTGGGGTGTCAGTCAATCTTTGACACTTTTTCTGTAGCTCATTAAGAGTTATACGGGAATCTGCAAGTCTCAAAATTTGGATCTTTATTATCTGTACTTCTAACACAATACACCCAGCACAGATATATCTCAATGTACTAATAAAACAAATGACATAAGTTTTATTTTTAGATATCATAGTTACTTTCATTATTTATATTTTTTAAAGAAGCTGATTTCTTTTATTGCTCTAGAAGCTGATATTTAAAGTTATAATTTAGGATTGAATGGAAATCTAGCATGTTGAGTATTTTTTTCTTCAAATAAAGTTCTACAAATGATATTTTCTTTTCAAAGCTCAAAACACATTACAATGGCACTGTTTATGTTGCATTGCTGATTCACTGTCTGTTTTAAAGGAATTGAGGCTTATTTGAAAAGAAAGTCCTCCCTATCAGGGAGTTTAAAAGTATAATATAGAAAAACGCATTAGTATTGTAGGGGATCTGAAAATTGCACTGATTTTAAAATTAAATGTAGGGGATTCGATGAGACAAAAGTAATGCTAATTCCATGCTGAACTCAGTCAGGGAAAATTCATTTTTGTCTGTTCACAAAAATGTAATAGTTTTCACTTGCTTAAACTATCCTTAGATCTTCAAAGAAACCAAAAAGTTGAAAGACTGGAAAGCCACACATATTGACATAAAATATTCTGTAATCAGCATAAAATGATAGAAAATACTGTTATTTGAAATCTTTTTTCTAATGTGTTCTCTTTTTTTGAGATGGGGTCTAGCTCTGTAGCCCAGACTGGTCCTGAACTGACTGGGTCTTGGACTCATGAGAATCCACTTATTTAAACTTCCAAAGTGCTGGGATAATAGGCATGTGCCCCCATGCTTGGCTTTTATAGGGTGCTGGGGAATCAAAGATAGGGCTCTGGGCTTGCTAGGCAAGTGCTTTAACTACTATGCCATCCCTTCAGCCTACACTGACCCATTCTTTACAAAACTGGTGTATTTTCCAAAGGAGACACACAGAGCTGCCCTTTTCCTAGGAGTCACATAACTGCCCATTATTGGGTTTTTGTTTCCCTTATTTTCTCCTTGTCTCTGGGATATCAAACTTCACAATGTGTAGTCCTTATTACTGTGTACAAACTCTCTTTTCATTTATCACTTGCTCTTTAATATTCATACATTGCTTAATATATTAAAAATAAAGCTAATAAGCTAACGACTGCAGTCCCATTCCTCTCTTTACATTTGCAGATTATTTCTGTAAAATATTTCTCCATTCTCTTTGATCAATATGCCCGAAACTTTAACCTTCAGCACCAACATGGTAACATACAATACTTCCTTCAGAATTATTACATTTATATTGATCAAATCATTATTATTTTAATTTTTGTTTTACATTTTGTTTTTTAAATATATGTGTTTCTTTTAACTTTAATCTAACTTCAAGTCAAACTTCATTATCATGCCTGTTTAACCTTGTTTAGATATTTTTTAACTCTAATCTAGGTTCCTTTAAACTCATTTCTGGAGTATTACAATTTGTCCATTCAACAAATGTTAACTGAGCATCAACAGTTGGTTAGACTTTCAGGTGAGTGTTGAAAATATAAGCACCACAAAGTCAAATATGGTACTTGCTATGATTTCGATCTGCACTATCCTCCAAAAGCCTCATATATTTGGATACTGTGGGTTTTATATGGATCTCACTTTATGCTAGCACCTGGGGTTTAGTCAGAAAGGGCAGATCACTGGGTCTTCACTTGGAAGAGGTGGATCACTAAAGCATGATAAGGCATTGATGACTGGGATAGGACTTAAGAGAAATATATGCGAGCTCGGTATGTCCTTTGTGCTCTCAGCTTCCTATTGCCAAGCTGTGAATACCTTCTTTCCAACTAGGCTTTTGCCTCACCCTACTGCCATTTCCAGCTACCCTGAATGGAGCAGGTCTTTACAAGACAGTAAGCTAAAATAAACCTTTCTGACCTTAAGTTATGGGTATCAGGTATTATGCCCTTTTCAAAAAAAAAAAAAAAAAAAAAAAAAACCTAACACAGAAATTAGTACCAGAGTGGGGTACTAAGTGCCGTTGCTTTACCTAAATATGTGAGTTGGAAGCTCTTGAAACTGGTTTTCTGAAGGAATTTGGAAAGGTTTGAAGATACTGGCTCAAGAAAACTTACAAGGCTGTAAGCTGAGCTTGGTGGAAAATTCTGGTTGGAACTCAGAAGACCAGAAGGTGACAGAAGTGTGGATTTTAAAGGCCAAGCTAAAAAAATATATATATAAAAAAAAATAAAAAATCACACTTGTAAAGTAAGTTTCTATTGGCAATTAGTCTACAAAACATGGAAGCTATGCTCTGGCAAAGAAGTCTGTTAGCATTTTGTTTGAAACTGAGATTAAGGGTAGCAGACCAGTCAACTGGGTAGAAAAATTTCAAGGCATCTTAAATGTTCAATTTTTCACATGTGGGTATTGTTTGAGAATTTTAGCTAAACTTACAGTGCAAAGGGAAAAAAATGGCACAGCAAAATGACAGAAAAAAATTGCAATTTTGCCAGAATGAAGTTTAGGGAAATATCACATTGTTTTTGAAGATATTACCATTAAAAAAGTTAGATATTCTGCATCAGGTCTGTAGAAAAAAATGTGTTAGGGGCATCTCAGGAATAAATGAGATATGCCATTTACCTATTCAAGGGTTCAAAAGCAAAAGACCTGGCTCTGAGAAAGGTAATCCAGGATAACTGGTAAAGCCCTTAAAGAAAGAGTGTTTTCCAGAGTTTAGCTCCCAGAGTATACCCATACAGACACTAAGTGTCTGCTGCAGCCTTGGTTCAAGGAGGCTGGGAAGCAGAATGTCAGAGTTGTGGGGTCAAGAAAGCCTCCACCCAGGTTTCAGAAGAAGACTCTGAAGGCAGACAGTGTGTTCCTGGAGGGAAGTACATGAAGTTGTGCAGATGAAGCCAAAAGTGCAATGGAGATCCAGGAATTTGGATGGTCACCAAAGTAAGACCACAGGCTATAATCAGAAGCCCCAAAGAGAAGCCACAGGGGCTGCAGCAAGCGGCAATTCTACAGGGCTGCTAAGGGCTTTGGAGCTCATATTTTGCCACAGATTGAGCCAGACACTCAATGCAAAGCTATAAGATATAATTGAGCTACAGGATATACTATCTTCCCTGCTTCCTTTCATTCTTGTTTTTGTCCAATTGCTTTCCACTTTCTTTTTCCTTCTTCTTAGAAAGTGGCTGTTGATTCCATGCCATTATACACTGGCAGAATTTACCTTGTCTTTGGTTTTCACAGGAGCTTCAGCTAAGAGTTTGGCTTGAGTATCAGAAGGACTAGATTTGGGATTTTATTTATTTATTTATTTATTTATTTATTTATTTTTGAGGTACTGAAACTATGAAGACTTTGGTAACATTTAGAGATTTTAATTCAATGGGCATAAGTAAAAGGACACAGATCTCTTGGAGTTAGGAGCAGAATGCTTCGATTTAGATGGGCAATATTCAGCAAAAGACTCATATATTTGGATTTTATATATTATATATGGATTTCAAGTGCTGGTAAGAGGCAGAGCCTGGTCAAAAGGTGGGAAGCCCTGGGCTTGACGCAGAAGGTGCAAACCACCAGGACCTGACAGGGAAGGATATGTGCTAACTCCATCCTTCCTGGCTTTCTCAGATTGCTGTTGCCATCCTGAGAACAGCTTCCCTCCAGGTATGTATCTGCCAAGTCCACACACTACTGCCAGCCACACATGAATGAACAGATCTGAAACTGTGAGATAAAGTAAACCTTATCTCCCTTACGCTTTAACTGTATCCCAAAATGAAAAAGAAAGTACTTGAAGTTAGGGATCTTATTTTTTACAAAAACAAAAACAGTACAGTACTAGGAACTCCAGGGTATTCAAGACATAAAGATATGGGAATTTTTAATATTTCCCATCTGTTTATTTTTCAGCACACACAGCATATTTATGTAAATGGTCGTAACAGGTACTAACAAATAAGAAAGAGGATAAAACAAACCAAAACAAAACAAAGTGAGAAACACATGATGTCTGTATTAAACAAACCCTGTGTGTCAGGGCACACCAGTGTTAGGCATAAAAGCATTTTTAGAAGTTCTAAATGAAATTGAGCAACTCAGAGAAGAGAAGAAATGCAATTCTGAACAAGTTAACTAATGTGTACTCCTCTGAATCTCAAAATGCCCACTTTTCTAAAATCTTCTCAGTTAATCAGAAAAATTAAGATAGGTTATTGTATTCAAGTATTTTATTGCCTCTTAATTTTTAATGAATGCACACATTTTTATTTGATCATAAAGTTTTTTGACATATATCTGATCCATCTGTGTCCTAGACTGATCGCTCAATATTTTGCACTTAATATTATCCTCTTTATTGACTCACACCTGAAAGCTGATGGGGTGCCACATGATGTATGACAAATGTATACAATGTTTAATGTTCAAATTTGAGTAATTATCATTTTCATCACCTCGAAAATTTATTATTTCTTTGTGGTAAGAACATTCAAAAATCTTCTGTGGTAGCTTCATAATTACTGTGTATTACAGAAACACACTTTTTGATGAACAAACATGTCAATTATTATTCTCTAACATTTTAAACATCACAAAACATGCATTCAATCCAAAATCCTAACTCGTTTCAACTGTTCCAAATCATTGTATTCCAAAACCTTTGTCAGAACATTTACCTTTTCTAAAAATAAAAATCATGAAAACATTTCAAAAGAAGGATTAAGATAGGGAAATTGAAAATTACAAACTCATTTTGGAGGTATTAAATGAATCACCTTTTAAGAATCATTTTTATATACGAAGCAATGTTCAGACTGAGTGCTGGATCTTAAATCTTGTTCTTCTTGCTCTACACTGTGTGTGTCTGTGAACACAGTTTTGTGTATCACATCCACAGTACAGTTTTAAAAACAAAGTATATTCACACACATACACACAGATTGCTGCCTTCACTGTGTTCCAGTCCAGACCTCCTGCCTAAGGCTTTGGCACCCATGAACCATTATTTGAGTTAATTAAGATAATTGTTTTCTTGAAGACTGCTTGTCCAGAGAAAAGTTTAATCACTAGGGTAGCTTCCTTTTTTGGATCAATCTGTGCAATGCTATGATATATTAATTACAGTTCACATAATTTGAAATTTCTGACTCCAAACCTTAGCAAAAACAGATCTCCTACTGTGAAGATGTGGCCATTTTAACTATAATTCATAAAAATGTCATTATTGTTTTTTAAACTTAAATGATGCTTTTCTAAACATTTTTTTAGCTACAAGAGATATGCTTCAATTGTCCATAGTCCCTATAATGTTTGTACAAACATCATTCCATCTGAGAAGATGGAAGATTTAAAAAGTCACTTTTAGTATAAGTATATAAGTAATCTTTCTAATTCTTACATTAGTTCATAAAAGAATTCAAGAGTAATTTCTAAAATTATTTTGTATATATGTCTAGATATGAGAATTTCATATTTTTGCCATTAATATTTTATAGTATTAAAGTAATGCTGATTTGATGCATCACTTTTCATAAAATTTCTGCTGGCTTATAAAAATTACTCTTTCCATTATTTAAGAGTTTAATAATCAACAGAATTAGTAGAGGAACGTTTCTATTTTTTAAATTTATTATTCACTACTTGTTTTCACAACATCTATATTTCACCCAAACTTTTTAAAAATTCTCTATTTTACAGATTATCAAGTCTTCATAAATTACTTTCCTAGAGTTTTAAACTTGCATTTTTATAATCTAGAATTCAACAGCAAACACAAATGTATAAACAGCCCATTTGCTATCAAATCCTTACAAGTGTTCCTTCACACTATTTCCTCTCGATTAGTATATAAATTTTACTGTGCTTCTCTTATGGCACTACTTTTTTCTTACAGCTAAAGAATTATATGCATTTTATATTCCAAGTACTGTACTAAATATAGAGCATAGTTTGATAACATGTGTGCTGCATAGAATTGCACACCTATCATAATCGTCTAACATATGGATATTGAACGAGTGATAATGCCTAAGTATGACTGGTGTAATATAGTAAGAAGATTGACATTAATTATGTACACACCAACCTGAGTATTGAAGGCATCGGGCAAAATCATCTGGGGCCATCTAAAAGAATAAAACAGTATTAGTTGGTGGGAAGTGCACACAAGGACTCTCCTAACCCAGGGGGCAGAGATAGGAGGATTGTGAGTTTGAGGCCAGGCTAGTCTACATGGTGAGTTCGAGGCCACTGTGAACTACACAGCGAGAGGGTCTGCCTCAGAAATAAAAAATGATCAAACAAAAAAAAAATTGTGTCAATAGTAAAGATAGAGTTTAAGGTGGAGATACTGTTATAAGAAAAAGAAAGAATTCAGTGGAAGGCTGAGATTTGGGCAAAGTCATGACCAATCTGACTAATTGCAAGATGTGAAGGACAAGACCTGGGATGTAGCTCAGTGACTAGAAAGCTCAGGGTCCCAGATTTGATCCCCAACACCACATATTACCTGGGTGTGATAGCCATGCCTATAATCTCAGAACTAGGGAGTCTGAGGCAGGAAGGTTGCTCTGAGTTCAAGGCCAGCCTGGGTTACACAGTGAGAACAGAAACAGAGTGAGACTGTGTTTAAAAAACAAACAAACAAACAAACAAACAAAAACCAAAACAAACAAAAAACGCAAAGAAAAGCCATTTCTGCTGAAAAGCCAAAGTACTATACATGCTGTCTTCTCAAGTATTCATTTTTTTTTTTCCATCAGGACTTTTGTACCCTTCTAGTTATTTAAAGTATGCCACAAACTGTTGTGACCCATAGCTATCCTACTATGTTATAGAAAACCAAAGAAGAGAGTTATCTTCATTGAAGCATAAAGGATAAAATGGTGATTAGAAAATTTCTTATACCATGACAGTAATGCTGAAAATATTAGAATAATTTTGTATATTTATAGAGAATGATCTGAAAAATATTTTTGGAGATTTATAGAATTTGACAGAAAAAAATGTGAAGATGAGAACGAAAGGTTTTTCATATTTTTGTGTTGGGTGATTAATTCCTACATCCAAAGCTTTAAATAATTTTAAATAGGGGAATTACTCTAGGGTTAGTAATTGTCATGCTAATTTAAGCATCTCTGTACCAGAACAAACTGATGATATGTAGTAGGTAGCAGATACTAATGCACATGTATTTCATATACATTTTATTAGCCTCTGTATATTTATACATTTTATATTTATATACGCACGTACTGATGAGAGAAAACACAGAGAAAGCAGTTGAATGACTTCTAAGAAAATTTGAATAACATTTGTTTTTTAAAAACAGAGAGATACATACTTGAAAATTTAATTGGCACAATGAATTACAAACAGAATAGGTGAAAATGATCTTTTTAAATAAAAACTTCATCAGCCAAATTTCAATGCTCAGATTAAATACATTAATAATCTTATAAAATCATACATGACCTTTATGATTTGTGTATGTTAATACTGCAACAAGAAAGGAGCAGCAATTCATTCTTAAAAATACGTGCTTATTTTTGACATATAATAAGCCAAAATAATCAATATATGTAAATATACAACCCAGGTATTTCTTATATCTCTCCAAAGGAGTGAAGACACTTTAGTATTAGAGAATATATTAAGAATTTCCTGATAGTGCTAAGGTAGATCAGATATATGAGTAATCTATTTAACCAGAACTTCTGAAATATTATACGTTGTAATACAGCTAGATAGATGGATAGATGATAAATAGATAGGTAGGTGGATAGTTTCCTGACCAAGCTTTTAAAAACAACAAATTTGAACATGGTATTACTCATTTGATTAGTAGGTGGTTTTTCAACCTTAAATGACAAAAACTTAAAATTTAATAGAATAATATAAAATCAGAGGAAAATTTAGATATCAGCATTCATAATGGAATGTTGAACTGATACTTCTCACCATTCTAATGCTGTTGAGTAAGACAGTGGCTTTGTTTACTATTACCTAGATTAAACTTTGCACATTCCTTACATGTCAAGTTTAAAATTTAGCTTGGAAATTGAGTGTGCTGGGCCTCCTCGCTGCCTGACATAGGTAAACATACCCATTATTGAGTAAATACAAAGAAAGAAGTCAGATTTAAACTTCTTTAAGACAAGGAGTGAAAGGGACTAGATCTACCATCCTCCTCAAAGCAAAACAATTATGAATACTTACAAAAGAACTGTTTTCTAGACATCACATATCATGCATTGAGCACAGTGATACTTGAGAGAGCAGGTTATGAGAGTTATGTGACGAACACTAAAGCAAACTGGAAGATAACAAATAATACTGCCTAATCGTCCTACTAAATAAGCAAAGTGGAAGAATTACAATACCCATTTGGTCCAAAAAAACAAAGTCAGAAAAACGAACAACGGAATGATAAACAATTGGAACAAATGACCAGGAGACAAATAATAACATATTTAAACCCAGACATATGAGGAATTATATTAAATATGAATTATTTACTAATGAAATACAGATGTCAGATTGGGTTTTGAAGAACGGGAGCAAATCTTACTACCAAAATATCTTTAAATATAAAGATAAACATTATTTTTAAAAATAAAAAGGAAAACAATCTACTATTTGGTGTCCACCAAAAGAAAAATGGAACGGGTCAATTAATAGCACACAAATACACTTTAATTCAATTAATAATTCCAAAGCTAAAAGGGTCATTCAATTATTATACTGGAGTTAACTTTTTATCTGAAGAACTTAACGATTCACATAGTCTTTTCAAAGTATGTTGTCTGATAACATTAGGATGGAATTACAAATTTATAAAAGAATATTATGTGAAAAATTCTAAGTATTTCCAAACTAAAAATCTCAGCTCCAACACATACTCAATCTAAGATTTAATATTAATGGTAAAAATTGGATTCTCTATTATGTAAATATCTACCACTCACTTATTATATTAATTTTTCCACAGATATAATAGCTAAAATGTGATAGATACAGCAATATATATGCATTATATTTTACCTACCACTTCCGCAAACCTGTCACTTTTTATTGCATGCTACATCCATAATATCAACTGAAAGTATGAATTTCCCTTGTTTCCAAGTTGTGTCCTATTATATCCCTATATTTTATCTTTATTCCAAACTAGTACAATAAAATCAATATTCGTAATTTTTCTTAACACGAACTTAACTCTTCCTTGAAATTATACATGCGCCTATCTTCTAAAGAATTTAAACTTATTCAAGTATATGTTATAATGTGAAGTATCTCTTTAACTGAAATTCTAAACAAAAATGGTACAACATTTGTAACAATATTTACTGCACCTTCTTAGAATATTAGAAAATGTAAAGTAAATCAATAGCATCATATACCTCTTTTTTTCTTTATAATCATAATGCTTAAAATATTCTTGATTCATTGTGAGACTTCCAAGCTAAGAGGTAAAACCTCATCTTTGATTTCTTTGGAAACCAGGATAGAAATGCTATAGACAACCACCATCTGCCTTTATGTATTGGGAGAAATAGCTTTGCAGACCTCAGGTGTTCACAACCTTATGGGGAAGAGATTCTAGGCTCCAGGTTCCAGCTCTATTATGTTATAGGTTCAGACTCCAAAGGAAAAGCAATTAGTTGCTTGCTTAAAATTCTTTAGAAAATGCGTGAGACTTTTAATCAAAGGAAATAGCAAATAAATAATAAATAACAAAAGGCACAACCTAAGGGCTGGCTCCTCCTTGGCTATCGGAACATTTTAACTGTTTGGGGGAAATTACAGACTTGAAAAATGCCCAGTAGCCATGGCAACAGTTCACCAGTTTTTCAGCTTTTAGTATACTGTCTGTTTCTCTCATCTTATGGTTCACATTAATTTCTGCTAAACTTAGCAAAGTATAGTGGTATTTATGACAAGATTGATTTAATTACTTTGGGTCCACTTTCATCTTTAATTTCTTCTTTAATGCGTAATAATGAAATAGTTTAGACAATTCTTAATATTTGTATAAGTTTCTAAACAAGTTGTTGATGTAGATGTTAGTTAGTTACATTATAAGAAACCCTCCTCCCTTGCTAGAAGCTGGAAGCCAAGGATAGTCATCTATAAATATTGCTGGTCTTGGTTCTGTTTCATTTTGTTATTGGTTTCTTTTGGAGCACACACTTTTGGAGATTGAAACCAGTGTTTTTCACTGAACTACATCTCAAATTCTTTCTATAATTTTTGTTTGCTTTCATTTTTGCAACTATTTAAAAAATAGTTAATAAAAGTTGGTCATGCAGATCAATAAATTGTATACGAGTAAAACACACTTTAATCATTCTTTCCTCTACAATTCTACGTACCTCATCATCCCACCTATTTTCACATTTTATTTTTGGAGAGTTTCAAGGCGTATCATGTATTTTACCATATCCGTGTTGTGTATAACCCAACCTTAAGTCTTATCAATCTCCCAAAAGAAAAACAAAACATAATTCAACACAGAGTTTAAATTGCTACTGGAAATGAAATACCAGAAAAGAGGATTTTTTCTCCCAGGCTCCTCCTTTGTCAATTTGCTTCATGACTGCCATGAACTGAACAGCTGTCTTCCCCCATGTCCTTCTGCTGGGGTGTTCCTGATTTGGAGCCAGCTCACTGCTTACTGAGCCCCCTGAAATCCTGGGTGAAAATAAATCTCTCCTATTTTAAGTGTCAGGTATCAGGTATTTTGTTCCTGCATCAGAAAATTAATAAGTGGAGTATTCCAAAATGGATGTTCTACTTTACTGAGGTAAAAGGCATGCATCTTGAGTGTTTGCATTCTGTTTCCTGAGCTAATAAAATCAGTGCATAAAATACGTGCTTCTAATTATTTCTTTAATATATTCCTGTGGAAGAGAAAAGCGGCCTCAAATACGGAGCTGTTACTTAAGGATAGTACCTAATTCAGCACTGCTTGGAAACAGTACTCTACCAATTGGATTTCGTTTTAGAATCTCTTTTATTATTCAAATAAACTTGGGAGCCATTCTGGATTTCTTATGTCAGCACGTTTGTAATGATGTGTTGTGTAGGTCATTACTTATACTACTTTATTACTTATTTCCATATTACGGTCAGAAAGCTGGCAAACATTCATTCCCTTTGATGTCTCACAATGCTACGCACTGGTTATGACTTTGTGATACATTTTTATGAGTTGTATGTTAATCTATCTTGAAGATTTATTTTGTTTATGGTGTTTGTTCTCTATGAATTGTTTGCCCTATTGAAATTTGATTAATTTGTACTTCTGACGATAGGCCAAAATAAACAAAATAAAATGCCAAGCTAATAAATATGTAATGCAAACATCGGGGAGACCAGTAAGTTCTCTGACTAAAATTACATTATTAATAGATGAAAATTAAAGTTAATTAAAGTATTGATTTCAGAATGAGAGACATAATTTATTATTTGTGGATCTTATAAGAAGGGGTATTTCTCAAGGTTGCATTTTTTTCTTTCATTTAAATACCAAATCAAATAATTTCTGAGACCAGGTTTATTTAAATAACAAAGGATAAGGGCAGAAGATTTAACATGACCTTAGTGAGGTTTAAGCTTGCAGAAAACTAGCGTTTTAAAATATCATCTGAAATCCTAAACAGCGCGCTACCAACATATTCTGAAACATGTTTTAATGGCATTGCTGAGAGTAAGATATTTTAATTTCTGATTGTTTTTAATCCAACTTCCTGTTTATAACATACTTCTCAGTGTTAGGAATATTGAGTTATGAGGATGATTTGGGGGATCTGCCTCTGGGGAAGACGCCTGAGGACATATTTAGTTAACATTAATTATATGGAATATCTGACTTCATAAATAACTCATATATTTTGAGAAATTCTTCTCTATTTTAATGGATTCACTGAGGTCTCCCATCATACTTTCTGCTTTTTTATAAATAAATGGAACAAGAGGTGTTACCCACTTGGTCCAGAATTTTTGTGTACTCTACATGGCATTCAAAGCTGGCTGCTTCTCATGCCACATAATATATGACTCCAAGCAACATTTCTGTGGAGGAAATATTTTGCTTCTAGAATCCAGACCATATGCACGCCTTGTGGTTTTCTTCTTTACAGTACAATAATCATGGTGCAACAATGTTCTCACAACTTTGAAAGGGATATTTCAGCATGTTCCTGACTAAAGATCTAGGCAAACTGTACCAAAGTAGAAATTTGATGAGTAAGACTAGATTTATGTTTCATTCTATGGAACATGATGTCATCAAAAGCACCACAGATCCAGCCACTTCTTGTTATTCTGTCCAATTCACCTTCAAGGTAATAATTTATCATTATGATGTTCTCTGGATTTTCAGATAATCTAGACTCTTATAAGATGAAAGAGTTCATCCAACCCTAGAAAATATTTATTAACATTTTATGTGAATGCAAATTATTTTTGAATTGGAACACTGAAAAATAATTTGCAAGCTGTAAATCTTCTTCATATACTTGAGGAATTTTAAGTCTGTCCCTTTTAGTTTTTTCTATCATGTTATCAAGGGGAATAGTTTTACTAATCTTTGCATATAAGCTGATAATTCTGTCTCACTTTCTATGAAAATCTTAAGTATATGAATTCAGCTTTTGTCTTATATTTAAAATTTTAAATGTTTTGAAACTCAATTGCCTTCTGTGTGTTTGCACTACTTCAAAAATGTCATTTCTGTGGATATTTGATCCATTTTGCTTTTATTCCATGAAAATCACTTTCCTTTTTACTCCTTTTTTACTTTCTTCAGAATGTTTTCATGTTCCTGACAAAGTAGCAAGCTATATTCCAAGTGTCATATTAATTTTGTAATTTAGGCCTCATTCAGAAATAATTTTTACTTTGAAATCTAATTGTCTTTTGTGAATCTGACCAACTTTTATTTGTTCATGATTATTATTCATTGTTACTTCTCGGTTCCCTTATTTATGATTCTATTTTTACTCCAATTTTATTTTTGCAACTACATCTTCTATTTGATGGCCATATTATCAGTTACCGTATTCTAGCATAATTTTATCCAAAAAAACTAAGGTTCTGTACCTCCAGAGATAGTAGCGTATATCAACACCTCAAACTACAATCACTACTGCTGATACCGTGGAGGAAAAGGAATTCTCTGACACTCGTGATGGGAATAGAAACTGATCAACCCCTATGGTAAGCACTACGCAAGTTTCTAAGAAGTCTGGAAATGAATATCCCCTTTGATCCAGTGATACCTCTTCTGGGAATTTGGTCAAAGAGTTAAAAATACCATATATCAGAGGTACATGCATACCCATGTTTATAGCAGCACAACTAACAATAACTAAAATGTGGAAAACACCAAAATACTCATCAATAGACCAATGGATACATAAACTGTGATATACGTACACAATGGGATACTGCTCATCAATACAGACAGTAGGTTTCAGGCTTTTGTAGGTAAATGGATAAGAAAGAGAAGGTTAAATATTCTCTAATGCATGAATGCCCTTTGCTACATTAAATAATTTCCTCATTTGTAGAAAGCTTCTCTAATACATGGATCACAATAATTTCATAGAACTAATGGAGGGAAATAATAGAAACTGGAGGGGAGTTGGGGAGATGTGAGGGTCAAAAGGTAGAAGTGAAGGGTTTGTAATTTTGCCATGATACATATATGCACAAAATTACTCAATATCAATGTAAACATTATGAATTACATTTATATATATCAATAAAAATGGGTAAAAGTGCCTACAGTCTTTAACTGTTTCTTTTCTATCTTCTATTATTTTCTTCCTGATATAGAAAGTTTGTTTTGCTTTGTCTGCTTTTAGGTATTTTTATGGACACTACACAAACATTATATGTAGAATCATTTCAGGTTTGTGAGTTGTTTAAATTCTTACTTAAAAAAACTAAACTAAACCAATGGATACACAACTGTGGTATTTATACACAATGGAATACTATACATCTATAAAGTCCAACAGCATGGAGACTTTTGCAGGCAAATAGAAGAAACTTCAGAACATCATGTTACTGAAGTGTGTCAGAAACATAAAGTGAAAGATCGAAAGGTCTCTCTGATAAGAGAAACCCAGATCACAACTATCTCATGGAACTTAAAATGAAAAACAAAGTGAACCAGGAAGGTAGGGCGGCAGGAAAAAAGGGGTGAGTCGGGGGAGGGACAAAAGGAGAGTGGAAAAGTCCTTGCCACCTAGACAAGACACGTATGTGCACAAAATGCTCAACTTCATTATAAACCTTGAATTTTGTGCTTATATGTATCAATAAAATGGGGGGAAAAAAACCTAAAGGTGAGCTGAAGGAATGCCACAATGGTTAAAGTGCTTGCCCAGCAAGTGTGACGTCCTGAGTTTGGTTCCCCAGCAACACAAAATGTAAGGCGTGGTGGTGCATGCCTGAAATCCTTGCACTCAGGAGGCTGAGGCAGAAGGATTTCCATAAGTCTAAGGACAGCCAGGACTATACAGTGAGTTCAGGACCATATTGGGCTACAGAGCGAGACCTTGTCTCTAAATAAATAAATAAATAAATAAACAACCAACCCTTGATGTACAGCTTAGTGGAGATCGTTTCCATGGTGTGCATGACGCCCTCCATGATTTCCAGTGTTGTAATTAAAAAATAAATAAATAATAAAAAACAAATAAGTACCTCTTAGCTCTCACAATATAGACTCTGATTTCCCTCACCTTCAAAATTGTAACTTTTTATTGCTCTCAGTGACTGCGGAATCAATAAAATGCTAAGTAACTTGTGATTTCTGGTTCAAAGAATACTCATAAATTGCCTAACTTGTTAGTTGACAGATATCACTATGGAGTAGAAATGTCTAGTGCACCACCAATGACGTAACAGTCACACTGAAAGTAAAGAATAGACAATAAAACTTCAGATATTTTGAATGCTTATTATCTGCAGAATAATTATTAATTCATCGGAATTAATTAGATGTTCAGATCAAATACATGTCAAATATGCTCTGTTATAGTCATCCAGCCTTACTGATGAGAAATGAATGCCCTTTGCTACATTACATAATTTCCTCATTTGTAGATAGGTTTCATATTATGAAGAAAGGGCTAAAAGTGTAATGATATTAACAATTTGTCAAATGAAAATAACACTGAGCTTTTGCCGAATATGACTAACCGAATGAATAAAAAATGTGTAAATTAATGAATGTTACCGCAACCTTGTTTGGTGTCAGAAAATAAGAAATTAAGGTTCCTAGTCTACTACCAATTAACTACCTTTGTGTGATTATCAAATTAGTAATTTCCCTTGCTTTATTACTTTAACTTATCAAAAATATTTTGGCTATTTAGCTGTAAATACAAAGATAAAATATCATTTTAAACTTTACATTTAAAAAATAATAGCCTCTCCGTTTAGCTTATAATGGTGTTTTAAAAATAAAATGCACGAATCATAGAATGATTTTCGGAGAAATATCTACTGGCCTAGGTAAACTACTTTTGAGGTTGAAATTATTTCATTTCTCCTCTCATTAACAAAACACAATTTCAAATGCTAATATTTTTCAAGTCAATATTCTTGATATATAGAAGATGTGAAACTGGGAATTTATTTAATTGACTTTATAATAAAAAACACATAGCAGAAACCATTAGCAAACTGTAGTTTTGGTAAAAATGTATTGAGAAAACTAGTGAAAAATTGCAAAATATAAATGAGTTATAAAAGACAATAATACTTAACTTACAACATTTTGGGCATTTTCATGGTATTTTTTGGAAGCAAATCTCTTATATTTCTTAAAAGCAAAAGAAAATATGGGTAATAAGTATAAGAAAATCCATAAAATCTTCCCTACTTGCTCCCCAAAGGAATTCTCACCTGAAGTTTTCCAATATTTTTGAAAAGCTTTCTTCTATTATGAGTTTTTTTTTAAACTAAAACTTACTTTCTTATTCCTCTAGTAAGAGAAAATATTTCAAAGCTTCACGAACTACAATAACCTATCCACATGTATTATGTGCTTTAGCCATTACAGAGCAATGATTTTTTTTCACTACCATAACACATACAATTGGACAGTAACAAAAAGTAGTAAGGCATATTTGTGAAAAAAACTTTGTCTAATGGTGAATATATTCTTACTACCAGAACATCTATCTGCATAGTGAAAAACACAATCATGAGTATGTCACCCTTCTTAGTGATTGCCATGAGTAATAATTAGTTTAGTAGATATTATACATTTGGGCCTTTGTACATCCTCATAAATGAAAACTACACATTTTTATTAAAATCAATGTTTATATTATTTATATTCTTCTACATAAGCCTTTGATCATCATCTACCTTGAGCAAGTTAAATATGTGTGTTGTATAAAAGTATCTAATTATAATTTATAATCATTCCAACATCTGCAATTTTGCATTCAGGTGAATTTGCTTTCTTTTACATTATTTTTTTGCTATTATTGTTATTATTATTATCATCATAATTACTGGTACTGGTATTCATGCCCAGGCCTTTCACATTGAACGACATCCCCAAACCATTTTTAATTTTTTAAATTTCTGATTTCAAGTTAGTGACTAAACAAACTGTAAAAGTGCCAGCACTGAGCTAGTACTTGGGATTCTCCTGTCTGTACTTCTGAAATGGGACTACAGACCTGGGTAACAGGGCCAAGCCAGCTGCACATTGTAACAAGTGTTCCTGCCTCAGAGGATTCACATACCCGAGTCATTTCAATTGCTGAGAGAAAATCAAATGCATTCAAAGTAAGGTATGAGCCAGTTGTCTCTTGTTACCTTGGATTCCTGCATACACCCTACTGCAATATTTTTTAAGGCAAAAGAAACTTCCTTTATTCAGAATAGTTTCAAACTTACTTTAGTATGCAGTTCACAATAGATGACTATAGGTTGAAAAACCAAAAAACATGTCAATTTTCCCCAGTATGAAACAAAAACCTAAATATTCAATGAACCAGTACATGAATTAAATAGATGAATGCTCACTAACTGAAAATATTCAAAAGCAAGAATAAAGACAAAAATCATTCAAAGTCATTTTATAAAAAGCTTGTAGTGACTACTATAATTTATCATAATTACTTAAAAGTGTATATTTTCTAAGTTTCTATAGTTATTTTCTCTTTATTGGTGTTGATATAATTTATGAATTATTTGAGATTTCAATTTTCTGAAGATTCTCTCTTGGGTGTTGGAAATTAAAATAATTTCAAGCACATGATTCATATCTGTTACCTGCTGCCAAGGAAATGATATTTTCAAAGATTAAAATTAATCTCTTTTTCATACACACACATACAAATGTATATACACACATATATACATATATATATTCCTTATTAATTCTCCATGTTGCTTTATCATCTTTTGAAGTTTCTGAAGAAAAATAAAATCAAACTCTAGTGTCTTGATTACTAATAACGCAGAATTCACTGTCTGAAAGTAATATCTATTACAATTTGGAGAAGTGATATTGTAGCAGTTTCTCTTCTGGGAATTTTTCTTTTTTCTGTGACTTCTCAGCATTTAAATTTTGATTGAACTCTTAGTTCAAAACCTTGCTATAAAATCACTGTTCTCAGATATCATGCAAAATAGATAACAGTTAAATGACTGCAAGTAAATTCCTGAATGCATTCAAGTGCTTATAATGGATAAAGAAGCTGCCTGTAGTAGGGCTAATCCATGTTGTTTTACTTATGAGTAGCACAAAAAATTAATATCCTGATCTAAAGAATTACTAGACACACTCCTATGCCAATCATTTCATTGTCGGTAGTGTGTTGTTGCTTTTAATGACAGGTTCTAGAGGACAAAATTAGAGATTTCTTTAGTGTGTTGAAAACCCACAGATAAATTCATTTCAATAGGCAATTATCTATAATTTGACCACAGTTACAAGAATGTTATTTATATTGGTATTTGCAGAAAACACTCCTACTATTTTCATAAATAGTACTGTTTCGTGCCAACGTAATAACATTTTTGACATTCAGAAACATTCAGCCTCCTTTTAAAACAGTGATATCTGACTTTTCTTGAAAAAAACGCTACTAATGAGCCCAGACTTGGAAATGCAATATAGGTGGTATTTTCACCCACCTCTACACCCACTGAAAAAGAGCACTAACAAAGGAATCTAAATGTACTTCATGGTTCTTCATAATCCTATTTAGAATAGTTCAAAATTAGGCAAAGACCATTCTACTGGCCAATGAAAACAGACATTTTCTTTGGTTTTTGGGAAAGCACAGTTGCTTGAGGAACTGGAAAACGGATATGGAAACAAACTTTTATGCTAACAGAGAAATCAAAGCAGAGGCTAATGATTGTGCTTTTGCTCAAACAGATCAAACTTGAGATGATAGCTGAATCTCCGCTCGATGTAGCTTTATCTCTGGACATTCTAGTTAGGAGAGGCACACTTACCCTCTGCATCTAACTGGCAATGATGTAGGTGTTATGCTACTTAAAATTATAAGCTTCCTAAAAGATCCATTCATGCTCAGGACCATTTACTTTTCAGCAGTAGTAATCATCATACTACTTTGGTTTACTGAGCAAGTGACATAGAAAATTCAAAAGTAGCAACCATTTTATCACTTTAAAAAGTTGTGCACTATGCCCATACTTCAGGGCTATACTCATAGGCTATGACAGTACAACATATCTAGATGTAAATTCTTAAGAGACCACTTAAGCGGTCACTAATGTTAACATCTATAGTCAGGAAATCTTTAAAATCCATCCCCTTTAAATCAGCAGCATCTCTCACACTTTTATGTGCTCAGCTTTTCCTCCTCTGAACATGGAAATAGTATTCTGACTAGTTTCCTTCATCCAATCCTCACACTAGTCCAATTAATATACATCCAACCTGACCTGACCAAGCCAATGTCTTCTGATCAACTATTTAAGTGCACTCATCTTTTTGAGAATCAAAGATGAATAAATCATGGCCCCAGAATACCAGGATATTTAAAGATCCAAAAGAATATCAAAAACTAAGAAGATTTTAAAGATTTTAAATATTACAAAACAAAAATGCTAAACATTTTACTAAATAACCTATTGAAGAAAAAGGCTAACAAATATTACTAAGCTTTTGAGACTGAGAATAAGATAAAAATGAAAATATGTATTACTACATGATGTAAGTAATGACATAGTTAGAGGGAATTTAATCATTCAGAAATGATAGGAGAAGAGAACAGGACTGAGGCAGAACCAGAGTAGGGCACATACTCCAGGGGCCATGGAAATAGATGCAAGTCACACACACAGACTCTCACTCTCTCTCTCTCTCTCTCTCTCTCTCTCTCTCTCTCTCTCTCTCTCTCTCTTTCTCCCTCCCACCCTCCCTCCCTCCTTCCCTCCCTCCCCAGGAAACAGCCAAGGACAAAGGATCACAATGAGATTAAGAAACTCCCCAGTCCCTCATCTTCAAAAGCTAGTCAATTCAGCAATTGGCCAAGTGTATTTTCTTGCAGGTGGCTCACTCCAGAAAGCAAAACTGCCGAAACAAAAACTGCTGTACACATACAGACAAAAGGTTTATAAAGAGTTAGGTCTCCATCTCAAGGGGGACTCTCAGTGCAGACTGCACTCTCAAGGTCCTCTTGAGAGCTTTCTCTCTCTGCTCTTTCTCACTGTCTACAATAAACTTTTACTTGCTTTGAGCTTTCTCTGGACTAGGAGTTGTGTTACTGACAATCAATTTAAGAGTTTGTGAGTCCAGACAACTGAGAAACTACAGCATCCTTGCTAACAAGAAGTATTTCAGACGCTTAAGTGGAATGGGTAGTCACTGGATGTGTAAATTTAATTTAATTGTATGATATTTAAAAACAAATACTATTTAAACATGTTTAGCCTTACTAATCACCTTTTTCAAGTGCTTTGCATACAAATGTGGCTTGTGGGTACTATACTGAACACTGAAAACATTCAGTAGATTTACTTTTAAACATGGTGCTATAATCTTATCTTCATATAGACGTGGCAACCTCCTCCTCCACTATACCATTGGGGAGGGAGGGGCTTACCTCAATATAAGCACTGTGGTAAGAAAAGTCTTCTGACACTCCTGGTTGGAGGAGGGACAACTCACAGGCGTAGTGTGCACAGAAGGAATGAAGGAATGGCCAGATGGAACCCTCGTGTCCAAGAGTCACATTAGCCTGGCTGTGCATATATGTGATTGTTATGCACAGGTGGGTTTATGCCAGCCGTCCTAAACTCACTGGCTCCAGCAAATGGCCACATGCCCTTTAGCAAGGGATGCCTAGCTGCAGGTCTACATGGGGTCACTGTGCCTAGCAGCGTTCAAGAGCACTAATACCACAGGAATAGAGGAGTGAGGAGTGAATAAGCAGAGACATCCCAAGAAAGAAAAGCAGCAGCTGACCAGAAAAGCAAGTCCCAGGAGGCAGAACAGTTACAGTGAGTGGTCATTTATGCTGAGATGGGATTTTCAGAGATGCAACTGCCTTTTGAGTCCTTCTGTAGGCCTGTGACTTCACCCTTGCTCCCGTACATCATCCCTCACTTATTCCTCTGCAAGTAATTTCTCATCCATATTCCTATAGGTAACCCTAATAAACTAATTGGTTCACCAAATTGCACTGTGGTGTAATCCTTACTGGTCAGTCTGTTGTGGCCTATCTGGGTGAACAGGCTTTGCTGTTCACATCTCCATAGGACAACTTGTCCTCAAGAGTACCTTCTCCACATTTCTCAAAAAAGACAGGAGCCACACCACACTGCAGCCAGTGAGGCGAGCACACTCACCCTCGACTATGTTCCAATCACAAGTCTAGAATCTTTTGGCACATGTGCCTGCATTAATCCTTCAAAAAAGTACCAATACCTAAATCGAATTTTAGTCACTAGAACCATATATTCTATCGTTTATAGAAAGGCAGTACAAATGCATAAACCTTCCTAGATACAAGTTTACTCTAGACAGTTCTGTAAATATCAATTGTGTTAGTCACCTCATCAGTGAAGTGAAAAGGTAGGTTTCCTCCAGTTTGATCCTGCCTCTCTCTGGATTTTATTCTCACCAAAAGGGGATAGTTGCAGCTTATTTACTACCTATGCAGTTACCACTGAAGGGAGGTAGCTTAGATTTTCACTGCGTGATCAATTTTTCTTTAATACCTAGTTTCTTGTGCTTTCTACCTCATAGTTTCCAGAGATCAAGAAACACCGATTAGGAAGTACAACTTTGGACACCACTCAACAGTAAACATTCTTGGAATATTAACATGAACTGGATATTCATGAGTCCCTCAAAGAGTCCTATTTGGCACTAAGGGTCTGGGCAGAAACCTAGTAAGCTAGCACAATAATACCAGGCCCAACCCTAAGTTGGAGGCCACATTTCAAGCAATATTGCTGCCTAGGGGATATTGTTTTTGCCTTTACACATACACTCATGTCCCAAATAACAACTCAGTATTAAGAGAATTTTATTACATCACATCTACAAAATCCATCATACTTGAACTTGATACATTTGAAAAATAATACCAGTAAGTTTGGTTGCCATGAACTTCACTTCATAATATCCCAAGAAAAGATGTGTCCAATTTTAAGGATCATTTACACTCAAGGTATCTATATTATATGCCAGGTAGCGTGGGGCTACAAAGCTTTGTTTTTTTATGGTACCAGGTGGTAAGGCCAAGAACATAGGAAAAAAAAAAAAATTCCACAGAATGTTTGCAATTGGTAAAGAGGGCATTATGCTTTGATTATTTGTAAAGTTTCCATCATTTCATGAAAAAAGTAAACCTTTATTAAAACTAATTACAGCCTTTCTTGATTATGCGCTCTCATAAAGCAACCAACAGAATTAGCCTCCACCAGAAAGTTTCAACAATGAACATAATAATAATTAATGTATTTTTCATATCCATAGAAAAAATACATAAATCATCAAGGATTCACTTTTAAAATGTTACAGTATCTCCACAGAGGAAATGATAGAATTGCAAGTCACATTACAAATAACAGGAGAGAACACTTCGTTTTCTCAGCTGAGAGGAATTTTTTTTTTTTTTTTTTTGGTTGCTTTGGTTTTGGTTTTGAGTCAGAGTCTCACTCTGTGATAAAGGCTGGTCTTGAACTTCCTATGTAGTCCAGTCTAGCCTCAAACTCCTGGCAATCTGCCTTAGCCTACCAGCTGTTGGGATTATAAGCATGTGTCAACATGCCAGTTGAAGATGAATAGTTAGAATGTGTCATTTTCTTCAAGTGACTCTATAAGGTCAATGAAATTTATAGTATACTCTATGAAAACTATATAGTAACTGAATCATAATTTTTTTATTTAGGAATAAAGGTCTAAAAGTAGGTTAAGAAATTTACTGGCATAACATTTGGCTAGCATGTATCTGGCCATGGGTCAGATGCTCAGCACCACAATAAACAAACAAGTAAATAAACAAAAGAAGTAAAAAATAAATATAGTTAAAGTCAAATCTGAAGAAGAACAAAGATTCAAAGCAATGTCTTTTAAATAGTATGCGCTGTTACACCAGCCATTATGAGCAAATGAAAATGGTATACTGATAACAAAAACAGAGTATTGGAATAACAACAGACATATAAGCTAAATATAAGAGATGAACACATAAGTACAAAAAAAGACACATTTGGTAGTGGAGTATGTTGGAATACATTGCATAAAAAAAAACCATCTGGTTCCACTTATTTGTTAAAATGAATAAAGGAAGTATTAAGTCTGTCCTAAAACTGAAAATAGTTATAATACTTTAAAAATAATACAATCAAACATTTTTGTCTTCATACAGACTGCACAATTGTTTTATACCTAAAAAGAAAAAAGACCTCACCAAAAATATAAAAACAATTCATCAAAACTATGAATTTTTCTTCAGTAAAGATAACAGAAAATGAGAAAACTAAAGTATATTCTAAAGGATTTCAATTACTAAAAATACTATTAAATCAAGGAATTTATATAACAAAGTTCTAAAAATCAAAAGGGAAATAAAAGGAATTTTAAAAGGAGATAGTCAGTGATATGGTACCAGAGTCCCAGAAGAGAACAGACAGCACATTCAAAATATATACTTGAAGCAGGGTTAGCAAAAGGACTATTTTAGAGTTATGACCTGAGTTTTTAAAAAGAACCACAATTTATTGCAGAGCCCTGTGATTAATAATAGCAGAAACACTCTTTGGATTCATAGGCTTGCAAGGAAAGAAATAAAAAGTATAGAGAAAAGCAGGAAAAACCCAAGAACTAACTAGAATCTACTGATTCTGGTAGATGAATGTGTCTAATCCACAGAAACAAGCTGTTGAAAAATTTGTGGAATAAATGCCATTATCTGTCATTCATTTTTCCTGACTCTGCTTTCCAAACTTCAAGGCAGATTGCAAATCTGAGGAGAAAGGTTATTCATGGAAGTTGTCTGGTCATCTATTTGGGCGGGGGGGGGGGGGGGGGGGGGGGGGGGGGGGGGGGGGGGGAGGGGAGTAGAGTGAGAAGGGTGGTAGAAAGTGGACCTTACAAGGCAAAAGAGAGATGTCAAAGATGTGAATACAGGTGAGAAAATGCCAAGCTAAATGTCAAGTGAGCTCTTAATATTGCCCCAAATTGACCTTTAAAATCTAATTAGCAGTCTATTTCTGTAACCCACTTACTTCACCATTATCACAATATTTCCTTCTCAAATGTGCCAGAACTGCTCTTCCCTCCTCCCTCTTAAAGACATCACCCTCTCTTAAGAAAAAGTAAAACAATGAGAAGACAATTTGCAACACCCTTGCTCAACCTTTATATTTCCAAACTGGGTTGTTACGATTATTTCACTACCTTAAATTATACCTTTCCTCTGTGCCCTGGATTTCAAATGTTTTGCCTATAAAAGGTCATTGTTCTCTCTAATGAAATACTCTAATAAATTTCCTCACCATTATTAGATAGAATACTTGATGGTCCTTCTATATTGAGCTAGATTTCCTCCAACTTTGCAACGTTTTTCATATCATGCACCTTTTCTTTATCCCTTTATATTTTTGTTATTTGCAGAGTGCTCAAGTAATTTTAAACATCTGTAATGAAAAACAAAACCACTGATTTTCTAATTTTATGAAACTTCGAAAAATGTTTACTTTGTGTACTTAAAAACTACTCAAAACTCAAGTACTGCTGTACTCAGACTTTATTTTTGTCAGTGCCTATTCCTGTTTCTTCCATTCATATAGTACACTGATCATAAAACATTTTTGAAGGTTTGCTGAACTCACCAGTCTATGCTTTCTCTTACTATATCTTTTCTGGGGTCTTATGCCTCTGTACTTTGAATTTCTGTTTAAAATAGGTAATGTGTTAAGTTTTTCACATATTGCCATAGTACATTCTCTTTAAAGGATGCACTTTATTTTTCTTTTTTTTTTCCTTGAGACAAAGTTCACTCTGTAGTCCAGGTAACAGAGGTCCTTAACTTACTAGGTAGCCCTGGCCTTGACTTGTCCTTGAACTCCAGTGCAATCCTTCAGCCTCCCCAGGGCTGGGATTACAGGCATGTACCGCCACTCAAGGCTTATGTGGTACTGGAAAAAAGAACCAGGGCCCTGCACATGCTAGGCTAAGGAGTGAACCTTAATCCCCCTTCCTTTTTGATTGTTGGATGACTTTTATAAAATAAAGTAGAAGCAATAACATACAAGTAATAATTTTAAGTAATATACTAACAGTAATAATTTTAGGTAATATTGCTAAAGTAATCAATTTTACAGTAATAATTTTAAGTAATATTGTTTCTAAACAACTGAGGGCTCCTTTGTTCCTTTATCTTATGGTCTGCAAAATACATCTTTGCCAGTAGCTCCGGACTTCAAATGCCAATGGCCTTTAACCCTTAGATTTACAACTGTGGCCCTAGGTTTCCTGAGGGATGTGAATGCTGTTCCATGCCTATTAACTCAGGACGCCATGAGCAGACAATGCTGGTGGCTGGTCTCTGCTGCTGCTGACACCGTAGCTTATCTCTGAGGTTTTCAAGAATGGAAGCCCCTAGCCTCATACTTGCACTCCCCTTCCCCCGACAGGGTTCTAAGAATTGAGGTCAGGGCCCGCACGGTGAGTGACAATACATTAATAGTTATTTTCTTGTTTGTTTGTTTTGAGACTGTTTCATTAATTCATTACATTGTTTGAACTAGATTAAGTATGCTGAGTAGATTTGCTGGACCACCACAGCAAAGCTTGCTCGCTTATTACTATTATTTATTTATTAATTCATGCTGTATTGGAACCTGAACACAGAAACTTGTCTCTGAGCTAAACCACCAAGCCAGGCTGGCCTTGGACTCACGACAATCCACCTGCCTCAGCCTCTCCAGGGATGGGATTGCAGGCGTTTGCCACCACGCCTGGTTTAGGTGGAGCTGGGGAACGGAACCCCGGTACTTAGCGCTTCAATTAGTGCTTACTAGGCAAGCGATTTAACTGCTGAGTCATTCCTCCAGCCAGCAACAACTCCTTTTTACTGTTTATTTACGAGGGTTTTGTTAAAATTGCTAAATACCCAGGCTGGGCTGGAATTTGCAATACGCCTGCCCCACTTCCCAAAGCGCCGGGGTTTTAGGCCCCAAAGAAGCCAGGAACTGATTTGGCTTTACTTACCGTTTCCATCACAGCTGGGCCATCAGAGCCCTCGGCAAAGGCGAAAAGAAGCATGCCGCATCTCCCCGCAAGCGTTGGCAACAGGCCTATGATTGGTCCACATTTGAGCTTGATGATTGGTCAGAATTCGGGCCTATCATTGGCACAAGCGGCATGATTTGATCTTGACAATTGGTCTGAAGTCCGGCCTTCTGATTTGAGCCTGATGATTGGCCCGACGTTATTCTCCTGCTCGGTTTAAATCCAAGTCAGCTGTTGTCAGGCAGCTACCAGCCTGAGAGGAGGAGGACTTGCTGGAGTCTGAAACAGAAGAAGGTTCCAACAAAACACCTGGGTGGCTCGGACTGGTTTTCTACCTCTTGCTTAAAGAGGTGGCCGTGGATTCTGGAACACCCAGTCCGCAGAAGGGGCGCCTCAGACTTCTGTCAGCCGAGCCACAGCTCCTGTCAGAGAGGCGCAGGGCAGCCTGGACGTGACCTTAGGACTGACAGGCAAGTTGTCTCAGTTCCTCCTCGGAGGACCGCGGGGAGAGTGGGGCAGGCAGGGCTCTGGGCAGGACAGCTTTCCAGTCAGCTTCCCTTCCCCCTCCGCAGGTGTTGCTGGGAAAGGGAAAGCCCAGGCTGCTTCTGTCAGTCTGCAGGGCCCACCTTGTTTTGTTAGTGAAGAGGTGTGTCTCTCCTACTCTCTCCTCAGGCACCTCGTGTCTTTCCCTCTGCCACCTCGCGCCCCTTTCACTACTCCATCTCCCTCCGTCTTTCTCTCCCTGCTTCTTTCCTTTTTCGTCCCTACCTCAATTCTCACCCCTCTTTTCCTCACTCGCTCCTTTTCCTGCTCTCCAACGTTGTTCTTTCGCTCTCTTGAGATCGTGGGGCTGTCCTAAAGAGCCTCACCTGGTGAAAATTTAGCCTCCCTTGAGCCAGCCACTTGAATGAATAGAAAAGAGTATCCCTTAGCAAATTTCAGTGACCTCGTGAGAGACCTTCTGAATGCCTCCCTCAAAAACGTGGAGATAACGTGTGTTTGTTGATTTCTAAATACAATTCCCACGACTTTCAGGAAACTATCTGGAAAATTTATATTTTGTTTTATCTCATTCCCCCCGCCCTATCCAGTACAGGTTTCCCTCCTTCCCACCTTCCTTCCTTCCTTCCCTCCTTTTTTTTTCCTTAATAGCAGACTCTACAAGAGGCTAATTCTACCTTTATCAACTTTTTTCTAGGTGATATTAATTATAAGAGAATCTTTGTATTTCTAGTCTTTAAGTTTTGTCATTATGCAGTTCCATTGTCTTCAACTGGCTTCGTTTAAAACTGTTTCAAAAATACTGTTTTCTGACAATATTTCTATTTCTTGCGACCAGCATGTGTTACTGAAATCCCTAGACCTTGCCGCTGTTTCTACAAAGAAGAGTTTCTTGGGGCCTACTTTAAATAGCTATGCTATGTTCATTATTTCAGATCTCACAAAAAGCTTGTATTTTCTTACTCCTCTGTTAATCTTTCTGAATTCTTTCTTGATCTTTACTTAATTTCTCCATATTGAACTTTGGGTTTATGTAGACATCTTAAATTTGATGCTCTTCATTATTGTTATTTCTAGTACTTTTTGGTAGACTGATTGTTTTATTTTTGTGTTATTCTACAAGGTGTAAGACATTATTAATATCTACAAAACTGCTTTCTGTGTCTTTAATACCTGAGTAGAATTCCATTCTTGTGATATATAAAATTTATTAAGTTATTTTTTCGAGGAATGCTTTTGTATTTCTAATTTGTTTTCATAACAAGGCTTCAATGGCATTATTTTAAATACTTGGGGTTGTTTTATGGTGTATTGAGAAGACATCCTCCCTTCAACAACAACTTATATATTCATTAGTAAGTGTCAAAATGTATGTTTGTGTGGTTCTTGTTTTCACAACAAACTCATGTGAAACATATTGCAAACATGTAAATGTCATTTGTTTTGCTTTAAAGAAACTATAAATATCTTTTATTTTGAAAAACTGTCTGCGTTTGAGGTTTGCACTATAATTATCTTTCCTAAATATCATAGGTATCTTTTCTCCTCTGTTTGACATTGGTCAGATTTAGCAAATTTCCATTTCCTACTTGGAGTTATGGAACCTGTCTAATTTTGTAAGAAAGGGCCACAACTGTACTGGCTCAGTTACTCTTTGTTGTTTCTAGTTGTGTTCTGAAAAACAACAATATATCAATTCTAATTTATCTCTGACATTAAAATTGGAAACTTTCCATCTGCAAGAAACTACTCATGAACACAGTCGTATGTGAAGTTTCAGTAACCTCATATGGTAACAATATTTTAATTGGCTTTATCTTTGTTTCCTTCCCAGTCAAAGACCAATTTTACCATGAAAGAATAGACAGTCCTTAATTAAATAATGATTAACGTATTTAGGGAAGATTGAAGAAACAAATTTTATTTTCTCTTTCTCTCATTTAGACCTTTTGAAGTCACCTTTTTGTTGGCAGTTAGTACAATGCAATACTCCTTAATACACACCAATCATTCTAACATTTTGAAAAGACAGATGCAAGAAATCTTTTAGTTATCTCTATTATTATTATTCCATTAGTATCTGTAGCGATGGTAAAAAATGATAATTTCCTGCATGTTTTAGAATGTAACTACTCATTATATTAGAACCCCAGGGTTCTAATCTGTTAAAAATTTTGGAATTCACGTATTTACAAAAAACAAGTTAAATTTTATGTCATGTCAAATTTTTTCCAGAATAAAATTTTAAAAAATAAGCTTTCTCAGTTTTGAAAAAGAAAAATGGCACACATGTGTATCTTGCCATGAACTGACCACAATTATAAATAACACACACACACACACACACACACACACACACACACACACACATATAGTTTTAGCAGTTACCTTATGTGATTGGTATAAACATTGTCATCATTGTACAGATTAAAATTGATACACAATAAGTAAATTGCTGTAAGTCATATGGTATCTGTTAGAGCTGAAGTTAAAGTAAAAAATCTGATGACAAAGTTTATGCTTTCAAACATTGTCTTTTTTCTAAGAACTGTGCTAATATCTTGAAATATGAACTTTTATCAGACACATTTCACATACAGTTAAGCTTCAGAGATATTAAATAACTTACTTATGGTTCCACAGTTTGAAACTAAAATGCCTGATATTCTAACCAGATCATATATTCTATTTTCACTGGCTATGCATGGGTGATGTCATTCTTACACTGTAAAGGGAATGTTGGGATGCAACTTGGTTAAATTTACAAGATCACTTATACTTTTATTAGATGATTCCATGTCTCTTGTGAGTACAAAATTTTAAAGAAAAGCACATATTCTCTGTTAAATCTATTTTATAGTAATCATGAATCACTTAGATTTTTATGTTTTCTATACACTGTATTAGTACATCACTTTAAATAGCCTTTACATAATTTTGTTTGAAAGATTATATAACTTTCTTACTCTTTTTCATAATGTTAAAGTAGTACTGCTTTAGCAATAGCTTACACATATCATAAAATTCTTGGAACCCAGATATTTTTAAGTTTAAAATAAGAGACATTAAAGAAGATCATTTCTGTATGGAATAAGTCATTGTTTTTCTTTTCCATTAGGTTCGTGGGAGTGATTATTTTCTGACTTAGTAGCTACAATGGCAAGCCCTAAAATATTTTTAGGAAACCATTTAAATATTGCAGAGACATATGAAAAATATTGGCATGTTATGAGCATCTAAATAAGAAGACTGCACGATAGAGTGTAGTATAGGGTTCTTTTTTAGCATTCTGTTTTTTCTGTGTAGAACAGCATAAATGTAATACATGCTAATGTGTTGATGTAATGTTTCATGATTATGCAAAAAATAAATTAACAGGAACTTTCCTTATGAAGGAAAGAGCAGCATACCATCTTTACTAAGGTTTTTGAGAAAATACATAACAAATAATTTTACCAGCTATGTAATTCATTTTATTAGAGTAAATTGATTAACAAATGTTTTCAAATATTGTTTGGAAATAATTATGACTGTCATATGAACTACTTTTTTATAGACAAGTAATTTTACTACTAATATTCAACTGTTTAAAATATTGTCACTGCACTGCATTCAGTACATGGGATTTCATTTTTTATTTCTGCAAAGGAGATTATATATTTACTTGTACGTTGCTTATATTTAACATTTCCAGAGTTTAATTTGATATTTGTGAAACAACTATATTATAACGTAGTGACAAAGGAAACATTTATTAGATTAGGGTTTCAGACTCTTTACTCTTCCATTCTATATTTTTTTAAATTTTATAGATATATTATTCAATCTCTAGTGAAGAAATTACTTTTTGCCTATGTATGAATAGTTTGCTATGTGGTGAGTAGAACAAGGGAGCTCTTAGTACCGATGAGCTGCATTTCCTTTCCTTGGATGCAGGATACAAGTGATTTTTTTTTCCCCAGATGATCTGATAGATGACTGTTATATTTGGTGGTACTTTGGAATTCACCTGTTAATGAGATGCCCCCTTTTCAACTAATTACTGTCAAAGAGAATGGAGCATTACCAAAATTGTGATTCAAGTCATAGCTAGGGAAGATTAATGTAGAGTGACAACTAGGAACTCTTGGGGGCTTTGAGACTGGAGAAGGTTAATTGGAAATGCTGAAATGAATGTTCATTAATTTAATAATTGAAGAGCTTTTCATTGTTAAAAGTGCATTTCTTTACTTTGTTCTGTGTAATAATGCCTGTTCTTCATTTGAAAAGATTCATTTTAGATATGAATATCAGTGATTATATGGAAATTTAAAAGTGAAAGAGTATCTAAACATGTAAACTTTGAAATTTCTTTCTGCTTATTTTCATTGTTTTATAACTAACTCCTGAGACATGTGATTGTTTCTATAAATTACATATTTGGTATTTTAAACTGTTCAAAACATAGCAGAGGTTAGTAATAAATTGCTAATTTTCCTATTTGCTCTATAGAAGATTTTGATAAAGTGAGTTTCTGTGGTAAATAATTTTGTGAAATATTAAAGTGATGTCCTTGCAGATATTCACAAAATTGATTGTTCATGTAAACTGTAGTCAAACTCAAATATCTTACTGTTTCATTATTAGATGTATTTTACTAATAACACCTATTAATAAATGATAACATTTATTTGCAGAAGATTATTATAGGCTATTCAAACTACCTTTTTTCTTTCTATTCTTTGTAGATAATTCTCAAGAAAAAGTTTGGAGGAAATAACCAATTTTTTTTCAAGTACAAATGATGACATATAAAGATTGTTTTATCAAATTCTGTGATAAAAGTTTTTGGTATTTTAAATCTGTGTATGAGTTTGGACAGTCTAGTCATTTTGACTATTTGCATCCTGCCTGTCCAAGAAAAGGAGATGTCTTTTTATTTTCTGATTTCTTTTGCAATTTCTTTCTTCAATGTCATAGTTTTCCTTGTAGAAAGCCTTCACTTCCTTGGTTAGGTTTACTCTTAGGTATTTAGTTTTTTGATTACTGAGAATGAAATTATTTTTCTGAGCTCTTTCTCAGTTGATTCATTTTTAGTGTACAGGAATACCATTGATTTTTTTAGTATTGATTTTTGTATGTTGCATTTTGGCTGAATTTGTTTACTATGATATGTGCAGTAGGTTGGGTATATAGGGCTTCAATCAGTTTGAGGTGTGGCCCTCCTATGCCTATTTTCATGAGGGTTCTTATCATAAATGAATGTTGGATTTTTAGCAACTTGGGGATAATTTTGCTTTTGATGTTATGTCCTCTAATTATTTAGAATGATTTTTTTCAGTTATCCGTGTTCTTATATATGTACAATTTTCTTTTCCCAATACATTTCATTTGGATGTGACATTTAAGGACAAAATTTATTTTTTCCTTGATGTATGGTAGGATATTTTGGCATAAAATTTGATTCGGTTTTTTTAGGATATTGTTCCAGATAGATAGATAGATAGTTAAATAGATAGATATTTGTTATAAAATAAAACTTTTTTGGAAAATATATATTCTTAAATGTTAAGTTTCAGAACATATATATATATATATATATATATATATATATATATATATATATGGATGCATCATAAACCCACGAAATTGTTTACTTTTTCTAGAGAATTATCTGCACCCAAATATAGTAGATACTTCATGGAGTAGAGGAGATACTTCATGGAGTAGAGGAGAATAGGACATGGTAATGATTTCTCTTTCTCCTTTCCATAAGTCTTCTCAGTTTGCAGGTACACTTCACTGTGGTAGAAGTATCTTACAGTGAAAAGCTCATATTAAAATTATACTTTTATTTGAAATTTAATTCTTCTTTATTTTTCAAGCCTTTTAATACCTTTAAAATATAATATTTTAATATAACATGTTTTCCCCATTTTATTGATATGTGTATGTGCAAAATTTAAGGTTTACAATGAAGTTGAGCATTTTGTGCACATGCATATCTTCTCAAGGTGACAAGTACTTTCTCTCCTTTTTACAAAATGACTTTAGTGTATTCTCAGAAATGTTTCTTCAGTATTTGTTATTTATTTTAATTCAAGCATTAAAATTTTTCCAGTATTTTTTTTCTTTTTGCAATTTCAGCAGACTTGAATACGTGAGACAATTCTGTCAAATATGTCATCATATTATGGGTATTTAGACATCATAAGTTTATGTGAATACATATTTCATTGGAAATGTTATGTTTTTGAAAATTTTATCTATAATAGGAAAAAACTGTACAGATAAATGATAAGAATCACAATAAGGACCAATGAGTTGGGTTACTTGGAAATTTCTGATAAAAACTATTTTGAAATAGAGGAAAGAAAAATGACACAGGTATCCTTTTTAGATTTATGTGTAAGCTATGACTTGAAAAGTGAACATTGTTAAGTTTTTATAATTTCTACTGCCTAATTTAAATTTAGTATCATGAGCTTTTTAAATATACAATACACAAATAGAGACATGAAATATACCATAGACCTAATTTTTCTGAAACTGAGAGGCCATTTTAGTTTGTATATAAAGACATAAAATTATGTAAAGTAATCTAGAAGAAGACACACAGTGTAAAGGTGAAAATAATCTGAAACAGAAGAAAAGCAAACTCTATGGTTTCAACAAATGTTTTAATGGACTATAAAGAAAAATAACCTTAAAAACATGTTGAACCTTATATTATGGCTAAGTTTAAATAATCACTGTCTAGATAGACTGCAACAACTCCTTCTCAAGAGATATTTAAGATGTTTTTCTTTCAGCTGGTATTCAGGGCATCTACCTCTTAGGAACAGATTTTTGTCTCCTGGTTTCATCCTGCTAATATAATGCACACAATTATAGATTAAGTATAAGACTTAGTATTTTTTGATGGTCAATTACTAACTCCAGGAAGTTGTTAGCTTTATCAACTGTCATAAAATAATATCAACAATAAGGCATTTATTTTACTTTATGCTTCATTTATGTAAAAGTAAGCAAGCAGAGCGTTTTGCTGTGCTTTAGCTTACTTCAGTAATCATCAGCACAGAAAAATAAAACATGAAAACAATACAAGAATTTCCTTTTGTCTTGGTGGAAAAAACGTGTATTCTTAACATACTCTTAAGTGTATTATAGCTGAAATGAGCCCTATGATCATTTAAATATTTTAGTATTCATCCAATTGCATTGCATACACAGATAAAACTTTACTACAGATTTGTAATAAATTCTTCTTGACTCCCAAAGTACAGATGCCTATGCTTTTGAGTTATTGTAAATAAATTGAGTGGGAATTTAATTTTCCTGATAAGTGATCCCCCTCTTGCTGAAACAGCATTGTATCACCAAGGATAAAATGAAATCTATTATTAAAGAATCATAACCAAACAGTAGAAAATGTCTAGGGATATCTAGATTAAAATACATATTGTATTTTACCAGTGTGTTTGCATTTGCTATAAGTACATAATTTCTGCCAGTTAGTCATTTTGTATAGGATTGATGAATAAATAGATTTCATTTAAATGTAGCTACAATTTTATTGATTATGTCTGTGTGGAGCAAGACGTTTGTTGCAGGTTTTTTTGTTATTGTATGCTTTTAATATGAGTTTATTGGATTCCTGTATGTAGAACTGTAGAAGCAACTGTAATGTCTCTTTTTCTTTTTCTGATTGACTTATATATTGATTCTATTATTTTACAATATTTTGACATGTATAAAACTGCCTCTGGCAAATACTTAACATAAGATTGAATTTCTTTAGGAAATATATATATATATATATATATATATATATATATATATATATATATGGGCTATGAATGTAAATATTGACTATGAATGTGTGTGTGGGCCAGCATATGTGTCTGTGCTTGCATGTGTATGTAGAAGGGGATGTGTGCATATGCTATGCCTTAATCAGGATACTCCTGAGAAAGAGAACCAATTGTGTGGTGGTGGTGTGTGTGTATACAGAGACACAAGCTGAAATACAATAATATATAATAATATATAAGTGTGGAAGTGCCTGCCTAGCCAGCTCAAGGCCCTGGATATGATTCCGCAGTAAAACAAGAGCTGGGCATGGTGGTGCACACCTGTAATTCCACACTGGGGAGGCTGAGGTGGGAGGGCTGTCTTTCGTTGCAGGTCACACTGGTCTCCAAAGTGAATTTAGGACAAGTCTGAACTGCAGAGCGAGTTCCTGTCTCAAAACAAATTTAAAAAGATATTTATATGTGTGTATATTATATATATGTTTTATACATATATGTCCTATTTAGATATGTAGATACATAATAGGACACGTATATTTACTCATATATATATACACAAACATACTTAAATGTAGGTTACACATATGGTTCTATATATATATGTGTGTGTATATGTATGTATATATTTATTTATATATATAATATGTATAAATATATATAAATATATTATATATAATATATTTATATATTATAAATATATATGTGTGTATGTATGTATATATATGTTTATTATATATATATATATATATATATATATATAAAGAGAGAGAGAGGGAAATTATTATAGCAGTTGTTTAACAGTTCAGATAATTATGGAGGCCAGCTTGTCCCATAATCTGACACTGACAACGTTATAAAGATGGAAGGTCCATGGTACATTTTAGTGTCAATCTGAAAGTCAGGGAACCAGGTGTATAAATGTTTACGATTAAGAGTAGATTGAGATTTTATTTCAAACAGAAAGTAAAGCTGAGTTTTCTTTACATTTTTGTTGTGAAGGAATAGGATAATGAGCATTTGGATTAGTGAGAGCAACTTTGTTTATTCAATAAATCTATCTAGATGGTGATGTTTTCCTATAACATTCTCATATCGAGGCGTTCTTTAGGTTAGTTAAGGTAACAAAATGAAATTCATTATCCACTATATAAGTGTAGAGCGACAGTTAAGGTAAACAAATGTTAAAATAGCCATATGATGGATGACATCTTTAATTTAGAGCTATGTTTTCCATAAACTTGAGAAACTTGATTAATTGAAAAAAAAAAGTAAAGGATATATGGAAAACTACAGTACTGGGCAAAATTCTTGTATGAGTTTTTCTGATATTTCCATAAGTTATTTTAGATGAGTCCCCTTACCTTGTATTTTCTTTGTAGATGAATAAATTACCAGCTGTCAAAGTATCTGTCAAATATGTTCATGTGTAAGTGAATTTAGAAGGTTTTATAGTTTCCTACACTTCTTAGCCTAATATTTTAAAAGATTCACAGTGAAACAATTAGGAGTGCATAACAAGGAGAAAAACCCACCTTTAAAGATCACATTTTTGGCCAAAACAGAATGTCAAAATTTAAAGCAGAGCACTTTATGTTAATTTTCATAGTCAAAATGTTAAATTGTGTTGGTGAAATTTATTGGAGACAAGAGGCATAGGATGTTTATATTTTTGTTGTATATAACCAGTTGAAATATGTCTCCATTTGACATATTCTCAGATATTACATAAATATTTATTCAAATGTGTATATAATGAAAGTATATTGTATAGGATGAAAATATTGACTCATGTACATTGGGAAGCAGGGAATATTCTTTCTGTGTTAGGACATTTAAGATGAGAAATGAATGTATGTTAAGCAGTTGAAGAGTAGAGACTGTGTCAGATGGAGACAGTAGCGTCCTTGTAATTCTCAAACCTGTATTCTTAGTTAATGAAAAGTGCCAGGGTGGACAGAATGTATTGCATGGAGAACATGCTGCTTATTTTTGGGACAATCCCTATTCTTTCTACTTCCTCTCCCTTGGTAAGCTAACAAATTTTTTCTATGTATCAAGAATTTTTGCATTGTATTATTTATTATTTATCATCTATCTCTGTAATCTGTTCTCTACCTGTCTAAAAATATTTTTTTTTCGGTAACCTCAGACATCTGTTTCCTTCATCACTGACCAAGACCTAAATGTTCCCTAAGTTCGGTATATCTAAAATGGAACTATTGATTTTCTATCTGAAAATATTTTCTTTCTTTCATTGTATCATCTTTCTCTTTGTCTATAAACCTCCATACCTACCTATATTTGAGACAGCATCTCTTTTTGTAGTACAAGCTGGTCCTGAACTCACTGTGTAGTGGAAGCTGGCATCAAGCTCGTGGCAATTCTCCTACCTCAGCCCGTCAAACTCTGGCATTACAGGTATAAGCCATCCCATGTAGCAGAGGTGTGGTGCTGGGGGAGTCACACCACAGAAGCCTCATGCTTCCTAAGCAAGGGCTCTAGTTGCTGAGATATGTCTCCAACCCTTTCTTCCACTCTTAAACATTTCATTTTTCTGTATCACTACTCAGTGTCTTACTCAAATCAGAACTTCAAAGTTGTTCTACCTCCTAGGACTTTGGCCATAGGCTCCAATTCATAAGCAAGCTTGACATTTATATCTGTAAAATAGTTTGCAGTTATCCTCCCTTCTTTTCTCTTCTCCCAGTGTTACTACTGCACATTCTTCTATCTGGGTATTGTCATATCTTTGTTAGTGCCCCTTCACTCCAATGAAAGAGTGTTCTGGATTTTTGCAGTCTGACAGAGGTGTTGGTTATGTTGCATTGTCCTCTTAGCTACACTTTGATGTAACATTTTTAAAAGTCCTTTAAGAAATACATTATAAAAACTGCTTCACAGTCTACCAAAATTAATAGTGTATTGCTTGATATAAAATGCAGGAAATTCTGTTTAACTGTTCCCTGTCATCTTTTATTTTATCAGTACTATATGTATTATACTTGTATACATCTAAACTATATATGGCAGGCTTACAAATTTTTATTTTAATCATACAACTTTATGCTAAAAATAGTCATGATTAGTTTTGAGTATTAAATCAGAAAATTACTGTTTTTTAATTTTTTATTTACACATTTAAACTTTCTGCAGATAGTTAATATTTCTGATCTATATGTGTACACACACACACACACACACACACACACACACACACACACAAACACCCATATGAAAAACCTTTTCAAATTTTGACTCATCACCATGTTCTCTTGCTTTTGCATAATTTTCATAATTCTCATGCAGTTGATTCCTATTTTCTCTCTTTACTAGAGTCCTTAGTTATAATCAGTAGAGTGTACCTTCCAGAAGGTGTTTGATATTTCTTTTGTTATTTTTTCCAAGTATTTATCTTGGGATTTTTTTTCTTTGACATATGAGCCTCATTAACAAATTTTGGGGGAAAGCTTGTTATATTTTGTTAGTATTTTCTGGCTTAAATATACCGTAGTCAGTGAAGTTATTCTGTGAAATTTTAATTCTTAAAATTTAATGAGACATCTTTATAAACAGACACATGATGTTTTTGTATGTGTTCCTAATTTATTGAATGTATGTGTGCACATAATACTTGTTCAGTGGTATGGTCACATATAAAACATACATAAGTCAATTTTGTCAAATTAATTTTGTTGTCATGTAATTTATTTTTGTGAAATATTTGTCTTACCATATTAGATGTATGTTAAAATATCCATTTATGACGTTTCTTGTTCTATCATCATATCTACTAATATCTACTACATACAACTGGAATAGTTATTGTAGTTGCAAGATGATGATACTTCAAATTCTTTTTATATGTTCTTACTATTAAGATTATTTTTTTCTATATCTGCAATCCTTTCCTCAACTGCTGCACTGGCTGATATTAAATTAAGGCTTTTTTTTTTGCTTGCTATGTGTATGGTGTGCATTTTACATAATTATTTTCATTCAGAATTTGTCTCAGGTAGAATTGTTTACTTTATTTACATCATTTCACAATCTTTCTAGACTATTTGGAAACTTTATTTTTCCTGTAATAACTAATATAATTACACTTAAATCTATAATCTTATTTACTTTACATTTTTGTGTAGTTTGTGTTTATTTTGTATTGTTTGTTCTCACTATATAAATCAATTTTAATGCTCTATATGCCATATTATGTTTTTGAATTTATTTATAGATTAAAATATGCCTGAGATTTTAAATTCTTCATTACATATGTTATTTCCTAAAAAAAAAAAGAAATAAGAAACTTGCTTTCTCCATTTACTGAACCTCCCACGTGCTTTTAGCTATATTGTTTTTGTATATTGTTCTCAGGATGAATACCAAATATTTTGAAATGGATCTTAATACTGATATACTTACTGAAAGAATGTTGGGCTTATATTAGCAAATATTTAAGTCAATTACAATTTGCTAAGTCAAGGTTTGTTTAATAAGTATAGATAAAGCAAATACATATTTAAATTAGTCCCGTATTAATGTGTAATCTTTTTAAAGAAGCTACCTGAGACTCCTGTGTCTGCATTCTGTTGTCTTGATTACTTACAATCACTGAAATTTGCTCAGCCCAGGAATCAGAAATTCCCTGTGCTCAAGATCAACCTTGCAGGGTTCCTGGACCTCAGAACCGCTGTGGCTGCCAAAGCCTACTGCTCCCTCACCCAAACCCTTCCTCCTGCTGTCTATATGCTTTATAAATAGCCACTCAATAAAGTGCAGTCAGATTCATTGTAAGGCTTGATGTGCATGGATTCTGCTCCAAAAAGCTTTCAGTTTTGACTGGCTGTGTTTATTGATTTTTGACAGCGACCCCTGGCTCTTATTTATTTATTTATTGCGCTAAAGAATACCTTCCTCTCCATGGTATTTCCAAAGCTTTCTCCTTTCAATTCTCTTTTACTCAGTGTTTGTTTTTCATGAAAATAAATGTAGCTATTTTGCTCCTTGAGGAAAGAGAGGTTTTTAATACTTAGTGAGACTTCTATACCCTGACTTTTCGTTCCTGTTTTATGGCCTGCAGAGTGCCCCAGGCAGGTTAACTTAGGCAGCTTTAGTAAATTCTTCAGTTAATTTGCTTTCTCTTTGTTATCTTTCATGATACTTACTATATGAAAGCAATTTGTTCATATATTTTATTTGGTTTTCTGTATTTTAATGATGGGAGAGAAATTCCTGTATCATGATGACTGAAGCCACAATATTTTCAATTTCATTTTGAAGAATAAAGGATATAATAAAATATGAAAAAGATAGTTCTATGAAATAAATACAGTAATTGAAGTATCCATTACTGAATATAATATTCCTGTACAAGATTTTTAATTAGGTAGAACCTGTGTATATTTCTTAGTTGCCATAAATTTAGTTTTATTTTGGCCATAACATATTACATCATATTAAACTAAAATGATAGTTGAAAAGAACAAAATTAAGTCAATTTTTGTTGTCTATTAACTGAATGTGATAACTGATATGGAATATCTTCATTATATATCAATTTGCTAGCCATTGGCAAGCTTGTATTTTTATTCTATTCATTATTGGGAAACTAAGTACATTTGTCAAACTTCAACTAAAAACCCAAATTGGGGCTGGGACTGATAATACATTCTGTAACTTTAACGTTCTGGAAGACTGAGACTGGATTTCCTGTTCAAGCTGAGTCTGGACAACTTAGTAACTTAGCACAACTCTGCCCCAACATTTAAAAAGGGGAGGAGGAGCTGGGATTTCAGCTCAGTGTGAAGGTCCTAGTCTCAATTCCCAGTGTGTACACAAACATCCCATCTACCCACACAAAAAGGATGTTTGCTTGGGTTCAATAAATGTAGTATATATGCCTTTAACCAAAGAATAAATTAATGGAAAATACAAATAAATAAAAAATAATTCTAACATATTTCTTCAAATAGAATACCTTCTAGATTTCATAAATATATCTCCACTTTCTTCTTAAGCACACAGTTTTATTTCTTATATTGCTGGCAGTTCCTTAGGAACAAAAACTGATTTCTGAAAAGTGGAGAGTTGTGAGCTCGAGTTACATGCACCATTTTCAGATCTGGCTTCTAGAATATTATGTTTGGAGGTGAGAATGTAGCTCAGTTGTAAAGGACTTACCAAAAAATTGAGACCTTGGGTTTAATCCTCAAAAAAAAAAAGTAAGTAATATATTATGTGTTGTTCTGTTTATTGACCAGTTTAATGCAGAGGGTACAGTGGAGAATTAAAAATAGATGTTGATGAGAATGCATGGAAAGACCTTGATTGTCTGCTTAATGAAGAATATAAACCCATGGGCTAAACCACACTTGCCCTGGCATCTCCTTATGGTGAATTAGGGAATGAGTTGGTAAGTAAATATTTTTAACCTATTCAGATTGTAAGTTGTGTGGGTACAAGTTATGTAATGCTAGAAAATGCGATGATATTAGTTTTAATGTTTGTTAATTTGTACCTATAATAGAATTATATAATTCTATTAGGCAGTAGAGTGATCAAACTTGTGATGAATAAGATGCTTTTATTATCTTAAAGAACTTGAAATTAGAAAAGCAGAGTGTTAAAGTGAAGTGTTATAAACTTGGTAATAAATACCTTTAAATGCTCTGATGAAAAAATATACATAATCAACTGCTCTCCAAGGTAATAGACACATTTAAAGACAAAAGAACTAATTTAGATGTGACGAATAAGGAATAATATTGTGGGAAAATACAGAAGACATTGCAGGCAAAAAGGTGCAGAGAACTACTAAAATGACTCAACACAAGGGCTTGAGAGTCTTAAGCCCTGCCTGGAACACAGAACAGATATGCAGGGAACAAGAGGAAATCTTATGCAGCAGGCAGGAATAGTGCCAAGAGATATGGGAAGCTCCTCAGGGTGCTATCTTTCTCCATTCTTACCTTAGATTGAAGAGCTATAAATCTGTCTGGGGCCAGATTGTAAAATAATATGAGTGCAAGACTGTAGCTAATGTCCTGATGACGACTGCATTGAGAAACCCTGAAAAGCTTCAGTAGCAACATTTTAGGAACCCTCTGAAGCAGACAATGACCACTCCCGCCAATGAGTTCATGCCCTTGAACCAGATTTCGTATTCTATTTTTCTTTTTATTTTGGCGTTTTGATGAAGGGAAATTTTAAGATTTTGATTATTGATTCTTCTTATTTTCTATTTAAATTTTACTCTGCCATATCAACACATCTTTCTACCTTTCCCCTATTTTATTGATATTTATATATGTGATGTGTAATGTTCACATTGAACTTGATTATCTTGTGCACATAAATATGTCAAATTAGAAATCCATCCCTCTCCCATTTTTACCCTCCACACCCTTCTGCTCCCCAGTTTCCCCCATCCTCCCTGTTTAGTTCTATAAAATAACTGTAACCTGGGTTTCTCATGTTAGAGAAACCATTCAGTATTTAACTTTCTGCATCTGACTCATTTCACTGAGCCTGATGGCCTCAAGTTGTATCCATTTAGCCAAAAAGGCCACAAAACTATCTGTCATTATAGATGAGCAGTATTCCATAAGTTATAAATCCATTGCTCTGTTGGTGGGTATTTTGGTGTCCTACACATTTTAGCTATTCTTAGTTGTGCTGCTATAAAAATAGGTATACATATATTTCTGTCATATGATATTTTTAACTCTTTTGGAAAAATTCCCAGAGGAGCTGTCACTGGGTCAAAGGGGATATTCATACTAGGAAATTCTACACTGCTTTCCGTAGTAGTTGTACCATTTTACATTCACATGAGCAGTGTGAGAGTATTCCTTTTCCCCCACAACTGCACCAGCAATGATTGCTGTTCAGGTTCTTAATATATGCCATTCTTTCTGGGATTTAATGGTATTTGGGTGATGTTTTGATTTGCCTTTCTCTGAAAGCTAAGGGTGTTGAACATTTTTATATATATTTACCGGCCATTTGACCATCCTCTGCGAACTTCCTGTTCGTTTCCATTGTTCAATTTTCAGTCAGGTCTTCAGTTTTGAGGGGTCTCTTTTTCTTCAGTCACTTCTAACTTCTTTAGTCACAAAATATTATTAGAAGAGATTTTAATCCAGACTTTCTGAACTATTACTGAGACTCGGTTAGTGTTTATGCCATTTTTTTTTTTTCACTTAATATTCTATTTGGTCCTGAACTTGGCTAAAACTTAGGGCAATCTTCCCACCTCTACCTGTGGATCCTGGAGTTACAGGCATGCAACACCACTGCTGGCTACTTGTAGGTTTGTATGGGGGTGGGATGCTGGATGATTGAACCTAGAGCTTTGCCAACACTGAGAAAGTGCTTCTTTAAACACTAAGTAAAACTTACAGTTCACAATGATGACTTTTGAATATTGAACTGATTTGTTAGTAAATATCAGAATTCTTACTGTGATCTCAGAAATTGGGAAAAAGACACAGAGAAATAAAATTAGGAATCAGATGTCTGTGATTAGTTTTGGTTCTAAAAACAGTTAAGCATGTTGTAAGATTGTAAAGAAGATAATTACAAGGACCCATGTTATAATATGTGTGACTGCAAATGTTTTGCAGTTGTCAGAACTTAGTTTTTTTTCTTCTGAGAGGGAGATAGCATTAACCATCTTAAATATCCAACCCAAGGCTCACTAACACAGGCTCATGACCAAGACTCATGAGAGAGATACTGAATAATGTTCCTCAAGGAGTTGACTTCAGAGGATGAAAAATACATGAGGAGCAAATCTGAGATCCAGTTGGAAGATTCTCAAACACTTATCCAAAGAGAGATCATGCTTTCTGCAATTTTCAAAAGTATAAATGCTGTGTGTAAATGTGCCTTTGTTGTACACAAAAACTCCAAGCAGATGTTAGACTAAATATAAACCTATAGTATCTGATCTACACAAATTAGTTTAATTTAAGAAGATAAAATAATATATAAATTCTCTCTTTATCGGTCCCTCCTTCACATGGACACACATAGTGGCAGAAGTTAAATTGATTTTTTTTCCAACTGAATGTTCTATCTATCTGTAGGCAGAATTCTATTTCTCTGACTTTGTTAATCTTACTGTGTCTCTCTGGCAAGATTTCATATATTAATACTTTCACCTACAGCTCTTAACACTTAATTATTTCATTTCCATGGGATAATTAAAAGTGGCTGTTACCCAAACTACAAGGAAATTTGGTCTGTTCATGTCATTACTGTTTTTTTTTTTAAGAAAATTGCAAATAACACTAGGCTTGAAAATAGGTTAAGTAGCTTCTGATTTTTATTAGCACTTTCTACCCAGTGTTTTTTCTTTTCCTCTTCTCACTAAAACGAACAATAAAAATGTAATAGTATGTTATGAAATTATTACTCATGCTCACTTTCACGTACTTATCTGTATTCTTCCAATTTTATCGCTTATTCTTCACCAATTTAAGAAACTAATTTGCTTACTGGTAACAAATGGTCTCCTCACCCCCACTGCCTGTGGTCATACTGAGCAGGGTCCAGGGCTTTCACACTGAGCTACATTCCCAGAACTTTTTTATTTCTGATTTTGAGACAGGGTTTCGCTAATGTGCTCAGGGTGGTCTCCAACTTGGAATCATCCTGCCACCGACTCTCGGAGTACTGGGATTGCAGGCTTATATCCCTGCGTCCAGCTAATATTACTTTTGATGTCTGCAGCCCCTGATATCAAAGAAACTAAATGGAAGGTATTCAATGAAAATAATGTGAAGAACATATTTGGAAGATCAAAAAAATTAGGTCAGAATAAAGCCAGTTTAAGATTGGTAACTTGACCACTGAAAATAGTAGGACTTCATTGTTTAAGGTAGCCACTTTATATATAGTTAAATGTAGTCTTGTATTATATAAATTCAAATGACTACATTAAACAACAAAAGTTAATTGAGACACACACACACACTCACACACACATGCTTGAAATGATTGCCTGATGAAATAATCAGTTTTGTCATGCTGATGAAAAAGTAGGCAGGAGAATATATGCAATGCCAAGAATAAACATAACATTAAACATAAAATTAAAATATAACTTAGCACAATATTTTACTGGAAATGTTGATCAATTATTAATAAAAATACATAAATGTCAGTAGTAACCTAAATGTTGGAATTAACAGAGATGGACTTTAGAAGAACAATTTATAATTGTATTTTGTAAAGTGTTGTAAAGGAAATGGAAAATGTAGGAAATGTATCATCAGTGAAATAAAAAAAATGTAAAAAGAACAGATTGATATACAAAGGTTTAAATAAAAATATATTGGGGAAACTCAAGAGCAATGAGGAGAGGCCAAAGAAAAGAATTAGGATCATCAATGAGGTTGACTCAATGGGAATTTGTATATCTGAATAACAAAATAATTAAGAAGACTGACTTTTTAAAAATATCAGAAGTTTTAAAATAATTTTCTCTAAAAAAACACAAGAGAAGAGAAAAGCATGAGAAATTGGCAGAAAACTTAGCAAATATTTTGAATAGCACAAGCTTGAGTTGTTTGCTACAGGAACACCAGACATTATAAACCCTTGGAAATTAATCATGGAAGCATTACATTTGCAAGTGCTAAAAATAAAAGTAAAGAAATTCTGAGAAATATGATAGATTTTATTTTGGGTAAAAACTATTTTTTTTTTGAAAATACGAAGTCCAAGAGACAATGGAAAAAAATATTTGAGAAAACTTCACAAAATAATTCTGTAGCCAGTAACAATAATCTTTTAGAATAAAGATAAATGGGAGAAATTTTCAGAGAGGGATTACTGAATAGAACCACATAAAATGCAAAAAGAAATACAGTATTGCTAAACAAAGTTTAATCGCCATATTTTATTAATGTAGGTAATAATTAGAAAAATGTAAAAAGTTAATATATAAATTTTGTTATAGTGTGTATATGAGAAGAAACTAGGTTTTAAAGAGAGCGACTTTTAAAATGATGTGTCTAAATTTCAGAGGTCTTTTGTGATGTAAAAGACTTCATTACAATTGACAAATTCAGGAATTTATTATTTTGTGCCTTTAAAATATCTAAGTAATTCTTTTAGTCCTGTCTAGATTAAGACTTCTGCAGTAATAAAATATTTTGGTTGAAGGACATAGTCTCTAAAATTACTATGTTCTTCATATTTTAGTTGTATAGGTGTAGTGTAAGCAGAATCCAAATGTTAAAGAGGTGATACTTTAATACAACGTTAGATGTTCTGTGTGGAAGTTTAATTAATATTTCATACCTCAAAGTATATTTTGGCCTGTAAAGGCCAAACAAATTGATGAAAGATTGAACTTTGACCAAATTAGAAATGTAAACAAAATGCTGAGAAAATAGTTATTACCAACATGATATATTCTGAGAAGCGTGAGATTCAAGTGTATTTCAATTTTGCGTCCATATTTAAAATAGCTATATATAATCATGATATAAGTATTTTAATAGCATTTACTGACTGCTGAAATTTTAGCAGGTAAAATTTTCCAGTGAATATTAAATTATGTAGGTATTCCAAATATGTTTATTTCTTCTTTATATTAATTTTTCATGGTAGATCTACCAAAATCATATGTATTAAAGTTATATTAAAAGCTTTGATAAAATACTAGTTTTTATAGTCATAAAGGTTTTAAGTATCTGAGTTTTGTTCTTAAATCATTTCCATGAAGTTTGACTGACTGAGATTCTGAGGCATATGTTATTTATTGGACCCAGTCATATTTTTGCAACTTAGTTTCATCTAACACTACAAATGAAACACATATTTAAATTTTTCTGATTTCTCCACATCAGTGGAAAATTATTGACTCTAGAAATAGGAAAAAAATATACAAAAATTTACTTGGAGTTTATTTTCACTTGGTCAATAAAAGCACCTTTTTCTTTGATCTAGATGGAATTACATTTATAAGATAGATAAATAAAATCCTCTACTGAGGCATAACACACATAGAAAATGCACACAGATCATGACTGTCTGGCCTTCATGACTAGTCACTTCTAGTCAGTAGCTTCCTCTTTTAGGAACACCATATTGTAACAACAGTCCATTTGTTGCTGAATATTTTTCGATTGTACTAATGTGTACATTGAATTGCCTATTTTTCTGCTGATGATTTAGGAATTCTCATGGGGTAGTTAGTATGAAAAAATACTAGAATGATTTCTCAAATAATTTAAGTAATAACTTGAATATAATTATTTCTGAAAGTATAATTGAATATTTTGAAATCACAGTGTGTATTTTTTTTACAATTGATCACTTAGTAGTTATTTTTCTTTAGACCTTTTTCTTGCTTCCATTTTTCCTCTTATTTTCTTCCATATAATCATAGGCTCTGTTTCTGCTCTTTTACTTTTTTAGCAGGGGAGCTCCCAAATGCTTTGTAAAATATTATGTAAATCTGTTCATTGGGCTCTGAAGGGTCTCTAATAACTTGCTATCACTTAAAACATGCATTAAAACCCTATATAATGAAATTACTGTTTATATTAAATGCTAAGAAAATATTCCCTTATGTAATTATATTTGAAAAAATTGACTAGAACCTCTGATGCTTAGGGAACTCATAATACTTGTTCAGTTAGTACCTCTTATTTATTTTCTATTTGTCTCTTTTTGAGTAATAACAATAGTATTCATCAAAATGAGAATATTAGTTATCTATTGCTGTATAACGATATTGCCATGGACTTAATAGTTTAAAACAACATACATTGATTATGTTACAGTTTCTATGGGTTAGAAGTTTGAGCACAGTTTATTATGTTTTCAGATTTTTGTAAGCCGTGATCCAGACGTAAAGAGATTGTGCATGAGATTTTTTCTGAGGAAAGATTGCTAAGTTCACATGACTTAAAAGTATTAAGTATGTTGTGAGACATTCTCTGATTCAGGCAGTTTCTTTCTCAAAACAAGACAAAGAGAATTTTATCTGTGACTGTGGTCATTACAATGTCTATGGTGACATATGTTTCCATTATCTATATGAGCCAGCCCCAGGGGACTCTTAACTCACAAAAGAAGAGGCTATGAGGGCAAGTGCAGTAGGAGGTTAGGATAACAAGGCTCCGCAGGAGGGCCACACTCCAGTTGCATATACAAGACTTGGAATTGAAAGTATATATATCACAAGTGTTTCTCAACAGATTTTTATCTATCTTGTGGCTTTGAGCTTTGCTATCTCAAAGGAAAAATATACTCAGAATATTGCAAATACAATAAATATTTAAAATATTATAGAAAAATAATTTTAAAAATGAATTTTATAAGCTAAATAAGACAAATAGGGCAATTAAGGCCTGGATATAAGGGCCTTAGATTTAGCTGGTAGGGGAGATAGAGATCCCCTCTACCCTCCTGTGTTCTTATGTGGATTTTGGTTGTTTCTAAGAACAAAATTAATACCAATGTTGATTAATAAGAGAAAAATACCTCAGAAATACAGTGTCTTAATAAACTTTATGTTTACAAAACAGTGAATTTTAAAGAAATGACTTAAAAGTGATCTATTTATATATTTTTGAGGGAATGATAGTCAAACAGAAACCTGGAGTAGAGCAGTAAATCTGAGATTGTTACTAGGAGATATATGGAGGTTACTTAAGAGCTAGTAAAAGATAAGTATTTCTTCAGAGTTTGCTTTTTTAGGTGTATTGTGGTCCCTATTACCAATATCTGGTGATCAAGGCTATTTTCCAGTTTGGAAATTTAAAGGACAACTCTCCCAAGAGAATATTATTGACTTCCTGGATGAAGCGAAAAATAGACCAAGTAACCCATTCTGAAGCTATAGTTCCTTAAGGAAATCCAGCTTGATGTCACCAACATACTGACTTGTTATATTTTGAGGTGACATATCTAACTTTTCCAGTGGTTTCATAGATACCAGCAACATGAATATACAAAGGGAAATAAGTACACTTTATTTCCTATTATTGCCATCCAAAACAACCATATATTCAGCAATTTAAGTTAGCTTCTGCTGATTTTCACACATGGTACAGTGTAGGAGTCTGGACACACCTTGCATCTACTGTTTCTCCCTTCCAGGTTTTACAAGGTGGAAAGCAGATGTTGGCAGGATTATGTTTTCTTCTCAGCACTCTGAGCATGAAGCTCTTTTTACATTTGTGCAAGTGAGTAGCAGAAACCAGTTTTGTAGGTGGTAAAACTGAGGCTTCCATTTCCTGGCAAAGAGCAGACAGTTCTTCCCATCTCCATCCCACCCACATCCTTGTTTTATATTTGTCTTCCTTGATCTCCAAAGCTATTAAGTAGAAATGGTGCAAACCCTTCTCAAGTTTGAGTATCTCTTCTCAGTTGTTATTTCCTTACTTCTTGTTTTAAGTTAAAGAAGCCTCTCAGCTTGGAAGTGATCATATTGTTAGATTGGACCCATCGAGATAATCACATCTCAAGGTCCACAACCTTAATTACATCTCCAAAGTACCTTTTGAGGAGTTTAGGGTGAGCATTTTAGTGGGAGCAGTTTTTGCCTATTACTATAAGCTACAAAATACCATTGAAGTCATGATGAGGTTTACTTTGCTGAAAGAAAAAAAAGCTATTTACTATTGTGTATGAAAGGACAGTGTAAAATGATAATCCAAATACATGGCAGAGATTCAAGAGCTTTTAGCTGTAATCTACTTTTATCTAAGTGTGTAAGTCCCCAAACCCATTGCATTGTAACTAATCTCAATGTCTCTATGACAGCACGCTGTTTAGGGTGGTGAAATTGAAGCTGAACATGATATACTTTGTCATCTACTATACACTTCTTGAGCACATGTTTTCAGAGAAAACCATTAAGGAGCCATAAAATCTTTTCATACAGAATAGTCTACTATTGTGGACTATTGCAGGACTGTAGTGGTTGATGTTTAACAAGCATTTTTGCTTAAAGAATGAGAAATATCTGCCTACTTTTGGTAATCTTCTTTCATTGGAGTACTTAAAGGCATTAAGTGGCTTTGAAACACTTGATACATCTTCTTTTTCTATCTGATGAACTCTGCTGAGCAGCCGCATTTCTCTTCAGGCTGTGTTTCACAAGAGAAGTAAACACTCACTAACCCAAAAAGGGATACCGACCAACAATGATAAGAATGGACTGTGTTACTTGACCTCCTCCACTGTCAACACTGTGCTAAGCATTCTCATGAAATACCGCACTTAGTTATGATTGAATAGTAGGGCTATTATTGTCCCATGTTCAAATACTGGGATATGGAGACTAACATTAAAATTCACTGGGCTAATAATAGAAGTGTGGGGTGTCAAATAAAAATATTGTTGGAATTGAGAAATTTTATTTTTGTTTTCAATACGTATCACAAATACACAAAAGCTATATGTATAATCTAAAAAGGGCCATGGCTGCCTGTCTATATTTTAAGATGAGGTACTATCCTCAACTCAGACCTGGTGCTCAAGTACCAGAACCATTAAATATGATTGTATTTAGAAATTTTAGGGCTTCCTTTTTCATAAGACATTCACATTCGCGCACGATATTCATTTCATTATGTTCTAGTTTTGAAATAAAGATGTGCTGTTGCTTTAGGCAGGACCTCTGATTATACCAATTTAGCTGAATGTGAAGCTGTGATTAAGATATGTTGATAAGGCAAAACACAATTACAAATTAAGTTATATCACCACTTCTATAGATTCTATGTGCCATAAGGGCATTTTGTTAAAAGAGATGTTAAGTGAGTTCCTGGAAGTTTGAAATATTTGGGACAAAATAAACTGGCTCAACTCTGAGATATCAGATAATTGAACTTAGATCCTTTACTTAGAGTAATTAGGCCTAATTTGCATAGGTAAGGTCATTTGAACAACTTTCTGGTGGAAAATAAAGCTAATTGAGATTAATGACACTTACATACATTGCTTCTTAGCATATCAAGGCAATATTTCCTGAGCAACAGAAAAGGCTTCAGGAATTCTTATAAAAATAGGGCTAATAGACTTCTTATTCTTTTACTCAGTTTATCATACCATATTATAGTTTCTATAACACACATCAAAATATTTAACAAAGTTATTTTTAAATGCCCTTATTAAGATGACCAATTTTAAATTAAACTTTTCGTGCCCCTTCTTTCATTTATTCTGCACTCATCTATTTGTTCTCTCTCTATATACTTTTTCCCATGTAACTCTTACATGTTTGGCAAGAAATTTTCTTTTAAAAATGAGGACATTGCTTTTCAGAGGAATGAAATTTCTTTCTGTGGATTCACAATTGCTATATACAGTTGGACCTGATTCTTAGGTTGGGCCTCTGCAACATTTGAACAGTATCAAAACCTAATTATAAATACACAAGATGAGATGCAATTTATTTAGAAATATGAAGAAATAGGACATTTTGCCCTAGTTTATTTACATTTTTATGTGTTTCTTACCAAGGGTTAAACAGGAGCTAGACTGGACATCTTCATTTGAGCAGCTGTATTTTCTATGGGAAAAAATAGATTTTTAAAAAAATAACTGCTCCAGATCTCATTTTCAAAAACATTTCCACTAGCAGTTACTTAGAGAGGATAACATACTTGCTTAAGCTACACCTTTTTGAGTACTTGCTTTGAGTGAAATGGATTCTCTACAAATGTTGCAAATTAACTGACCTGTTAGTCATTTTCCTGTTGCTGAGACAATCTTCCTGACACCTGTAACTGACAGGAGAATAGGTTGACCTAGTCTCATGGCTTTCTGAAGATTCAACCCATGTCTGTATTGAAAGCACTGTAGAAGAGTATAAAAAGATATTTACCTCATGGCAGCCAGGAAGCGGAAGCCAAAGCGAGAAGTGTAGGACAACACACCCTTCCAGGTCACAACCCAGTTCTAGTCAGGCGCCACCTATAAACAGCAATCAACTGTGAATTCATTAGTGGAATAGTTCACTGATGAGTATGGTGCCCCCACAATCCTATCACTTTACAAATACGTCGTAGTTTGGTGGAGTGTTTTAGATCTAAACAATAACCTGACCTGTCACCCATCACACCATAAAGATATTTGACAAGTAAAATCAATCTGATTAATCTGTGAGTCTGAACTAGGATTACAAACTCCCCTCATATATGGTACAGTTTAGGCAGATAATACTATGGTAACGTCATCAGTATGAGTCACTGATTAAAAAAAATCTGAACATTTAATTGTTCCCCTGTTATGTGCTTAATGTGTCTCATCAAAATTCACCTACTGAAATCTAACCTTAACTATCTTAGAGTGTAAGAACATTTGGAGAACCTTTAAACATTATTTAATCTCTTCTTTGCTAGCTTGAAGCATTTGTATCACAGCACTAGTACTTACGATAACAGCATTAATATGTTTATAGTTTTTGTGATGTTTTTGGAGAATGTACTCTGAAAATTGTTTGCATTTTAACCTGTGGTTTCTGTGATAGTATTTTGATGTCTGAAAACTAGCATGTTTGAGGAACTCACAAGATATTTGATGAATTAGACTGATTTAAATATGACCAATGACATATTACCTAAAAGTATCTTGATAGAAGATGAAGGTAAGAAATTAAGTTAGTCATAGGATTTTGGATGGCTTAGTATGGACTAAGGATATCATAGTGTATGATGTTAGATATGTATTATCTGTGTTATGGTTTTAAGTGCGCATGATGTGACTTCTTGTGGCATGTCCATACCAATATTTTAAAAAAAAATTAAAACTTTGAAATTAAAAATATTGTGCTCCCACATTTGTAATTGTGGGGCAAAAGGTTGATTCAAGAGAAATTATGTTTTATGTCATGATATTTTTCAAACTAACCTGCGGCCTTATTAATCAATGAAAGATTTTTTTCCCATTCATTGACTTTGGAAAAATTCTTTTCATTTTCAAACCATTTTCACATCGTTAATTTTAAGTGGTCAGGCCAGGGGTTTTATTCAAAATAAAATGCAAAAAACTCACCTTGCATGCCTTATTGGTATGAAATAGATATGAAGCCTTTCTTACAAATTTTATTGAAAGTCTGCTTAAGAGATTTTTGTTGCTAATGTTGCTGGTAAACAACACCTTTGGAACTTGTAGCCACTGGAAAATTATTTTAAGAACATGCAAAGAGAGAGAGATTAATTTAATAGAACTGAAGGAGAGAAAAAGAAGATGAGACTGATTTAATTATTTAATGAAATCGTTAGTTACTTAGAACCATAGATTTTAATAAAATAAGAATATCTTTTGGTTTCTTCATTTCTGTAGGCCTAATACTTTGTGTTTGGTAAAACTGGTCTAGATTGAGATGCTTCTACTTCCATATATAATGACAATGAAAAAAGTCAGTAATTGAGTTTCTGAGTATCACTTTCTCTGTAAATTTTTAAAAAGGATGATCAACAGGGATATTCAAGTAAAAAATACAAAATTCAGAATTAAGTTTTTTGAGTGTGTTTCCATTACCCCTCCATTTATTAGTAGTGTAACTATGGGGATATTTGATACTTGGTGTACCTCATTTTTAAAGTCAGGCAGATGGGCATAGTCATACAAAAATATAAAATGACAAATTAAATAAGTGTGTTTGTATGGAGTATTTAGAAGATTGTCTAGGATGCTCAAATACAATTCCTATAGTGGTTATTAAATAACTTCCGAAGCTCTCTTGAATCCATTCATTACAGGGAGTCTCCACTTGAGGCCAAGCAATTATGTTATATAATTTTGGTTGAAATAATGAGTGCAGTACATTTCCTGTCCTTAAAGTATTTTGAGCTAAATGTGGAGAAAGTAAAACCTCATAAATCACCAAAACAAATCTTGAAAATGTATTCCTCCTATCTAACTGAAACTTTGGTTTACATTTTGCTTTTTCCATCTTGCCCTCAGAATTTGATAATCACATTCTACTCTCTGTTTCTATAAATTCATCTTTTCAAGATTACATAAATGAGTGGACTCAGATGGTATTTGTTTTCTTGTGCTTGACTATTTCATATTTTTATTTTCTCATTAATAATAATTTGTAAATAAAACTGCTTCATCCCCACAATATTTAATTGGAATATCTATTATGATAGGAGTGAATATAGTAGAAAATCTAATGTCAAAAAATCATGGGAAATGGTTCAGAAAGGACATAGGTCTAAGTCAGTCCAAAAGGAAAAAAGATTAGCAGAAGTGGGATTAGTATAATGAAGTATTTTTATAGATAAAGAAGTAGTACATTTTGGTCATCCACAATAACATTAACATTACAAAATAGTTTTGCAGTTCTCTTGAACATCAAAACAATACTGATTTATGATCCCTTATTATGTACTAATTATTTTTAAGTTGAAGGTAATTTTCTCTATATAAGTATTAGAAATATGCTATTCCTTTTTATATATGATGTATTCTCATATTAAGTCCATTTCCTAGGGACAAATTAGTCCAGTAATTTTATATAAATCAAAACTAGCATACACAATAGGTCAAAAACTCATTCATGAAAATTATTTTAATTAAAAAGTGTGGAACTGTATTTTCATTAAAGTTTTATTAGTTTCTCTAAAATAATTTCCATAAAACATTTTTAAATTTTTTGCTTTAATGTTTTGATTACACTGTATCAACTGTTACTTGCTAACTATGACAAACTATTCAGTTGCTCATTGTTTAATTGGGACTTTGATTTTGAGGGGTCTCTTTTTCTTCAGTTCTTTGTACAATCTATTTATTACCCTGCTGTTTGAGAGGCAGGTAATAAACATTTTTTCCCATTCTCTTGAATCTTTTTTTTTTTTTACTTTGTAGTTTACTCTTTTGCTATAGAGAAGATTTTTAATTTGATAATCCTATTTGTTCATTCTAGGGATTATTTCTGTTGCATCCAGGGTCCTATTGAGACATTGTTTGACCTTGCCTATATCCTCAAGAGTTTTACCTATTTTGTATTCCAAGAGGTTCAGTGTTTCTGTTTTAGTATCTAGGTCTTTGATCCACTGTGATTTGGTTTTAGGACCTGATGGCTGGTGTGGGTCTAGGTTTGTTCTTCTGCATGTGGATAACCAATTCTCGCAGCACCCTTTATTAAAAAGACTATTCGTTTTTAGTATTGTTTTTACACCTTTTGTCAAAAATCAGATAGCTCAGTGTATTTAAGGTTATCTCTGGGTCTTATGTTCTGTTCCATTGGTCAACCTATCTTTTTTTGTGCCAATACCATATGGTTTTCATCACTGTTGCTTTGTAATATAACTTAATGACTGGAATCATGATACCATTAATTTTTCTCTTGTTTGTCAGGATTGCTTTCAATATTCTGGGTCTCTAAATTCCATATACAATTTAGAATAGTTTTCTTAAGTTCTATGAAAATGTTGGTATTTTGATAGCCATTGTATTGAGTATGCATGCCAGTTTTAGTAGTATAGCAATTTCTGCAATATTAATTCTGCTTACACAGGAACATGAAATGTTTTAATTTGCTAATGTCCTCTTCAGTTTTTTCTTAAGAATAATGTAGCTTTCATTATAGAAGGCCCTTCACTTTCTTGGTTAGATTTATTCATAAATGTTGAATGTTTTGTGGAGCTATCGAGAATAAGATTATTTTTCTCCACTCTTTCTCAGTGAATTTATTCATTCTTTATTAGATGCCAGTTAACAAGAAACATTCCTATTTGTTATAATAGTAAGTCCATATCTATTCGTAAACATCAAAATCTCTAAAAGATAGAATGAAGCCAGTAAACAATTTCTGGTTCCACTCTCGCTACATTGTGTTGGTCATCCAAGGCATACGTTAGGTCATTTGATTGAACCTCTTCTTGCTAGTGCCCTTCATCTCCATAAATAGCACTGCTGTCTTCTCCCCATTAAATTCTCCAATACAACATCCCACTGTAGCCCGTTGCTTACAATTTTGTAAATTTTAAATTGGATATCAAATGACTATTTCAACCCAAATTTTATTTTAGTTCTTTTCATCGAACCCTCTCATTTTGAGTGAATCAGTTCTTACTCCTTGAATTAAATACCATATCTAGTATTTATCAAGCTCTCAAATTGAAAGACTACCTTTGAAACAGGCCTCAAAATTAAACTGAACAAAATACATCTTTAAAACATCTACCTTGTGTTCCCTTTTTTCTAAGAGCTGTTGAACCTTTGTCATGACACTGACAACCTTACCATGGTAAGCAAGAATCAACTTTATTAACAGATCTTTAAGGGTTCTTTTGAAAGAGCCAATATTCTTACTTTTAAATTGATTAATTAAATGAAATGTATCACTGAATTTACCACATATATTCAATATTGTATCATGTATTTTCAATTATGCATCATATATTTCTTTTCTATTTTATATATACATGTATACTGTGCAGAACAACATTTTTGTGTGCTGATCTAATGTTATTTCCTTCTCCTTGGAATGTAAACTTTTTGAAGAGAAAAACTTCATCTTCTTTGTTTACCACTTTCTCAATAACACCTAGAAAAATCCTCAGTTGGTAGAAAAACAATAACAAATATTTGTTGAATGAATGATTCTGATTTTTAATCTGGTAATAATTTCTACTTTCATGAAACTATCAGAACCTCGTGTATTCAACGTGAATCTATTTCAAAATTTATAAGCCCATTCTTCCATAAAAATACTAATAATATCTGACAGTGAATTAATAATGTTTTATTACAGTAATCTATAAACAATTTAAACCAATTACTTTCACAATTATTCTTTAACCCTAAAGTTTCTACCTAAAAGCACTTTAAATTTTTGCCTCTTTTTGGCTCAGAGGAGGTCAAGCCTTCCCTTTTAATTTATCTTTTGTGACAGAGTATTAGAAACCATGTTTGGTATCATTTTTAAAAAAATTCATTTCTTATCGGAGATGCTTTATTCAAAGTGTAGTGTGTAACAAATGCATTCACCATACCTGAACAAAGGGAAGTTCATGAAACTTGCAGATCGATGGCTTCCTTGTCTCTTGTGTCGTCTGGATTTCAAGTACTATTTTTTTTTTTTAACGCAAAAAGCAATACTAGCATGCACTGAGTACACATGCTTAACTCCTCTGACCACAACCAAATACACCAATGACTAATAAACAAGCAAAACAAGTAAAGCAGTTGCTTGTGATGTTGGAAGCTGCTGTTGTAGACTCAAGGCAGAAATCTATATAATATTTATTCTCCTAAATGAACACCAATGCTTTAACCTGTTTTTTTTTTTAACAAGTTTGATTTTTAAAAAGAGTTGGGTTGTAGGGCTGGTGGCATAGATTAGTGGCTAATGTGCTTGTAGGGCAAGCACAAGGCTCTGGGGTAACTACTATGAAGCATGAATTTGAATTTGAGAATAAGAATTTAAGGTTAACTTGATTGTGAAGGGACCTCAGGAAGCAAATGTCCTTGGAGGCTCTAAGAAGATGTTCCCAGCTTCTCTAATCCCGTACCACCTCCTATGTTTGGCTGAAATTTGGTAAGACAATTTCTTGTACAAATTTTCCTTCTCTTTACTTTTTCATATAACCTTGAGTTTCTCTCGATGGCCATCTTTTGTGTAGAAATTATTATAAAGGGGTTTTGGGAAATGCTTCTGTATGTTACAGAAAAGATATTAATAGAATTCCCTCTGTTTTTGTGTTTGCAACAGATGTTTTAGAGCATTGCTAACATTAGTGTTATTGTTACACTCACACACGTACACAGACTGAGGTATCCTTCTCGCTTGTCTATTCATAATTCTTTTCCTTGTATCTTTGCCAAAGGGACTGATCTAAGTCGGATGAGAAACCACAAAGTATCACATCATAGAAACAGAGCCCTCGACAATCGTAGTTATGTCTCTTTGCCTTTTAGATTTTTCCATAGTCATTTGGAGCATTTCTTTGGTAGTTGCAGTGGGGGAAGGGCAAAAGAGAAAACCACAATATAATTAGTAAACTGATTAGAAATTTGTTTATAAAAACCTTATTTTCTGCCACTTGCTTCTAATTAGATTTAATTTTAGTTAAACACACAAATCTGACTTCTGTATAAACAGAGGCAAATATTTTAGCCTAAAATTTTTCCTGAATATTGTTTGGTCAGCAACTGACCTAGTTATTACCTTGAATTGGAAATAAAATATTAGGTAAAAATATAGTCAGCAGCTTCCTTAAATTCATTTTATGGGCTGGAGGAATAGCTCAACCATTAAAGTTATTGGCTAGTAAGGACAAGGCCTTAGGTTCAGTTCCCTAGGACATAAGCTGGTGTGGGGGCACACACCTGTGATCCCAGCACCTGGAGGCTGAGACAGGAGGATTTTCATGATTTAGGTCCACTCGAGGCTACATGGTGAGCTCAGGACCAGCTTTTACTAACTACAGAGTTGGACTCTGCCTCAAAATAAAAAAATGTATTGCTGAGAATTTTCACTGTCTTCTTAGAACCTTTTAAGTCCTGGATATTCTAATGTCCTGATTTTCAGTTGGTTAAAAAAAAAATCCTTTAATTCCTTTTTTTTTCCTCTGTAACCTTATATCACTTAAAGAAATTCAAAAGATTCTCAAAGAACTAGAGGAAAGAGAATCAAATTGATGTGAAGTTTCACCAGCTAGCTTCTGAGAGAAAAAAAGATCCAAATCATACTTTTTTTCTTAAAGCTGCTACTTAATTTGTATTATTAATTTAGATTATCCTTGCAGACCAGAAATAATTATTATGAATATTATTTTTAATGTAGAACAGCATTAATCTCTCAGGGATAAAAAAGAAAAGTCCATATTATTGCAGTCTACACAGTAGTAATATGCATTAATATAATTAAATCTCTTTAAATAGAACCTTAATCATCTTATAATGATATTTATTATAATAGTTAAGTTTCAATTCTTAGTGACCTGATATTCTTCTTAAATGTAGAGCAGTGGGTCTTACCTGGAATGATTTTCTCCTCTAGGGGACAAATGTCTGGAATAATTTTAGTTATTACAACTTGTAGGTAGGAGGTGTTACTGATGTCAAGTCACTGAAGGTTGGGGAAACTGCAAAATGTCTTCAGTGCTTCCTACACAAAATTATCTGGCCGTAAATGCCAGTATGGAAAAAATTTCAGGTATCCTATTATATGGTAAGAAAATAAAGTCTCACAAATTTTCCCAGCAGAGATTTCGTTTAAAAATTGTTCTTTTTTGCTGTGTGAATATTCTTTTTATTTGTATAAACATGATATAAGTTACAGTATAAAATATTAATTCATCTTAAAGTAAAGAATCAGAGAATAAAATTAAAATCATTTGAAATATTCCTACAATAAAAAATGAAAGATTCTTTATTTTTGAAATTGGAAATGGAAGATAATATTTAAGGTTTTTTACTGCTTCCTTAAATGTAACGTTTTTATTTTTGGCAAAGGTCTCAGAGCTTGGAGAAGTGGCATGATGACGATAATGAAAATTATAAGTTTTATAATCGGCTTAATATAACATATGGACTTGGAGGATTCATAAATAGTCATGATTTATTTGATAAAATAGGAATTAATTTTTGTAAAGATCTTTGTGAACCTGTAGGCATTTGAGTAGCTGTTTGAAAATAAGACCAAGTCAAAGCCAAAGGGAAATTTGAAGTGAAAAATTGTGAATGGTAGAGCAGATAAAATGACCACAAGACTAGAAAAGGGATGTTTTACAAAACACAAACCTGTCATTTTTTTTTTTATTTTAGATGTTTAATGTGGAGTAAATAATGTCATCTCTGAATTCTGCTTTATGTTTTTTTCTGCTTTAACTGTATTGAATATATTCCAAGAGATTGTATTCACTCAGATATCTCTAATTCCTGACTATATTAAACTATACAATATAACCTTCCTTAATACTTTCCTTCATAATTACAGCACAAATATATGAGTAGTTGTTTAACAGATGCAGATGGAAACACGAGAGAGGATTCACAATGCAGGTCTGTGGTGTTTCATAGGGACAGTCACCCTAGTAGTCAGAGTGGGAGCGTCCTTCCCAAGGGCGTTTCTTCTTGTGCTCAGTCAAGTTTATGACAGACTTTTTCTGCTATTGATCTGAACTTGGATTTGAGTTTTCAAATTGACTGTTTCCTCCTCTAACCAGAAGTCTCAGACTCCTCCATTTCTGTTTTATTTTTTGTCCAAAAACAGTAGTTGTTTACTGTTTCATTAATTTTCAAAATGTTTCTTTCCATGTTTTTCAGAATATCTGTATATTATCATTATTCCCTTCATTTTATAATCCTTTTGGTTAGTCCTTATGTAAGACCAAAAAATTTGTTTCGTTAGATTCACATCAAAAATCAGAAAATAGATAAATAAGTTTTTTCATGTTTGTATTTACAGTAAATGTATGAAATATTTTAATATAATCAGTATTCCTGGTATATATTATAATGAATTAATGGAATATTATTTACAGAAAAGCAACAATTTATACTTTGAGTATATTTATTTTGTTAAAGTATTTTTAATAAATTCTTTTATAAACTATCCTAATAACGTTAAAATATTTTGAGATGTCTTTCTCAAGTGTTTGTCTTCCAACTTCAATCTGACCATTTTTTATGAATCTCTTTTCAATATGATTCTGGAGATTCCGTATAATACATTCTGTTTTAATTTCCTTGCCTGAAGGATTATGAGTGTTTCTTCATAGCTGATTTCTCATTCAGTAATGCATAGTCTTCAGTATTTTCCTGAGAAAAAGGAACAGAATTCTATTTTTTAATATCTTGGGTAGTGATTATTTTCCCCCATTTTATTGATATGTATAAGTGTAAAATTTAAGATTTACAGTAAAGTTGAGCATTTTGTGCACCTACGTATCTTGTCAAGGTGACAAGGACTTTTCCACTTTCCTTGTAGTGAATATTTTTAAACAGCACTATTCAGCATCTATTCCTATAATTTCTTTAACTTACTTTACTTGAGTCCTACATAATATTATTGTTACGAAAGAACTCACTTTAAAAATAAAGCTGGTGAAACAATATGCTTGTGTTCTTTATGTTCACTTGTTTTTACTCTTATTCTGTTATAGACAAAAGGTTGACCTAAATACACATGGAAAGGCTCACTGAAGGCTCACATATGTGTATGAACTGGCTGGTCACATAGGGCTGTGGTGTCACCTAAGAAGGTTTGATCTATGCTTAAAGCTATGATTTCATACATTGCTTTTTCTCCACAACCCATAATGTGTGAGTCAAGAAACAATGATGAAGAAAGGAAGAAATATTTGTCCTGGTGACACAGTGGTACGAGTCGTGCTTCTGTATTCAGAAATCTTAAAACTTCACAAGAAAATACTTACCTGGAAAGCATAATATTTTATTGAATTGTAATTCACACTGCCACTTCTTTGATATGCACTCCTGTTGTTAGTAAAATAGATTAGAAACAGAGACTTTTTTGTAAATTTATTCAGGTTATTTATATGACATTTTGTTTGATGCAACACAATGAGGATACATTATATCTCAAACTTAATGAGCCTCTGGAGGATCCTCTAGTACCATGACATCTGCTGATTAAAGGTATTTTTGTTATTGCTTGTGACTTAAAATGATTTACTCAGTTCTTTTATTACCTAGTATCATGAGCAATAAAGAGACATATTCAATTTAGAAATTCAGGACCACCAGTCTTAAATATTTTGTTCAATTATTTTCCTTTAATAATTACCTTAATTTTCTATTTGAGCTCTAGAATTTCTGTTAATTGCATTCTGCAGCATCTTTGAATCTAAGCAAAGTGCATTGTGTATGTTTATTTACACAGTCAATTACACTTCGAAGAAGTGAAAATAATGAGAAGACAATAACTTATAAATATGTATATCATATTATTGTTTCCTCGTTGTGTATGTGGAGAGTTGTATAGGGGTATTTGCAGACTCAAAGTTTCATCTGATGAAAACTAAAAAACATCTTTTTACATTACTTGAGGAAAATGCTGTATGTCAGCAAGCTCTCAGTTTAGATTTTTCTGAAAAAATGTTCATTTGGACTTCCTCTCTGAGGGATATTGTCAGTCATATAGAATTCTAGGTAGGCAATCTTAGTTATTTAATTTATATTTTAGTGTGGAAAAATATCACTCCCTTACCTTCTTAGTGTGATCTTTCTCATTATCATGAAAAATTAGTAATAAGTCTTACCTGTCATTTATGTGATACAAAAATCTCCATGTTACTGTTATAATGTTTTCACTTTTGGTATCATAAATAAATTACAATTTAGCTATGTGTTTATTTCTACATTTTTATCTTTTTCTACATTCTTGTGTAGGTGTTAGTTGTTTGTTTTCTATCTTGAGTAAATTGATGATACTAACTCTGAGTTTATAATTGTTAATCAACGTGGAGCGACTTGTGTGACTAACTTCCTCACAATTTTTTTGCCCTCTTTCCTAGAGCAATCGTATCTTCAATGAAAAATAATAACAATAGCCTATGGAACCATAAATAGATAGATAGATATGTCCTTGTGACACACAGGCAAATATATATATATGGGTCCATAGGATATTGATATTCTCTTTTATCCAAGATTTTCCCTCTGTACTTAAAATTGCATTCATTTGATCCAAGTATTATCAAAATTCTATGACTCTTATTTTGATAAAAGTTTACAGTTATCAAAAGTTATTGTCTAAGTTTATCAACTGTAATAACATTGCTATATAGTAATGAAAGTGTGTATTATTGTCCCCAGGAAAAAAGTGACATACAAGTCCCAATGAGTATTAATTATTCCCAATGTATAGTTCAATATGCATTACTATTTTCATTGCTGTAACAATAATAACAATAGAATACCCTCTTAGTTGTAAAATTAATATACATACAACAGTTTACTTGCGCCATAAATGTATACCTTAAATTTTCTTTTACTAGACATATCTATGTAATTTTCGTTAGGTTAAACATTGCTCTGGCTGTTATTGGTTATCATTAATTCTCCTCTAGCCTTTCCTTTCAAGTCAAATCACAACCCCTTCAGTGACATTTAAATTCATAGAAATTGAATAATGCTAGAAATTTAAATTCATAGAAACTGAATGATATTAGTCCATACTCATTGTATGTGATTTAACTGTCATTAATGCACATTTGTGATTTTCTTTCTAGTTTTGCATGCTATAACAGATCACTTATTGTCATTGATTAATGTTATTACATTGTGTGACTAGGCCACTAACCATTTGTCCAATTTAACGTTGATGGGCATGTCAAGGAGTTTACTGATTATTAGAAACAACACTTTCATAAAAATAATGCACATACTTTTTGATGAATATTTCTAAATCACCGATATTCATAATCTTTTTTGTGTAATTTCAAAAAGTATTACAATAAGGTTGTATTATACATTGCTTGTTCATTTCCTCTTAAAGCTTGTAAGTTAAAGCCCACATATTCAATATAGATTTTCTCTTGCTTTATTTTTGGTAAGGAAATTAATAGGGCTAAATGATGTCGTAAGTGTGTGACCTTGATCTATAACGGTGTTTGTAACACATGAGAGCTTCGCTTTTTCTTTTCCAAGTATAGGGACTAAGAGAAATGATGTGAGGATGTAGTGATAAAAATTGCTGTTTAAAAAGTGGCGTGAAACTACCATTGAAAATGGAATTTCCTAGAACCTTGAAATGAATTTTGTGTATCCAGAACTGTGGCAAAGTAAATGTCTTTTTCTGAGACTTTTCTCTCTGATGTTTGGCTTAGGCAATTTGGATGGAAAAAATGTCTGTTGTATTATTTTAACTCTCATCAACAGAGTATGAAAATGGCAAATGTTTGACATACTTCTCAATACTTTGAGTGTTCATGATTTCTATTTCTTTTTTTTTAGGACAGCAAATAGCCAAATCACATCATGGTTTAGATTTTCATTTCCCTTAGGTAGTACAACTTTCTATTTACTTAACAGTATGTGAGTGTTGACTCTATTATGAATTGCACCAAATATTTTGCTTATTTTTCCAATAGAATTGTTGCTCATCTTATTGATTTTTAGATGCTATTTGTATATGTAAAATATATGATGGAATTTGTCTGCTTCTTTGAGTTTTGTTTATGTTGTTTATGTTCCTTTTTGTTACTTCTGTTGAGCTCAAATTCTTATCATTTGAATCATTATAACACTCCATTTATATGGTTTCAGTGTTCATTTCCCTTATTCTGTATTGCACTATTTTATGCATTGGGGAATCATGTTTTTTTTTCCAATTTGTGAATTTGACTTTTTATTTTTAAATCTCTTTTCATACATTTTAGAAAACTTCTTAAAGACTTTGTGCTATTTTCTCTAGCAGTAGTATGACTCTTATTCCAAGATAAATTATTTACTTTTTTGGGTTATAAAAGGTTCTTTTTTTCTCAAGAATGTGCTCTCAATTAACATTTAGTTGAATTTATTAGTCTTTATAATGTCCTCTGAATTTGAATCTTGCCAATTTGGAAAAAATGGTAATATTTTTTGATTTTTCAAAAAAATGTGGTAAAATATGAGCAAAGTGTGTTTTACTATCTAAACCATATTTGAGTGTGTAGAGTTCACTGGTATTAAATTCATTCATATTGTTTGAAAGTATTACCATTTAGTTTCAGAATTTACCTTTTAACGCTAAAATCCTCTATTTCCTAAACAGAAACTCTCCATGCTCCCCTTCCCTTACTCCTTAGCAACCATCATTTTAGTTTCTGCCTTTAAGATGTTGACTATAACAATCTGCTTTTATGACTGGTTTATTTCACTTAGTAAATGTCCTCAGAATTCGTCTCTTGTAACACATGTTAGAATTTCCTTTCCTTCTAAGGCTGTATAATATTTTGTTACATATATTTATTATATGCAAGTATACTTTGGTAATTTTTGCACCAGTGAACACAGATTATTTCCATGTTTTAGCTGTTGTAAATGATGTGGCCAAGGATATAAGTGCCAGAGATACAGGTGTATATCTTTTTGAGATTCTGTTTTGCATCTTTTGGGCAAATCTCCAAGGTGGCTCATATAGGAAATTTATTTTTAATTTGAGGGGATTCCGTACAGGTTTTCACAGTTGGTTCTGCTATTTAACATCCTTGCCAACCGCACAAAGTGTTCCTACTTCTCTACATTTCTGATTTTTCTTATTTCACCTCTTAACAGTAAATGTTCCAGTGTTTTCCTAATCAGTTGTGTTAGTCACCTTTCCATGTATCCACTAGTTGTTTATGTTCATTATTTTGGAGGAATGTCTATTCATCTCCATCGCTCATATTCCATCAGAGTATCATCTTGTTTTTGTTATTGTTGTTGAGTTTTAGTTGTTCTTTATATATTCTGACATTATCAGGCATAAATTTTTCTCCTGTGCAGGATGCTTTTTCCGTTCCTTGCATTTCAACTTCATTTTCCTCTCAAAATGACCCCATTGTGTAATTTTTCTTGCATTGGATTTGGCTGTCATATTTTCTAATTTATTTGTATTTCCTTTTTTACTTTCATGTTGATGTTTTACTCTATGGGAATATTTACTATATATTTTTGAGACATGAATCTAAATTAATTTTCCAATGTTTCTGCTTGCTTCCTAAAATACCATTTGTTAATTATGTTCCTGGCCATCCCAGATCTAAGAAACCTCCTTTTCTTATATTCTCATGTTCATTCCATGGCATTTATCTACTGCAGCTGAATGTCCAACCTCTCTCCTTCCACTTTAAATGTTAGAGAAAAGGAAATTTATTTCATACAATATATTCTTTTTATCCAGATAATATTGGCACTTCTGAAATTTGTCAATGATTAATGGTTAACAAAGATGGTAGAGTCACAGTCTCTTGTCATATATATTACTTATTGACTTTGAGCCTTGAAGTAACAGAACAGTGTTTTTATAAAGACTAAGAGGAAAAAAAATGCTAATTTAGTAATTAACTGGTATTTTATTACTTAAATGCATTACTGAGTTGTATGGTATGTATAAAGATGTCATTTTAGGATCACTATAGACAATATTTAAAGTAATAAATATGAAGATTTTTCATAAAACTGTATATAAAACCAAATGACAGATTTAAAAAAAAATGTCAAACAAGCAACACACAGATTGAAAAATAAAAAGAAAACTTTAGCAACACCTTTACTTTTATTCTCCAAAATACTAGAATCACATTTGAAACATCACTATCTATACTTTCCAAGTGGTATCATCGTTTCATCATTTAAATTATTTTCGATGCAACATTTCTTTGAAAAAATGTTTTATATAAACTTACATAGTACAACAAAAATATAACAAAAGCTATATGTGCAATGTTAAACTTACAGCTGCACATAATAATATAAAACTTTATGTTAAATAGAGCCATACACCTGACAAAATTCATTCAAAATATTACATGTTAATATGCAGTAAATATTTTAAAATATTCTTTTACCCACTTTTTAAAAAATGTTGAGTATTTTAAAACTTATATCTTAATTTTTAATGGCTACAATTAAAATGACACATATCCACTGGTATACAGCATAAATTTAGAAGATTATTTTTCATGTTACTGATAAAAATATTGCAAAAAGTTTAAGTTGCATTCTCTCAGATATACCCAGCAGAAAGATTCAGAAACAGCCTATAATCCTATTCATTATTTAGATGTTTATTGAAAACTTTGCTCACTTGAGTTCTGTGTAATTGCTTGTAAATACTGTTAGGAATAAACATATGATTCTGCAACCATATGAGTGGCAGTGGCTCTAAGTTGTAATTTTTTGGATTTTTTTTTTTTTCGGTTTTGGTACTTGAGATTGAACTCCAGGCTGTGAGTGTGCCAGGCAAGCACTGTACCAATGAACTGCAGCCTGAGCCCATATGTTCTCATTTATTATCGAGTTCTAAAATGCTCTACTTTTAAAATTGTTAGAATACTCATCTTCCAAAGAAACCAGAAACTCCATTTGCTCTTACTATCTCTGTCTCAGTATGCTATATTGGACCCAGGGCCTTAAGCTACTTTTCTAGCTCTGCCTGCTTTTTTGTTTGTTTTATTTAGATATTGAGCTAGTTAGCTTGCCCAGGTAGGAATTTAACATGTGTTTTTCCTGCCCTATCCTACCAAATTCACGGACTAGGTTCAAGTGGTGCTCTTCCTGGTCTTCTTCCTTAATACGTGGGATATATGCAAATAGAGATTTGCATATGTTCATGTGTTTGCTTGTTTATGAGTGTTTATTTGTGGGTAATAACAGAAAGGAAAGAGAGAGGGTAGTACTTTTTTTAAAAATTTTGATTTAGGTAGGTGGGAGTGTAGCTCGGTGTTTAAAACACTTGCATACCAAGCACTAAGTCCTAGATTCAATTCCCCAGCACCATATACGCGGGGTGAGTTCGTTCATGCATGTAGTCCCAGAACAGGAGTGGATGAGGTAGGAGGATTGTCATGTGTCAGAAGGTATATTGGGCTACAGAGTAAGCAACGTGCCTGGTAGTCTGGATTGTCAGCTTGATTGGCTTGAGAGATTCCTGTGACATTATAAAGCATACTTTTGAGTGTGTCTGTTCGAGTCATGAAGATGTGACATTGGAATAACATCTGGTCCCTGGCTCAATCCTGTTTGCCTCCGCCCTTGCTCACTGCTTTCCATGTGTAATAGCATGAGCAGGTTTCCTCAGGAAAGTTTTTTAATGTGATGTTTTTAACTTGGAATCAGCCAATATAGTATGAAATTATGATGAATATAGGTAGCCATGATGAAGGATGGAGGGGTACAGCTTGCTCTTGGAAAGGGTTTAATTTTGGTGCCATCAATGGTTTTGAGCAGACTCTCATCACAAATAATCTACTATTCTGAATTTCCTTCCCGAACTAAAGGCACATAAAAACGCTGTCTTATAAACGTAATTTTTCCAGTGTAAAAACTTTCTTAACATATAGGATTTAATTGCATGATGTACCCCTCTATCTGTGTAAGGTCCTGTCACAAGTTTAAAATCCCTCATATAGTATTAAAGAGATTTTCTGGAATGACTCTATGTGTATAAGTCAGAGGTAAATCGAATTTTGCTAAACAGGAACTCCATGTGTTTTTTAATCAAATTGTGAATTTGTTTTTCTATCTTGACTCATGAGCTTAAAAGCTGACACAGAGTAAATTCTGAAAAGCATCTTCAAATGGGCAGGCTTGAAAAACATTACTGTATGAGCAGCTGAATTTTTGTTTTTTGCCATATTTAACATAAAGGTTAAATATTTCTTTTGGTTTTGTCAGTTCAAGCGACTAATAGTCTCAGCAATATGTTTTACTACTTTATATTTTGATTGTTTTTCTCTATATCTGAAGATTTTATTTTTTGGCTGCATTTTAACAATATCACTGTAGCATACACTAAAAAGACAACAATATTTTATTTTTTAAAAAAATAATGTGTATGTGAATGGAATAAGTACAGAATGATGTTTTAATAATAAAGTTCTGCATAATGGAAGAAGAATGAACCTAAAGTTTCCAATTAATATGGCAAGCGTTCTTTTGTACACATTGAAACCTTTTCCTAACTTAATTTGCATGTCATTTTGGACTTCTGATATTTAGGACAAAAGGAAACCATAAGAGATCACCCTAAAAAAAGACACTTTACAGGACACTTGTTCACGGTAAAACATATATGAATAAAATTGGGTTATCCAACATTTTAAAAAATAAAGTGTATTAAAGATATTGATATTTTGTTTGGCATTCCTAATTCCTCAGGTGCCTTTAAAAAACAGAAATGTGTAGAACATATGTTTCATGAGCCTTTCAATCAGTTAAATTAATGTTTGCTGTTTCAGTTTTATCTTAATGATATTCTGTTTATACAAATTGGAAATTGTGAATTGTGAAAATTATGCTAGCCATCTGGAATATTTTGTACTTAATCCTTATGACATCTGTCTGTTGCCTACACTTGAGTAGAGGAATAAAAAAGAGGGAATCCATTTAACAAAGCCCTTTAGGTTATATTCAATTTATTTTTGTCAGAAATCATTAAGATATACACTAAATATACATATGCGTACATACACTGCAACAGGCAATTAAACATGGTTAAAAATTGAGATTCTTAGATGTATAGTACATTTTTTGCTACTCTTGCCTGTCACCTCATTGAGAAATAACCGTCATAACAGCTCACAAATGTTTACAAAATTGTCAACAGCAGCAACAACAAAACCAGCCTTCTCTTTCCTATATTTTGTCTTCAAGCATTACCACCATCACATCAGCCAACAATAGATAATAAAGCTTTGTACTGCAGATAACCATTGCATAACCAATACAAGCTCTGTAAGCCTTTGCCAAAGAGTGTTATATGACTTAGGTCATAAAAATAGCAATTGGCTAGAAAATATTTCTTCTTGGTAATAAATGAGAATAAGCAATTTTTACATGATTACCTTGTTTTTACCTTTCTTTATGAATTGCAATGAAATTCAGGTGTTTGTCATCAGTTTTAAGGCTGTAACAGTAAAATGTTAGTAGATTCGACAATCTATGCTTCATATTCTTGCATGGGCTTAGAAGAATTGGCAACTTACAGAGAAAGACTGTCACAGCATTTTGATTGGAAAAGAAAAAAAGAAGTAGATGACATCACCAGGATTGAAGAAAAATAAATATTCTTTATCTTTCACAAGAAAAAAAATTGATCCATAATTAAAACAAATATCAGAACATCCTCTCAGAAAGTATTGTTAGTAACACTGGGATAACTGAGAACCCTACCATGTGGTAAGAATCTCTATGGACTCCATAGCCTGCTCTGTAAAGAACATTAGCCTCTCTTGTTATTAAGATAACCAACAGCTGGTGCTGCAGGAGTCTGAGAGAATTGGCTGCACACTCACCCAATAAGAAGTCTTCACTGTTGTGCCACTTCTATACTCCATCTCCCACCTCTCCCAACGCTGTGCACACCCCTGAGCTGCAATCTTGACCACTGTGTAACACCCATGCTCCAGGCTCTGACTGTGGCTGCCTTTTGTCACCGCAGTCATTACCATAAGAAACCTGTTTGCTTTTTGGGCCCTGAAGCCCTCGCTTCTGTGGCAATCAAGAGGACAGCTGCAATACAGAGTTTCCTTGTACTCTAAAACCTGTAGTTGCTGTGACTATTATTTTGGGTCTCCAGACGTTGGCTCTGTCTCCAAAGTGCTGCTTGGGACCATGTTTTATACTTAATAGAAACTAGTTTGCACTATGTGCCCTGGAATTGAGGTCTCTGCATATGCCTGGATGCCAGGCAGTACTCAGTTATGGTTAGCTCTCTGTGAACCATGGAAGCACTGTAGCATTGAGCATGCTGTGCTTCCATTACTGCTCCTCTGCTGGTTTACTAGCTTCCTTGTCAAGGATATACTCTCAACCTCAACAGTAACATCCACAACCCAGTCAGGGATTAGGGTTAGGGTTAGGGCTGTACACACTGGTTCTACTATCATGATTATCCTGAAAACTAGAGCCATATTTTTCCGTGTATTATTATCATGCTTCAAACTTCACCTTAATGGACAATCACAAGCACTACTCATCAAACACTACTTCACCACTACACCTGTGTCGAGCTTATGATACACATATGAAGCTGAAAGGGATTCTGTCACTGGTAAAAGTGTATGCGTAGTCTAAATATGAATACTCTAATATTGTCGTGGTGTGTAAGTTATTTTATTCATACTTTAACTGTTAAAAGTTAAAATTGTTACAAAAACAAGTTAAAAGAATCAGTTCTTTTATAAAATATAAAGAGATGCAAATTGTGATGTTGGAAACAATGTGAAGAATAAAATAAATTTATAGATCTTTCAAATGTGAAAAATTTTTATTGAGACTCAAAATGTGTTGTATAAGCTTCATTTTAATCAAAAGACAATAAAAGAATATTTAAAACATTAAAAAAGAGAGAAACTTCTAATTACAAAGGAAAAGATCAAAAGAGAAAAAAAATCTACAATACCACCAGAAAACTTTACCTATCAATAATTACCTTGAATGGAAAGTTTTCCATCAGCAGTCAGTGATTGCATGATAAAAAGAAAGACAATTATTTTGTGGTTCCAAAACCCACTTCACCTAAAATATACATCTAGATTAAAAATGAAAGAATGGAAAATAAATATTTTAAAAATTAAAACCATAAGAAAGCAAAAGTAGTTATATCCGAAAAAGTAGACTTCATGACAAAATTATAAAATCGAGTGAATAAATTTATTGTATACTGAAGAGTCAGTACTTCTAAAAAATACAGTTGATATCTATCTATCTATCTTTATAGATAGATAGATATACATATATATGAAGACTTTGGAGAAAGCAAAAATATTAAGTAAATATTAATATATCTCAAAAGATGCTCCAGTAATAGTAGACAAATTTAACATGCCACTTTACACCATGGATTATCTATAAAGAAAATTGTAATACAGAGATATTGAATTCCAAGTAGATCTAATAGAGGTGTGGCGAACATTCCACCCAACAGCAGCAAAATAGAAACTTTCCTCAAACAGAGAGAAAATATTCTTCAAGGTAGACCATGTTTGAGGTTAGAAATCAAGTCTTAACAAATTATACCTAAATTGTGTCATGTCTTTTTAAGGAACAATTGTTTAAAACTAGAAAAGAATAATGAAAGCAATTTGGAAAATTCACAAGCACAATGAAATTTGATTTTATACACTAAATAACCAGCATGTGAAAGGAAAATTAGAAACAATTAAAAAATAGTATTCTGAAAAACAAAATGAAATCCTAAGTCATGCCAAAATTATGGGATCCAGCAAAAATTCTTTCTTGAGGGAAACTTACAGCAAAAACTGCCTGTATCAGCTTAACTGCTTTTAAAAGCTCGTCATCAAATATCCTAGTACTAGAAAAAAAATAAAAACGTAATCCCAAAGTTCATAGAGGTCATGAAATAATAAAGAATTAAGCACAAGTAAAGCAAAGAGAAAAAAGATTAACATAAGCAATCAATCAAATTACATATTCTTGAAAAGATAATAAGAATAGTGAAATTTTACCTGGACAACCAAATGTAAAAAGTGAGAAAGAATTCAAATAAAATTAGAAAGCAAAGAAGAGACATTACAAATAATGATGGGAGGAAGAAGGCCATTGAAGTACTGTAAACAACAGTAGTCCCACAATTATGTAACATGGGCTGAAAGAATAAATTTCTATACCTGCAACCTGTGGAGTTTGAAAAACAGCTAACCTGATTATGTTGATGACAAAAGATGACACTAAACTAGTAGTGAAAATGTTTATGAAAAAGATTCTTAAGTTTTGATAGTGTCACTGAAATGTTATACAAAAAGTTTACAAAAAATCATACCAATCCTTCTCACACTTTTCCAAAAAAATTGAAGAAAGAATACTTCCAAATTGCTTTTGTTATAAGGTGTGTATTACCTTGATACCAAAATGAGATGATAGAACTGCAAAAGAAACTTACATCTAGTGTTCTTGGTGAGCATAAATGTGATCATACTCAAGAATATTAACCGACTGATATTAGCAAAATAGTTTACATGATTCTGTGGACTTTCTCCCAGTAGTGCAATGATGAGCCAATATACGCAAATCTAGACATGTGATACCCCATGGAACAAGAAAGAAGAATAAGAGCCATGTGATAACCTTAATGGATGCAGGAAAAAAATGCAAAAATTTAGTATCCTTTCATGATGAAAATATTAACTTCAAAAATTAGATTTAGAAAGAAGTTTTGTCAAATAGTAAATGCTACACTTGACAAACTCAAGGCTACTGTCATATTCAGTGATAAAATATTAAATATAATTTCTGAGGAATGAAATGATGTCCTCTCTTGTCAGTTTTACTTAGTGTAATAATGGAAGTTCTTGCCTTAAAACCCATCCAATTTACACAGAAAGTTAAATGATCCCTGTTTACATTTGACTGTTTTCATATATAGAAAACCCTAAAACCGACGCCAAACAACTCTTTTGACCAATAAATTCAGTAAAGTTGTAAGATACAAAGTCAATATATAAAATATATAGGATTTGGTATTGTTTCTGCATACTTTGTAGAGCTAACTGAAAAAGAAGAAAATAACCTGCTTGCAGTTGCTACAAATAAAATGATATATTGAATTAAGGAAATGAAAATTATGCACGCTGAAAATTATGACAGTTTGATGTAGGAAATCCAAGATGACTGAAAGAATTCATATTGCTAAAGTAGTGACACTGTGTAGATATTGATGTAGTTACTGCAATATGTATCAAAATTCCAGTAACATTTACCTCAGTTTTAGAAGGAATACTACAGTTTGCTGGGATTTAGAAGATGAACATACAACTAACAGAATCTTTACTAAAAGAGCAAAATGGGAGGCATCTTACTCCCTGAATTTATTTCCTTTAATTTCCTGGAATTTGTACCTTGACAATTTCTAAGTATGAAAATATTGTCAAAGAAAATATCTGCATTCCAAAAACATCTTGATAGTAAGTAAAAATGAATTTTAAGCATAAATATTTCAGATTGATCTACACTGCATTTGTTTTAGTTTCTTTTTCATTGCTGTGATTCAAAACCTGACATCCACAATTTAAGGAAAAGTTTGGTTTAGCTCATTCTTTTAGAAGGTCACAGTCTATTCGTGGTTGCCTCACAACACTGGAAGCACATGGCAGAGGCAGAGTTGGAGGCAGCTCCTCACGATATCGCAAAGAGGAAGCTAAGTCAAGACCCAGAAGGAAGCGGGGAAGCAGCGTCTCTTCCTTCCAGGTTCCTTCCCAGTGATCTGCCCCTTCTGGGTCTAGCCTCAGCGTTCCTCCCCTTCTAGGTTTAAGCTCCCACCACGTTCCTGTAATCGAGTTCACCCATAATCTGCCCCTCCTGACCAAACCTCAATCTTCCAGCAGCACGTGGTTCCTTGGACAATCCATAACATTTAATACAGGAGCCTCTGGGGACACCCTCCATATCCAAACCACATAGCACAGGAAAATCTTCAAGTTTCTACATAAACTATTTTAACATGGTTTCATATAATAACTGTATTTCATTCATACTGAAACAATGAAAGGTATGACAAGTTCTCTTAACATAATTCATCACAAAATCATCAACTGGAAGGCAAATGGGATGAATGAGGCTTTCCTGTGTCACACAGACAAATGGAGGTTGAGCCAAGTGAAATTGAGCTGTGTAGTCACAAGATTTTAGGATGCAACCTGATGATGAAAAGCTCTGTAATTACGGTGCTGTTTCTTCAAATGGCTTTGATTTTTCAAGTGTACTGATATGCATGTCAATGTCGTTAAATAGCGAACTGAAGTTCAAATAATTTTCACTAAATGGGAATGTTCTTATCATTATGATAATATCTTGGGCTCTAAAAACAAATTTTTTCTTCATTGACTTTGGTTTCTCTAACCTCATTGATTATAACTATTTTTCAATTTTCCTAACATGTAGACTCAGTGATTTAAGGTAGCTGTAGGTGAGGAGGTTTTATTGGTTTTTTGTTTGTTTGTTTGTTTCCTAATAGTGACATAGTTGAATGTGCCCAGGAATTACCTACCATTAAAATTTGTTCACTTTGTTGAATAAACTTATCAAATACTATAATTTCTACAAAGTAATTGTAGAAATTATCAAGACAAAAATGCATTCCAATGATGCAAAATAATATATTAGATTTTGGTTCTGTACGTATTTTTATATCTCATCATTTTCTACTAGAAGAATATTAAATAGAACTACTAAACAGCATCTACTCAAATTAGCATTTTTAACCATTGACTTGGCATCATCTGACTTCCTATGGCTGACAAATTGCACCAGTTTTTGTTTGAATATTTTAGTTTGGCCAATTTGCTTTTTCTATGACATTCTAATAGTACATCGCATAACATGCACTGTATTTAAAAATCTATGTATTACATAAGGAAGATAAATTAGTTGATAATAAAGCTAAAAACTATCTCCTTGTTATAATTCTATACAAATTATAGGAAATTAAATATAGGAAATTAAGGATATCCGAATACTTTGATGGATATAAAATATAGCTGTGATTTATTTGAATGTTATATATCCATTCATTGTTTTCATGTAAATCTTAAATTTAAATTCTTATCCATAAAATGGATTAGTAACATAATAGAAGGTAAAAGGAGGACTTCTTCACGGGCTCAGATCTGTTTGGACAAAGGAAGTGTATTACTTTCTTAGTGTTATCTGACAGTTTCCATAAAACTGTTTGAAAAATAAAAGAAATTGAGTATTTTGTTCCAAATTATGTTTGCAGATTACTTGCCTCAATGACCCCTCCAAAGGAATGGACTGATACTTTACTCATTATAGAATGTGACACTTTATAATAATACAGATGTTAGAAGTTAAATTAGGGGCAGTCAGATTCATTATGTACCATGTGTGGCCTGAAATCTGGATTTTAATGAGCATAACATTTGCATTTGTGGTGTCTTAGTTAAAGTTTTTATGCTGAGACAAATACCAGGCACAGACAATTTAAGGAAGGAAAGTTTTATTTTGTATCGCAGTTTCAGAGGGCCTCAGTACTGTTATGGGTGGCTGACAATAGTGGCACCAGGTAATGGAGGCCTGAAATGAAGAATAGCTATTCACTGATGCAAGTGAAAATATAGAGGGTGAGGAAGGGAGGAGCTGGAATATATACTTCCAGGTCAATTTCCTGTAATCCAAAACTTCCAGGTCAAGCTCTAGGATCTGCTCCTTGAAAACAGGCCCTACTTTCTGTCAGCACATGAAATACATAGATATTTTCCAGTATTCAAATATATGAAGGTTTCAGATTCAAACCATAACATGTGGGTATTACACAAGCAATGGTACATGGATTATTTTTTAATTTCCACATTCAATAATTGATTTTAAAAATATCTCCAAAGGAGTGCAGATGTCTTCACCTATGAAACAGATTTATCACAAACAAATGCAAATTTAAAAACTGCTTAGTTAATAATGCTTAGAGTTGACATTGCAAAATCTCCCTGAGAAGTTAATTTTGCAAATATTTTACTCAATATATGAAATTATATAGGGAGAAACTAATTTCACTGAAAATATTTAAGAAAATACAAATGGATAATTAGCCTACCTGCCCTATAGCAAGTCTTCTCAAACTGAAAAATTGATACGAATCCAGGGCATCTTGTTAAAATGCAAATCTTTGGTTTGTACATTTTGGAGAAAAGCCCTAAAAAATTGTAATGGCTAATGTTCAATTACTCACTTCATTTTAGCTCTAAGTACCTTATTTGTTTTGTTACTATCTCTGGTTTTTGATCTCATCACAATCAAAATTCTTCCTTGAGCTATTCAAAAACTTCTTCAATTCAAAACTCTTAAATGAAATGCCTAGGGATCTATTTGTTTTCAATTCTGTGTCCTATATAAGGAGGTCGTTCATTTGCCCTAGGCTATTGTAGAAATAGGATTAAACTATTTTAGTAGAGACTATTAAAGACCATGTTGGTGCTAATGTTTAGAAGCAGTAGTCTTTACCCCCTTAATTGTATGGTGTATAACCCAGTGCCACTATTCTTGATTATATCTTTTCAAAAACTTAATTGCCTGACTTTGAACTTATGAGTAACTTATTAAGCGTAAAATGTTAGCATAAATAATTGTATCTTATTATTCACTGTCTTTCCATGGGAGTAGGAATTAAGAGATATAGCACTAGTTCCAAACTAAAATGAGAATAATTGCATACACCAATACTGAAATAATAAAATCAGTCTGGTTGTGATAGAGAATAGTAAGGAACATGGTGTTTGTGGCTTGACAGGGGTCATGATCTGGGATTGTCAATTTGAAAAGCACATTGATGCCTCAGTTATTTAAAAACGTAATTTGTATATTTTTTAAATAACCTTTTCAAAAGAGAATTCGTACAACCTAATATGCCATGTAATGCTATAAAATGAAATGTAAACTTTGTTTACTTTCCATAATCACAGTATCATTTTTAAAAGCAAAAAACTAAAAAAAAAAAACTATATGAATAATATCCTGTCCATGAGTGGGTATGTGTATCTCGTCTCAAGTTCAAACATGCATTCTTCAGCACATGAGCGTATGCATGTCTTCCCTACAGAAATTGGCCATTGCTAAGCATATTCTTTGACATACTGCTCCTTTTACTTACCATGCGAGTCATCTCGTAGGAACACATTAGAAGCCATCTCATTCTTCCCTGTTCACTTCTTCAAGCTATATTATCATCATTTGTATGGATGTTTCACAGGTAACTTATTTTCCTTCTGCAGAGCATTAATGGACTTTATTTATTTATTTATGATTTGTTTTCTAGCGTTTTCCTAACCATATTTCTTAGAAAAGTATAAACCAGAATTTTCATAGTGAAATCCTTACAGCCGGTGTCCTCTTAAAATTTCACCATTAACCATGTTGTTGCATTTTAAGGCACAGTCACAGTTCCATTTGTCTACTTCCATTTTACCAGTAGTTGTGCTAGTTGTTACTTTCTCTTAGTTGAAATAGTTGTGACTATTGAATTTTGTGAGATGCCTTATATGTAGCATTGGAAAATACTAGTTTTTCTTCTTTCTCTTATCAATATCATGGTTTATATTTGCAGATTTTTTTCATATACAACTTTTCTTACAACTTTAGGTGAAATCATATAGTCATGTTAATACAGTGTTAGATAGTTTTATTTCCTGTTTCAAATTTTTGCTATGCAGATTTTTAAATTTTTATAGCATACATATATGTGTTAGTTCTGACCATAATTTAAGTGGCTTTTAAAAGAGTCACCACTTTCCTGTAACACAAAATCAAACCAAAACTAAACAGAGCTGATTTGTCAACATAGAAGTAATCACATTTCCCCATTGTGGACCAACCAATAATTTGCAAAAATTTGAAAAAAGGAAATACTAGTAAAAGGGAAAGGAAAAACCACTATTATTTTTACTTTATAATAGAGGAAAATACATATGAATAATTCAAATATTTAAGATTACAACATAAAGCAAAATTAGAATTGATATACTTGAATTCAGTTTGGAAATAATAAAAATGAAAGTCCAATTGGGTTCATCGTATTTAAAATTGAGAATTGACTCTCATTTTTTGTTCATAGTTGATAGATTGTGATATGAGAGTCTTCCAATACAAGATCTGAGATTTTGTTTGGATGGCGACCTGAACAAAGAATAGCTCACATTTCAATCTCTTTGCCTTACATAAAAATGAAGAAAATGTCAATCAGGAAATTTGTCTGAAAAAAATCAATGGGAAAAAAATGCCTGTTTTATCTATAAAAATTTCCTACAACAAGAGACACAATTTAAGCCTCAAAAAAACCCACAAAAAAACAAAGTTGTCTCTTTAGAAAGTGGAAATTCTATTCTTCTTTAGCAATTGTTTACTGACGAGCCTTAGTATCAATGATATTGTTGCCTAGTGATTGTGATCTGTGCTGTGGATCATAAAAGGTTTTATTTTTCACCAGCATGTAACTTTTGTAGTTAGCCTGGAGTCTTCCATTATCTTTAGTAGTTTTGCTGGATACACGTGAATTACATATAAAGTTAACTATCTTTTCACTATTAGTCAAATGTATGCATTATTCATGCTAAATAGTTACATTTCATGCCTTATGAGTTTTCATTTGCTAATAGAAAGGGAAGAAATAAATGAAAGAGGAAGAAAAGGAAGCTAGAAAAGGAGAAGGAAGAGAGGGAGGAGTTGCTTTTACTATTCAAAACCTGAAAATAATTCAGACTATCATCTGAAAACCCTGTAGCACCTACATCATTCTCTTCCTTTCAGACCATATTGAAGTTATACAATATTAGATATGTCCACATGAATTATCATGTTCTCTTCAGTAATAATTTTCTATTTTACGTTCTTGCAGTGTTAAATATGTACATAAAATGATTTATATTGTTTGTTATATTAAAAATGTAGGAAATGCTGCTGCTGTTACCGTTCCTTAATGCTGTTTTAGCTCTTACGATTACTTAATCATGAATAAGTTCGCAGAAGTAAGTGTACCCTTTTGAGATTTCACCATTCTGATCTCTGATAACAAAATGATTTCTTTTTAATAGACTGCAATTTTGATGCTTCACATACAGCCAGTTGAGACAGAAATTAATATTACTTGCTTTTCCTCCAATTATTACTAAAATAGGAAGTATTAGAAATTTCAAAGTCCTCTTAAAAATCAATTACAAGAAGAGATTCTCTAATTATTGGCCTTGCTTTCATTAAAAAGTTCTCAGTATAGCTAAACTAATCTGAAAATTGATAGTTTTAATCTACTCTTCCAAGCTAAGCCCAATAATTTTATCTAATGTTGAGAATCCCTTCTGAATTGTCTGTAAAAATAATTTGTCTTACTTCATGTGATGTTTGAAAGGAATAAGCCAATAGCATAGAAAAATAAAGTGAAGATTGTAAAGAAGTCATTCCTTTCTTAGCTAATGTACCAGAAAAATTGTGCATCACATAATAAACAGCCTTACATGAACATTATACAAAATTCTTAGCATACAGTTTATTTCCGATTAAAAATGGACTAGAAGGCCTTCAATGACAGATCATTCACAAATATAATATCATGTACTAATTGGACCAGAATGAACTAGAAGAACTGCCATCACAAATGATTTCTCATTCTTGTTTTTCTCTAGATATAAAATAGTACCTTTTCCCAGTGGGAAAATATCATGGTGAACTTACACCAGCAAAATCTATAATACTTGTTGCCTCATGAGGAAAAAAAAGTTAAAGAGCAAAATTTCTGTTTCCAAGTAAACATACCTGAGGAGAAAGGGAAAAATCAAAATAAAGGAAGCTATAAGAATAAGGAGAAGTCGAACTGCATCCTCTGCTTTAATTGTCCTAAGGGTTTTCTGCTTTCAGTGGATTTGCATATTTGTTTTGATGGTTGCCTCTGCTTGACACCTTGTTTTGTTTTTGTTTGCCTTCGGTGATGTTTTTTGATAATTATTTAGATGACATTTTTGATAATTACTTTATGTAAATAGAAAAAAAAAACTGTGGTTTTTTTGTGGGTAGTAATATTTAATTCCCTTATTTAGACTTGGATATAAAAATAAATACTTTACAAATTAAAAAAAAAGAAATTAAAAACAAAAGCAGTATCAAAGATCCTCCCATGAAGGCCTTGCATATTTTCCAGAAATACATTCAATGTCAAAAATATTGTTGTATTTTCTAGATTTTTCTTTTTTACTTTTATGTTACAGACATAGTATAGTCTTTTGTGCATATTGCATGAAGTTGCATTCTTAAATAGCCTCAAAAGGGGAGAGCAGAGTGAGAGATCCTGACCTTCTTTTTTTAAAGACATTAATCCAATTCATAATGCCTCCATGATTAATTACCTCCTAAAAGCCTTACCTTCCAATAATATCACATTGGTGATTCAGGCTATTATGTTGGGGTTTTTTTAGTTTTATTTTTTATTTTTTGAGACAGGGTCTCATTCTGTAGTCCAGGCGCTGGTCCTGAGCTCACTACGGAGTGCAAGCTGACCTTGGACACAGGACAGTCCTCCTGTGATTGTGGCATGCACCGCCATGCCTAGCTTTATGTAGTGATGGGGAATCAAATTCATCATCTTGCTCTTGCAAGGCAAGGGCTTTAATGGCTGTGCCATTCCTTCAGCCTGAATGTACAGATTTAAATCTGGCAAACATTGAGTTGTGGCATTTGGTTAAACTATTAGGAATTAGCTTTTTCTTTTCCTATATTTTGAAGGGTCACTGTAACTTTATTTTTCCTTGGAGCCCAGGGGATTTCTCCCCCCTCCCATTTTATTCATATGTATATATATATATATATATGATACATGTTTACATTGAACTTGAATATTTTCTGCACATATGTACTGTGTCAAAATTACAAATCTTTCCACTCTCCCTTTTTTGATCCTCCCACACTTACCTTCTCCCAGTAGTTCCCACTACCCTCCATTTAATTCTATGAAATGACTGTAATCTGGGTTTCCCATACTAGAGGGACCAAACTTCTGCATCTGACTTACTTCACTGAGCAGGATAGTCTTCAGTTGCATCAATTTAACTACAAAAGGCTCAAAACTGTCTTGTCTTAATAGAGGAGTAGTACTTCATCATGTGCATAAACCACAATTTTTGTATCCATTGTTCTGTTGATGTGTATTTTGGTGTCTTCCACATTTTAGCTATAATTAGTTGTGCTGCTATGAACATAGGTATAGGTACATCTCTTTTATATGATGCTTTTAACTCTTTTGGAAAGTTTCCCAGAAGTATTACTGGATCAAAGAGAATATTTATTTTCAGACTTATGAGGAATTTCCATACTGTCCTTAATAGTGGTTGTACCAATTTACTTTCCCACCAGAAGTTTAAGAGGGTTTTATTGCAAGAGGGTTATATCGCCTTACCAACATTGATGGCTCTTCAAGTTCTTGATACATGCCATTGTCTCTGGGGTTAGATGGTATCTTAGTGATGTTTTGACTTGCCTTTTTATAACGACTAAGGATGTTGAACATCTTTTCATGTATTTACTGGCAATTTGAGCTTTTTTCATCGAGAATCACCTACTTGTTTTCGTTGCCTTTTTTAATCAGATCTTTGAATTTGAGAGGTCAGTTTTACTTCAGTTTCTTCTACATTCCAGTTATAAACCTCCTATCTGAGGCACAGGTGATGAATATTTTTTTTTTCCCATTCTGGTTCTCTCTTTACTCTATTGACAATTTTCTTTGCTGTACAGAAAATTTTTAATTTAAAATAATACCATAGTTGTTTTGGGGAGCTATTTCCTTTACATTGGGTTTCTTATTAAGAAAGTCCTTGCTTATACCTGTATCTTTTACATGTTTACCTAATTTGTCTTACAGAAAGCTCAGCATTTCAGTTTTGATATCTAGGTCTTTGAACCATTTTGATTTGATTTTGGTGCTTGATGAGAGGAATATGGCTAAATTCATTCTTCTACATGTGAATACCCAATTTTCCCAGCAGCATTTGTTGAAGAGGCTTTCCTTTTTTTCAGCATATGTTTTTGGCTCCTTTATTAAAGGTTAGGTAGCTAAAGGTACTTGAGTTTGTTTTTGCATCTGTTCTATTTGTCTACAGGTCTGTTTTTGTGTGGGTATCATGTAGCTTATACAACTGTTGCTTTGCAGTATAACATGATGTCTGGAGTTGCAATGTCACCTGCCTTCGTCTTGTAACTAAGAATTGCTTTGGCTATTGCAGATCTGCTTTTGTTCCATATATATTTGAAGATTATTTTTTCAAGTTCTGTGAAAAAAATTGTTGGTATTTTGAAAGGAATTGCATAGAATCTGAATAGAGTTTAGGCAGTACAGTCATTTGACTACATTAGTTCTGCCTATCCAAGAACAAGGGATGTCTTTCTATCTTCTGATGCCTTCTTCAGTTTCTTTCTTCAGTATTATAGTTTTCTTTTTAGAAATTCTTCACTTCCTTGGTTAGGCTTACTCCTAGATATTAGATTTTTTTGATGGGCTATTGAGAGTGGAATTAGTCTTCTGAGCTATTGTCAGTGAGTTCATTCTTAGTGTAGAGAAAAGTTGCTAGGTTTTTTTTAAGTGTTGATTTTGTATCCTGTTACATGGCTGAATTTATTATTTCTAAGAGTTTTGTGGTGGAGTTTTTGAGGTCTTCTAAGTAGATAGGTATATCATTTTCAAATAATTATGCTTTGATTCCTCCTTTCTGTTATGTATTATCTTTATTTCTCTCTTTTGCTTGATTGCTCTGGCAACAGTTTTGAGGACTTTAGTTTTATTTTGCGGCATTCATTTTTAGTACACAGAAATACAACTGATTATTGTACAGTTATTCTGAATTTTACAATCTTTAATTCATTTACAAGAATTTAATTGTATGTGTATTTGTTTTATTCTCAAAAGGGTGTTGAAATTTAAATGATTTTTGGGGGGTCAGTTGACACAATAATGTGATAACCTTGGTTTCTCTCAAGTATTATGTATTGTATGTCACAGACATCTTTATGTGTTAAACTTTGCATTTCGGGAATAAATCTTCACTCCTAGTAGGCACTTATTTTATGAGTTATTGATGTTATACTTAGATTTTTTAAATGAATATGACTTTAGACTTCTTACGGAAGTATTTTTTCTAATTATGGGATCAGAAACACAGAATGAGGTGGAATATGCTCTTTTTTTCTGTTATACTTTTAGAATAAATTGTGGAAGACTGATTTTATCTTTGCCATTCTCTCGCTTTCTTGAATATAAAAATGTCTCTGAATCTAAAACCGTGTTTGTTTTACACTGCATGTTGTTGAATCGTTCGTAATAGTGCATTTTGACAAATTTCTGCCTTCTATTGTTCTACTTATGTTAAATATAATTACTTAATATGTAGTATGTATATATGTTTGCCCTTTTCTAGTTTTTTCATGTATTTTGTTCATTTTTTTCTGAATTACAGTCTTATTACACTATATGTCATCCAATCTACCACTTTAGTTTTTTTCTTCTTTTTTAAAATTGGTTTAAATTAAATTTTTAATTGGCTTAAATTCAAATTTTTGTCTTTGGTTATTGGAGTATTACAGTTAACAAATAATACTGTCAATATGGGATTACAGTAGTATACAGAAGTCTACCAAACACAACCCTGTTTCAATCTTTCTTTTCAGTTTCATTATTGTCATATATACTTTTAAGTTGTCAGACTTGACTCCTTCCTTTGTGTGATTTCTCCTCTAATGCTTAGTTACTGCACAACTCTGATCTTTATCCACAGAGTTTATAATCATTTAAGGAAGTGATTTTCCTTATGAACTTCGTTGGAAATGCCACAAAAGAGCGAGTACTTAATGTGAATTTACTTATATGTAGATCTTATTCATTGTCACTCCCACTCCCATTTCCCCCCATTTTATTGATATGTATATGTGCAAAACATAAAGTTTATATTGATCTTGAGTATTTTGTGTACACATGTATTATGGCAAAGTAACAAATCCTTTCTCTCTGTTTGACCATTCCCAACTCCACGCCTCCAGTTCCTATTATTTCTCACATTAAATTCTGTGAAATAATTGTGATACGGGTTTCTCATATCAGAGAAACCATTCAGTATTTCACCTTCTGCTTTTGACTCACTTCACTAAGCATCATGGTCTCAAGTTGCCTCCATTTACCTACAAAATCCTTCAATCTATCTGTCTTTATAGATGAGTAGTATTCTGTTGTATAGAATTACCACAATTTGTGTATACGTTGGTCTCTAGGTTGGTATTTTGGTGTCTTCCACAGTTTAGCTATTATTTGTGCTGCTATAAGCATGGGCGTACATGTATCTCTGTTATGTGTTGCTTTGAACTCTTTTGGGAAAATTCCCAGAAGAGCTATCACTGGATTGAAGGGGATGTTTATTTCCATTCTTTTGAAAGACTTCCATAATGCTATCCATAGTGGTTGTACCAGTTTACATTTCCACCAGTAATGCAGAAGGGTTCCTTTTCCCACATATCCTCACCATTTTAAAAGATTGAAATATCCTCAAAATTAACCATTCTTACTTATTGTTCTTCTCTCACACATAGGTTTTTATTGTGTTTGGCAAGAATGATACCTTAATTATTATTAAATACAAGGAAAAACTAAAATGTAATCTCTTGATGAGTTTTTGAGTCTCTTAATAACCATCTACTGGATAAATATATGCTCATCTAGAAACAATGAGGAACACTACAATTTGTGTTTTAAAATAGAACTCTAATTTCAGTAACATACATAAAGTATGCCAAAGTTTAACTGTGTTTCCAACTTTCTCCATTTGTCTTGTCATTCTGAAGATATCCTTCTTTAGAAAATATTCAGATAACAAGACAAATGTGTACTTGTGAGGCTTAGCAAAACACTTTATGTCAGACTGACTCGTACATACTGAGTATATATATGCCTGTATATGAGGCAGGGGAGTTGCCATTGGTCATTGGGCCTGCCTTGGCCACAGAGTGACTTCATGACTATTTTGGTTGTACCCTGCCTCAAAAAAAGAATTATGCAACATTGTACTTTTATATAAATATGTATTTTTGAACAATTGGTATCTCTTGATTCAACATTTTCTAGCTTGACAAACTATGAAACACTAGCAGAGGTCTGCAAATCTAATCATCATTATTTAGGCTACGATGAATTTTTAGAAGAAAAATCATAATGTTGTCATTTTGAAACAAAGCCTATTAACGTTCTCCTCTGGTGACATCCTGTGATTGACGTGCAGTCTATTTTAGATTTAAAATTTCTACACGAAAAACTTTTATAATTTCATTCAAATAGGTTTGTGCTTATTATTTTGTGTTTACTCTTAATGAAAATCCTTTCCAGATCAAAAACACTAGGAAATAGCTCCTAGCTATAAAAATGACTCTTGTCTGTATCCAGATAATCAAGTCAGCTTTCCATCCCCAAAACATTTGTCTCTAGTCTCACTTTTTATCTTATTTGGAAGCCTGTGGCATCAATATTCATAAAAATAAGACAACCACAAAAACTTATTCTCCACACTTAAACTGAGTCAGTGAAATAAACAAAGAATGGAAATTGTAGGACATAAACTTCATATCTTTATCTACTTACAACTATGCAAATTTCCTGTTGTCATTTTTTTTTGGAAAAGTAAGTTTAAACTTGATGATGTTGCACTTTGTATCGATTGTAACATTCAGTGCTTTATTCAGTATTCATGAATAGCCCAATCAAGTACTTTGCAGGTTTTCTTGATTCTGATATTTTCTTGACTAAAATACATAATTTTCTTCAATTCTATAGAATGGATGTATTCCTTAACAAAAATTTAAGGCTTTGACTTTCTCTACAAATTGCAAGATAAAAATAAATGTGGAAGATGGCATTATGAAATAATGAAACAGCTTTCCTATTCTATTCTTAGAAGTAGTAATCTACCTTTATAACCTTATCTTTGCTATTTGGAGATGCAATTAGATGCTTTCTGTTAATTATTTACATGAAATACCTTCGCTCAGCTGCATTTCCCCCTCTAAAATCACGTAAGAGTATTTGGAAGGTTTTTGTTGTACATATTTAGAGGAGGAGCCAAACCCAGTCCAGATCTTTAATACCAGTTCTGTGAGTGAAGATACAGTTTTTAGTGTGTGTGCAGCTCCAAGCTTATCACCATTGTGGTTTCTTTACCTGATGCTGATTTAACACCCTACAAAAATTCCCTACCTAGGCATGGCCGTATAAATCATTCTTGAACGGTGTCTCTTCCTTATCTCTCTTATGAGAAAGCAAGCTCCAATCACGCTCAGCTACGACCATTTTTACTTCACCTATTTAAAGTGGCTTCTTCCATTTCTCCCTCACCCCACATGCTTACCTGGAAAGTCAAAAAATCATTCTCCTCAATGGAAGTTTGGGGAAAATAATGTTGGTCTCTCGTCCTTGTGATAAAGCACATTTCCATAAATAATTCACAGAGTTACTCAGAAAAGGATATGCATTTATTTAAAACTTGGGCAAGGCAAGAGGTGAGATTTGATTTTATGTCACAGTGGGGTAAAATGATAAAGAAAAGCAATTGTTATCTCATTTCTACAAAGTGTATAATGCTCTTCATGTTACATTTGAGCAGTACATATTGCATGGTCTATTTTGAGAAACTTTTGCTGTTTCTGCAGTGTGCCCCTTACCTTATTCTGTGTTCATTTACCAGCCATAACGTCGCTATAGGTTATTTGTTTGTTTTTATTCATTTTTGCTCAGTAAGGAGAATTCTTTGCCTGATGAATTCTTTGTTATTCATTATATTCTAGAATCTAACCTCCCTCCTATCTCTGTGGAATTGTTCGTTAATGTTTGGTAACTTTTCACGATCAAATAAAATCAGTCCATTCACAAAGGAGACGTGCAGAGGACTTTGCTACAGGAGGTCTGTGCTGTGAGAATGTCCTCCTCCGCTTTCAGTGATTCTCAAACTATATCTTCCTTTCTTACTTTGTAGCCTCATATCTTTAAAAATCATGTCTTCAAACCACTCCATACAGAAGGGGCATGTGAGACACTCATTCCTCAGCAGTAAGCAAAGAGATTAAATGCTTTCCAAAAGGGAAAACTGCATATAAGCCCTCATGGCTCTGATGATGAGTTTAGTACATAACATTATTTTAAGATATACTCATTTGTTGCCTTGGGACTGAACAGTAATCTCGATGATATTTTTCATTTCTCTTTTTAATAAATGTTAAATTCCCCTTCTGAAAAGAACACAATTATGTTCTGGTTCCTTTTTTGTATCAGTTCAACTTTAGGTTTGGAACATTTTAGACTAGATGTAGGAATGATACTTACCTTTTTCTAAGTGATAATATAATAGTGTGCCTGTCAGTGTGCTCTAGGACAGGATGATGAAACCTAGCATGCAAAAGATAAATAAAAACTTGTCAAAAGAATCATACATTACAGAGCTGACAGTTTAATGTCATATAAAATGCAGATATCAGATAATAAATACATATACATACATACTATATATATATATATATATATATATATATATATATATATATATAAGCTCTAAGTGCATATATAAATTACCATGTAACATATGTATTTTATAGATTTGTAGATTTGGAAGTTAAGAAAATAATAAAATTTAACAAAAGCAGCATCAAGAAGATGTCTAGAGTTCCGTGGTAGGTGACTTGTGGAGATCAGCCAGCAGATTTTTCTCTTTCACACGTTAGCTAAGCTTTTCCTTCTTCTTAAACTGTTTTCATCTTAAAACAGCTTTTAACCATTGGATAAAAAGGCACTGATCTTCTGCTAATCATATTGTTATTCTATAAATAGAATTCTTATGGATATATAGTGAAATTGGTCTAATTTGTGCACCACATGACATAAGACTGGCCATTTCTTTGCTTGTATTAAACATTTACACTTAACTCTGTCTCTCCCATGTAAACATACCCTGTAATAATACATAAAATTTAAGACAAAATTACCTAGGAGAGATAACTTTCAAGCCCACTCACTTGCTAAAAGGCTCCAATGTAATTCTTGCTGAGAAAAGCCAGCTGAAATAAGTGCTGTAGTTAACCTGCCTTCTTTGCTCTCACTCTCTTTAATCTTTTTTGCTCTTTAACCTTTGCTTGACATGAAACCACTAATTTTCTTTTGTGACAAGTTCATCGAAAATGTGGGTAATTGATTTTATTTATATTTATATATTTATTTTTTATTTGTTGTTGCAGAATTGAGCATAGAGCCCAGAGACTTCACACTGAGCTCCATCCTCAGTGCATTTATGTTTTTGAGACAGGATCTTATTATGTCAGTAGATCACCCAAGCTGGACTCACACTCATGACTCTCCTGCCTCTGCCTCCCAGGGTGCTGGGATGACAGGCCTGCAGAACCAGCCCCAGCCAGTAATTGAACTTTTAAAAAGTGAATCATTTCTATCTTTTTAGGCTGATCAGACATGAGGGCTAGTATTCAGTGGTAGCAAAAATAATTACACACTCATTTAACAAATTCTTAACACTTGATATTGAAAATGAGACCTAGTTTTTCTTTTTTACTGCTTCTGTTTTTTAAAAATCTATGTGTAATACCTAATGTATGTGTATACACACATACCTGTGTGCATGTCTGAGTCAGAATGTATGTAAGTAGAATTTTTGAATTGTGTTTTTTATGTCGTGGGGTACAGTCCATAGAATGACCCCAGCAGAAGCTTGTTAAATATATGTATTTTTTAATTTTTTTTGTTCTTGTTTTTTGTTTTTTGAGACAGGATTTTGCTCTGTGGGCCAGGCTGGTCCTGAAGTCACTTTGAAGCCCAGGCTGGTCTTGGATTCACGGCAGTCCTCCTGTCTCAGCCTCCCGAGTGCTGGGATTACAGGCATGTGCCACTATGCCCAGTTTATGTGGTGCTGGGGAATCGAACTTGGGTACTTAGCACTTGCTAGGCAAGCACTTCAACCACTGTGCCAGTCCTCCAGCCCTTGCTAAATATATGAAGAGAAGTCACTACAGTTAAAATTAAATAATATGAAGCACTGATATGTAGTAACAGTGTACTCATTCCTTTCTCTGAATCTAAATTTTTTTAGAAGGGTATTTCATTACCACTTAATAATGTATACAAGCTCAAACTCTGAGGAACATTCTGTATCAATAATCTATATTATCTATATCACATCTGTTTTATGTCTATCACCAATCATCTGTCTGTCTGTCGATCTATCTAACTACCCATCTTTCTTGGAAGGAGAACATCACAATTTTGAAGAACATCTAAGTCTGTTTTGTTTGGTTTTCCTCTTTTTTTCTTCTTCAAATATTTCAATGAATTAAATTACTAGTTGCTGACTGAAGGCTAGCAATGCAAAAGTGAGAAATTAAATTGTTTATTTGGGCTGGTACGTAACACAGCTTTTCTGGAAACTACTCTCAGGCTATTTCTGTAAGCTTTACTTTAAAAGCTTCATCAAAGCTTTCCTCGAGGTAGGTGGCCTTTGAAAATGCCCCATTGAAAGGAGGTTGAAAATTCATGGGTACCTGTAGGCATGGACAGTGTTCCTGCAATGTGAATTACACGGGAGACACACTCTAGCATTTTTCAGTGCTGGGATTTACAAAGAAATGAACTCCCTTTGAACAAGGAGCACGCAAGGTCTATATCTTTCTTTGAGTTCATATTTTAGTGACCATCCCACCGATATAAAAGAATTTAGGAAAGGAAAGTTCCTTTATAGAAAGGAGAGATTTAGATACCTAAATACTTTAGATTTTTGTTCTGTGTATATCTTAGAGTGATAGGTTCTTACCAAGAACAGTTACTGTATTACTTAAAACTCCTGTATTTTACTCATACTTCAAATATCTCTGAGTTTTGGTCTAATATAATTCAGGGTTAGATGCTTGGGGAAATATCTTGAGCAAAATCATGAAAATAAGAAAAACCTCAGTTTTGACAGATTTACTGACAGAATAAAAACAGAGCCCTGAAGGAGCAGCAGTTTTGACAATTTTTGATGTGGGGGTAGAGAGGAACAGAATTTTAAAACATTTATGAAAAGTCAAATTATTATCTCCTCGTGAACAGCAAATCTCCTTGTTTACTGTTAAATAATTATGCTGGGTATGATCCACAAGGTTGGTGTCTTTTATATTTTAGGTCTGGGGTAGTCTATATGTAAAATTTGGGCTTTCCATGATGGGAGTATACAGAAACACAGACTAGAACATTTAACTACATACCATAATATAAAACAAAGGTTTCGTACATGTTTTATTTATATCCTTCATTAAGAAAATAATAGTACTTGCTAAAAAAATAAAGCAATAGAATTTCAAGATATATCCTTCCTAACTTTGCACTTTCCAGTCAAAGATATAAATGTGCACTTGTACATGCAATTTTCCATATAATTCAGATACTTATAAGCTATGTTAATATTTATTAGGATATATATTGATTTGGAATGATTATATATCATATGATGTTTTTACTAGAGAAAATATTTGCTGTAATGAAGTCTTATCTTTTGCTTAATTTTATCTCTTTTCTGCTCCAAAACACCACCCTTTGGAGCTAATGGATTTTGACTACTGTATAGCAGTACTCTCCACAACTAAATATGAAAATCAAAATGTAATTGTGTCTATACAAATAAAATTTTATTGACTTGTGTATAAAGTGTCTGTTTCACTATAGATGTTTCCAAGCATCTTTCTTTTCTCACTTAACAGAATACAACTTAAGGGAAAATGTGTTTTTTTGGGACAATAGAGCAAGATGTACTTTTTATCAGTATATGATATTCCAAAGTATGTATGCAATAAAATTTATTGAAGTCATTATTAAATTATATTATTTTAATTGCCCTCACCAATTCATGTTGTTAAACATATTAGTGCTCTAATTCTATAAGGGAGTTTCTCAGAAGTTAGGATTGTTAGGATATAATTGAATGAGAATAACATTGCCAAATCATACACTCTCGTATGAACATGAATATATATATATATGTATGTGTATATATATATATATATATATATATATATATATATACACATACATACATATACTGCTTTGAAAATAATAGGTGTTAATTCACAATTTTATCACAACTTCTTGAAAACGCATAGAATTCCTTGTTTTTCAGTGTCAAAATATGCCTAATTGAGTTAGGCTTAAGGCTATCATAAACACTGTTCTTGCTTTTGTTATTAGTTATATGAAACTGTTATTAAATTTGTTTTAAAATTATTTCATTTTTATAGAAAATTTAGATATCTTTTACAGAAAAGATATAAGCAATACAGGTGAGAATAGACAAATAATTTGATTATAAATTACTAGTTCTTTTTTAGATACATATGTATATTTATATTACACCCATTGAAATGTAGTAAATGCTTATTTGAATATTGCTCTGAATCTTCCAGTGCTGGAAATACTTCCAGGTTATTCTGCCAATTTCATCATCCAAATTTCATAACATTCATGATACCACTTAATTATTTTTAAATTTACTTAAAACCTTGTTTATTAAATTGTTTTTATTGCAAAAAAAAAAACCTCACACTTCCAAATTGTGTAATTAGACTCTTTATTTGGATGAATATTTTGTAAAGAAGGAGTCACCTTTATTTAGACTGCGTTTTCTATTTCTCACCATACAGATCTCAAAAGAAATGCATTTCATTTATCAACTTTATTACTAGCAGTGTTTGAACTTCTTGCCATGGTTTGGGATAGACAAGACAAGCGTTTATCCTCCCACGCATCCTCCTGGGCATAGAAAATGTATTCATAGTTCTCGCTCGTGATTAGATTTGGCACATACTGACGTAATATTGCCCCAACTTTTGGAGCGTGAAGAGGTGCAAGAAAAGACAAATTAGTTCTAATCATGGTCATTTAAACATCCTAGTAACCTAGCATTTTTTCCTTTTGTGACTGCCTTTAAGCTCTGTTCTTCTGATGGCCAGGTACAAGAAGGAAGAAAACTGCTCCAACTTTGTAGAGGCAAATGTATGTGAGATGTGAACTTTTGTGATGTTTTCTTATTAAAGCTCCAGCGGAGAGTTCCACATTATCATAGTGAACGCTCGTCTAGTACATGTCTTGGGATATTTTCCAATAATTTTTCTCATTTTCATCATGACTCCTGCCTTTATCAGGGTAATTTTCTGTGAAGTGCAATCACGAATAGTGGCTTAGTATGTATTTTGTTCACATCTTTTTTATATCAATCTCTTTCTAGCATAAACTCCATTTCTCTTTCATATTCCCAACTTGCTACTCTTTAGTTTCTATCCCTTCTTGCATGTAGTGTTGAAGGATGGTAGATGAGGAAAAATAAAAACAAAACGTAACCTAATAAAATATGTTACAAACTTTTTCCCTGGGCAGTTTACTGTACTATTCTACACCACTTAGGGACCATCTTGGGAGCCTCAGGAAAGCCCTGTTGCTCATTACATTTCATGTAATTATCTGGGGTCCTATGAAGGCATAGTCCATGTCAATCTTGTGTAACCCTGTATTAAAATCAAGATAAAATAAACTCTTCATAAAAAATACATTGATTCACAAATCAATGTTCATTTTTGAAACTATTGAACTCTTGCAAGTAGGATTTTGTTATAGTTTTTGAATAGTTTTTATAAAATGATTGCACGTACAAATTCACAAAAAAGTGCTGGTAAAAGCTAAACTAAACTAGTGATTTTTCATTTTCTTTCTCTTTGTACATTGGTATGTTTATTTTTATTTATTTATTTATTTATTTTGAGTCAGAGCCTTACTCTGTAGTCTAGGCTGGTCCTGAACTTACTATGCATCCCAGGATAGCCTCAAACTAGGGATTGAACCTTGGGCCTCCCTCTCCCCAGGCAGGTACTCTAACCCCTGAGATATGCTCACAGCCCAGGCATAAGCTTTCATATTTCTCTTTAACACCAATGGTTTTTTTTAGAGTCATACATAACAATAGATATTCATCATAATGTGTTTTGAAGAATTTTATTTAAAGAATTGTGAAATTCCTGAGACAAGCTTATAGTCCCAGCTACCTGGGAATCGCGGTCATTAGGAACACTTTAATCCAGATGTTCATGACCGGATTGGGTAGCATAGGGAGTCTTTGCTACTCACCTTTAAAAAGAATCTGATAATTCACTTTTATTCCTAATGTTTATCTCTGTAATGTAAAGTAATTGCAATTGATTTAGTTTACTCTTCCTCATGTTGGGCCACAGTTTTAGAAGGAGGCAGGTCTCGCAGCAAGAGGTGAGTGGCAAGCCAGTGTGCAAATTTTTATCTGTATTTCCCACCCCATCACATCTCTTGCACATCTGAGCCCTGTATTCTTTGAAAATAACATCAACATTACATTCTCTTAGGAATGGGGGCCCTAGTGAGTCCCACATGTATGAGGGATAGAGGCTGCATGCTCCTGATGTCAATCAAAATCCTAGTTATCTGAAGTGATTTGAGGAAGTAATGCTAGTCCTGTTTCCCCAACACCCACCCCATCACCATCCTGACTGTGGAAATCTTGTTTTCCACAAGCTGATTTCTTAAAACTAAAGGATTGAAGAATGCTGATTTAATCTATCAAGGTGCCCTTTTTAGGCAGTTACAGTAAGATTAGATTTTCTGTTACACATTTTTACTTTAGTAATCATTGCATTAAAATTTGGTGAAAGTAACTTTTCTGAGAAAATGCTTTGTCAAGGATATCAGTAAAAGTATAAGTGAAGTGGAAAACATCTAAATTTCTGCAAACACAACTGATAGAAAAAAGAAAAAAATGTATACAGTATGAACACACAAACCTACATATACACACATACTGGTGCTTAATAACCTTTAGCAGGAATCGAAGGGCTGAGGGATGGTTCAGGACAGTGATGGTATTAAAGTTTTTGTCTAGGGTTTTCAAATATTCAGAGTAGAGGTCCTTTTAAGATAATTTAATGTAAAATAGTCTGAGGATACGATAAAACCTTACAAATAAGGTACCCAAGTAGAGAAGCACCAATTGAAGAAATCAGGGAATTTTTTAAATTTCCTTTTGTGACTTCTCCAGGAGGCTAAGAACACAGATCACGTTCAGCTTAGCACATTGTCTTACCTGGAAATTATTGGACTATTTGTGTAATAATGATGCTATAAAATTTCTGTTATCTTTTTGTGTTAATTCAGGACAATTGTAAATTGAGGATGGAATTGTCTTTATTAAATAGTTATAGTTATTCTGCATAATTTTATTTCTGCATGGGTTACCCGCAATCTACAATGAATGCTTCATATAAAATTGAAATGTACTTAGAGGTTCCTGAATTGGTTTTCTTAAAACCAAAATGATTCCTGTTTTAGTTATTGGAATTGAGTTATAAAATTGTGCTTATAAACTTTGTGACATAAACCACTATCATTTAGATGTTTTCTTAGAAATGTAGTGTTTTATATTACTGAGAACACTGTTTAGAATGCATAGTATTTAAATTCTTCTAAGGAGAATCCGTATATTAAAATTTGTCTAGTCGGACTTAGCAGAGCGCAAAGCCAAGATATATTGCTGACAAATAGTTTTCAAATTAAAGTTGAGATATATTTGACACCTCATTCAAGATAGCCAGAAGAAAAGTTTAAAATAATGATAATGGTGTCTGGAAGAAGATGCCACAAAATACATCATCCTCTCCTTGCTATAATACTGTTAATGTACTAGGTAATACACACACGCACACATACATATATATATATATATATATATATATATATATATATATATATATATATATATATATAATGTGTTACTAAATCTTTTACTGAAGAAAGGGATTTGACCAAATTACCAGAAATTGATATATATTGACAAGTAAAGATGATAAAACATACACTTCCATTAAAAAGTCTGCATGGTTGTATTGAGCATTACAGTACAAAATGGGCTTTTGTGTGTGCCACAGTGGCTTGATGCCCTGATCCAGACTGTTTGCAAGATTCAGTCTTGCCTGAGAAAACAGCTCATTAAAAATTGGAGCCCACACTTATCCATAGATGTGTCTGCTAAAATACTGAACCGGAAAGTAATGCCAAGACTTAGTTATTAAGAACATACTGCCTGAAGTGTGGAACTTCAAAATTAGTCAATAGAAAAGAAAAAAGTAAAGAAATATAAGTACAAAGGAGCAGTAGAAGAAAGCGAAGGGCTATTCGGATGTTTGAGGTTACTTAGAGGTGAGTTTCTAGAGGATAAACTTTGAAGAAAAAGAAGTTTGAGTCCAGTGACCTCTGTTTAAGAACTTTATGTGATGGATCAAATCAATATGCTTTGAGGATTCAGGCAAGGAGAGAGACAGAGGAGAGTAGGGGAAGAAGAAGTGAACATTGTTAAGATACAATATCTGTGTGAGCCAATTCCCCAAGGTGGATGAAGCTATCATATGTCACAAACATAGACCGACAAAAATAATAATTTTGGGTAAAAGGAGCTCACATTAAATCTCTTGCTGAACTTGTAAAATTAATATCACTCAATAGATACTTGATATTGTTAGCTATTATTAAGTGTATAACTATATTTTTCAAAATGTAGATATGTTTCCTCCATCAGGCCTTATATTAAGGAGGAACATTTTAAAATAAATAAAATGAGGTTGTACTTTTCACAGGAAACTAATTCAGTAGGGAGAGACAGATATATGACAATATAATAGTGAATTGAACAAATAAATGAATGAAATGCAATATTAATACATAGGATTGGTGTATGATTGATATTCGGTGCGATAGAGGTAAAACAAGGGCTCAGTTTTACATAGGGAATGCAACTACAAAATCCTCAATGTCTTAGAAAAAATTGTAATTCTAATTTTGTATCCATTACATCTTATAATGACTCAATAAATTATAGACTCATGTTTTCTGCAGCAAAGGTAACTTTCAAGGGAAATATCAATGAAATTAATCTCTACAAACTGAATTAAATGCTTAGGTAACAAATATATTATACCAGACTATGATAATTGGCCTTGGCTCTGTTTGGATTATTTTCTTTGATTTGGCAGTGTATGAAAAACCTTAAAAATGCAAGACACATTTTGTAAACTGGTAATAATATTCCTGCATGTAGTTTTTTTAAATACAAGAATTGTGATTATTCTTTTCATCAGTACCTACTTAGGTATTTGTTACTAAATGCCAGATACTAAGGGATGCTTACGTGACAACACGTGATCATTTTCCTGACATAGACCTTGTGCTTGAGATGCATTTGCTTCACATTGCCATGTTTATAAAAGTCTAGGTGTCTGCTCTTAGATTGCCCTCTCAGAGAGAGTTTCTTTGTTTCCTGGTGTAAAATTTCGGTGATGATCTTACTTCATACAGCTATATCAATTTGTATTCTTCTAATCAGCTTTAATTTTTCTTATGGTAATTTTTGTTAGTAAGCCTTCTATTTTAACTTGTTTTTGAAAAAATGATATTATGTCTCCTGGAGAACTATTAAGGATTTTGTTTTGTTACTGTCCTTTCTATTATTACTAATACTTAAGAGGAAAACTCAAGTTTTCTTCTTGAAGGTCTAGTCATTTCCTGTGGAATTTGTATCACTCTCATTTTTTTGGCCCAAAACCCTAACTAAAACTGGGAATTTAAGTGGCACAATAAAGTCACATAAAGTAACTGAAGCTTGACATTTACCTGTACAACAGGGAGAATGAATATATTTACCTAAAGTCAGAATATTTTTGTGAACTCATTTGGATTAATAGATATCTGGCATTTTCATACATTTTTAGAATAATTTTCTGCTTTTGTACCAAAGTTAAACGATTTTCTTTTAATTTTGAAGATTTCTTTTTCTTTACATTATGGCTACCACAGAAGCATAAAATTGAACTTACCACCTCTATTGGATTAAACTTTTAGAAAATGGTCTTTTCCCATGAAAAATTACTGTATTGTTTCAAAAAGTTTCAGGATGAGCTCTTTAGAGAACAAAAGAAATGCAAGACATCCCTAGAGTGATACTTGGGTAATTCTTGTGTTAGTTAAAGACAGAACAGGTGATAGGAGGGTTTGGCCAGGCTGGCATTATTGTTTCCTCTTAAGTGTCCTTCACAAACTCCATCTGACGTTATAATGTATTTTTGTGGGAAGTGTTTAGAACTCATTCCAGATGGTTTACATATAACATGTTGGTGAGGGAATGAGGGAAATAAGAAAACTGGGAAATCGGTTTTGGAAAGGAAGGTTGCCACCAACAGTTTCTGCTGTAAGACTTTTGTCCTCAGCAGACAAATATCGTTTTCCTTGTCGTTTCACATTATCATCACAGAAAGTACCACAAAAAGTTCTGGTAGAACAACTTTTGCAATTGATTTACTATTTTTGGAAGTAGATCTTTAAATTATTAAAGGCTGACGAGCACTAAAGACGAACCCAGTCCTACCTCTTTGTCATATTAGTAGAAAATCTTGTTTCAGTAAATTTTGTTTGCTTTCCTCCTAACTTCTTTTATGGTATTTTTTTTCTCTGCAACTAAATGAAGGAGAAATATTTCTGGACTCCATACAGCCTTTGAGCTAGAGAAGCTCTTTCTGTCCTTTGTTGGAAAGGTTTCCTTTATTTTCAGAGATGGCCAATCTACTGTCTGAGAAAGTGCTAACCTAAGAGTGCTTTCTGTCATCAACATTTACAGTTCTTTTTATTCAGAGAATCTCATTTTGCTTTATGTTACATTATCCTTTCCTCATCAGTATTATTACCAGCATCTAGCCAATAATGTAGGAAGTGATGCTTCCCTGAGAGTTATATATGCTAATTTATTTCAGTTGTCAATTGCAAGAACCACCTAAATTCACTACTTTAAACAACAATCATTAATTTACTGAGAAGTCTATAGTAAATGTTTAATTCAGTCGACACAAATCATTTCTTGCACAAAATAGTGGAACAATAGTGGAATGGCTAAAGGAGATTGAAGACTGCAGCTGGGTGGTTGATATAGATGGTCATCTGGGGTCCCATCAAGGAGATTAGCTATGATATGTGCACAGTGTCTCATCAAAGACACCAGGCACAATATTTAATAGCAACAATATGGTGGCAGCGTTCAAGTAGCAACCATCCAAAGATATAGTAAGTGGAAACTGCTCCTTTCTTAAGCTTAGACAAAGGAAATTTCAGTGTTACTACTTCATTTTGTATTGGCTCAACCGTTGCTCAGCCCAGATTCAAGAGAAATGCATATAAAAAAAGAGTTCATATATTCCAACTACAGAGCCATTATTAGAATTATCTTTGTTCAACTCAATATAAAATACAATAGATCTCTGAGAATATTTTTTGGAAATCTCATTTTGTTAGAACATTAATCTCTGGCTTTCGTTTTAGGACTCTCCAGGTAAGAACAAGACTCTTTGGTTTGTTTTCTAGTATAGTTCCTCAGAAAACTTGCTTTTGCTCTTATGATCAGAGGGAGAAGATTTACTTGCCTCATGAAATAGTACCTGGGATTTTCAAAAGAGAGAAACAGGAGGCACAAAGAAGTCTGAACCATAGCAATCCCTAAATGAGACTACATGTTTCCAAATCATAATTCAAGCCCTGTTAAAGATTCTTTTGACTCTACCTTTTCATTCTTGGCTTTGTCCTTTAAGTCATCTTATTTTATTAAAAATGTTGTGTTTGTAAAAATATATATATCCTTTAAATCCACTGCTTGCCTATAAGATATTTGAAATTCAAAACTCTCAAGTTAATTTGTATTATTTCTCTTTTTTTCTTTGATCTACCCTGGTTAACGTTATTTTTGGAAAACAAGAAAACAAAAATTTACATTGCAGATTTGTTGTATATTTTAAAGAAAACACAGGTGGGCCTTTTTAAAAGAGGGCCTCCTGAATATCTGAAGCCTGTGAGGCTGAAGATGAAAGCTCTTAAAATTTCAAAGAAATCTTAAGTCCTATTCAGGCATGTTCAACTTGCAGCCTACCATTTTTGACATTATTTTTATTGTGTGTGAAAAGGAACTATATTAGGCCACATTTAAAATGTATAATATAGTTATACATAAAAATACTAAAACTCCCATTTTTATTATACTGTTAAAAGAAATGAAGGGAACAAGTAATGGCAGGCTATGTGTTGGTCATGCTTAAGGGGAGATCCCTAAGATTTTTAGAGGTCCTTATGACTGTGAACATAGACTTGGATCTTGTTGAAGCCTTAAAGAAAGAAATTTACACTCATGCTTTTAGTTTTGGCTTTAGATTGTGCATTTTCTAACAGCCCGTGGACTTGATTTCTGCTCTCAGATTTTTTTTTTTAAGAATATTGACTAATTGGTAAGTGTAAGAATGACAGTGAAATTTATTTTCAAAACAGTAAGTCTTGGCCCTTTATACTTAAAAATACTGAAATTTTTCTTATAATTTTGTATATAGGAAGCTCAAAAGGCATGATATAACTTTAAATGTAACTGAGTAAACAATTGTTTTTTATATAGTCTGGGAAACAATGGCAAGACAGATTTTGCAAATGTTTAATACAGGTGGTTATTTTTCACATATTTTGGGCTATATTTAGTTTAATTGACAAACTTGGAACAGGTAGACTCAGAAGAATATATTTTGAAATTATATGTAATTAAAGATTCATATTTGAAATGCATGAGGGACACTTAATAATTCAGTATAAAAACACAAAAATATTAGGCAATGGGTGTGAACTTACTATTTGCTTTAAGAAGATACAGGATTTGAAAATTTCAGTTTTCCTTGTTCTAGATTGTAAATGTCTTTTTCTCTTTCAGCCTTAAAATCACTTTTGTTCTCGTAGTTCTTCAAAGTGACAACAGGCATTGCTTAGACACTCATACCATACTCTCAAGAGATGCACAGATTAAGCATCCCGATTCTGAAATCTAAAGGTTAAAAAATGAAAACTTTTTGAGCAGGGGATGGTAACAGTAGAATATTTCACACATGGACTCCTGTAAGTTCAAAATGCTGGTCCTTAACACACAGTTTGTTCAGTGTCTGTTGCTGGGACAAACTAAATTATAAATACATCTTAAAGAAAAATCTTATTTGGTTAATAGTTTCAGAAGGTTCATTTCATTATTACGTTACTCCAAAGCAGAAACAACAAGAGTCATAGGATATGGAAAAGGATAACTAACTGTTTAAACCATGGTAACCCAGAACCAGAAGAGCTGGAATGAGACAGAAACAAGAATAACCTTTTTCAGAATACACCCCTAACGGTTTTCTCCTACCAACCAGGCTCCATGTCCTAAAAGTGCACTAACCTATATACTCATCTTCCACTGATGAATCCCTGCCCTGCCTCATGAACCAATCGCTTTTCAAAAGCCCTCCATTGAAAAACATGAGACTTCTGAAGGAATATTCTAGATTTAAACTATATCAGTCTTCAAACAGATAAGACCCTCCAAAGCTTCTTTGGCCATGGTATGTAAATTTTTTGTTCACCCAGATTCCCATTCATGAAAACATAAATATCAATAACCTGTTGTTCTGGCCTCCTACACCAAGAGTAAGTTCTTCATGTTTCATTTATATCGAAATCTAAAACACAGGCATTTTATAAAATCAAATAGGCATGATAGTACGAGTTGGGGAGGAAGAATGAGGGAGGAGGGGTAGGATTGAAAATTGGACCAAGGGGGAAGGGATTGTAATGTTGTCAAGATGTATATGTGCACAAAATCCTCAAGTGTAATGTAATCATTGTATATATATATATATATATATATATATATATATATATATACTAAAATATTGGGGGAAATGAATAGTGGTTAAGAGTATGAGTTACTGAATAAAGAACTTGGGTTTGAAAAAAAATATGGATCACCAGTGCAACTTATCTAACTAACCAACTGCTTGTGACTGAAGCTCAGTGCAAGAACCTGTACAAGATAATGGTTGCAAGGTGACGCTATTCCTTTGCCAATGTTCTGCCTGCCTTCCAGCTGAAACTCATCAAAGATAACATTTATACTTTGTCTCTGTGTGATTTTATTTACTCAGCCATGCAACAAAAATATTCTTAGCATAATAGTGAAGAAAAATAAATATACTTTCTTGAATAGTGTGCTAATAGAATTAAGGAAACAGAAGCACCGATGTGGAAGGCTTCCCAAAAGCACTTTAACATGATGTCATATATGTTGCTGCCAATTCTTGGAAAACAGTAACTAAAGACAGTCATACATACCTGTTACACCATCTGGCTTGTGACTGTATTCAGAGATTTTGGTAACAAGTGGTGATTTTGAAGGACTTCTGTTGGATAATGATATTTTTAAAATGACCTTTTGTGTGCAAAAGCAATCTGTCTTTAGAGTTGGTCAATAACCTGGAAGAAGTGGATATCAAAGAAGTTTTTAACGTCAGTCATGATGCTCTGTTTGTTCATTCATTTACTATTGATGAAATAGTTGAAATGGTTCTAATCAAGATTATCATGATGACAGTGATGGTAAAAGTGTCTCAAGGTATGATAAAAATATGCCATGGAATAATTGTGGGACTAGAGTGTCATGCATTCATAACAAAGGTCATTTCAGTTTATAAAGCCAGAGAAAATTGTAAGACAGAAGTTGTGGTTAATGAGGCAGATTATTCTGGAGCAAACATTTAAAGCCATCATCCAGCAGAGTGCCTACTCTTCATTCCTACAGGACCACTTCTTGGCCTCTCTACTACTTCACTAAAATACAATGCAATGCAGCACAATACAATACAATATAATACAATGCAATGCAATGCAATGCAATGCAGTGCAATACAATACAATACAATACAATACAATACAATACAATACAATACAGTGTGCAGTAGTCAAAACAAATTGTAGGTAGGAATTAAAAGCCATCATGCTTCCATGTTATTCTTGTGTACTAGCTGGTATAGGAATTCTAGTTGTGTTACTGTGGTGCTTATTTTGAAATGTTGCCTTTTAATTGCTTTAATGATTTAATTTGACAACGAATTTTTTTTGAAAAAAAGAAAAATTACTTATTGGCAATGTATAGATTCAGAGGACGCAAGGAGGGTTGAAAACACACACAGATTATCCAAATGAGTAATTTTGATAGTGACCGTTTGTATATATAATTTTTGGTTCAAAGTTCACGAGTACACAAAATTGTTAAAACATAAGTCTAAAATATTTCAGGCTATATGTAAAGGAAACTTGGTGAATTAAGCGTTTAGATGTTACATCCCAAAGATACTTCTTTTTGTATATGCAAATAATGCAAATGTTTTATAAGTTGAAAATATCCAAAAACTGTAAGAACTTTGGATATGTTATGTAATTTATCAATCTAACTCAATGAGTTACTTACTGTTTATTATTTGATAAAGAGTTTGCTTTGCTCAAATCTAATGTACTCATTAAAAGTTTATTTTTTACTGACTTGCTAATGAAAGTGTTTACTTGTGTTTGCTGTTCTACATTTTTAAATTGAATGGTCTGTGGTTTTCTTTTTGGCATTCATTTTATCCAGACATTTTCTATACTACACATACTATGTTAAGTGAAAGAAAGGGACATGCATATATCTTTTAGGTAAAAGATCACATCATTAACTTTATTTGGAGATTCAAATGAAAAAACTAACTCCTATTAAATTGAATGCTTTCAGAAATATTTTGAGTAAAATGTTCTTAATCATCAAGCAAGTTAAAGAATATTGAACACCCAAGATCCAAAACTACTTCTTAACTTATCATAAGGAAAAATTATGATGCTATAAATTGCCAATCAGGGTCTTGCTCTGTAGTCCTTGCTGGTCCTGAACTGATTATGGAGTCCAGGCTAGCCTTGGATTCATGCAGTCCTCTTGTCATCCTCCAGAGTGCTGAGATTATAGACATGTGTCACCATGCCCTGCCCAGTTTATGCCTTGTTGGGCAATTGAACCCAGGGCCTTGTATTTGCTAGGCAAACACTTTAACTGCTATGCTATTCCTTCACCCATGCTGCCATGATATTTTTTAATGTCTAAAGCATCTCTACCCCCAACAGATTAGTTAAATGTATGTTGAGTGTGGTCTTTTAAAATACATTTTATAGTTACAGATGTTTAATTATTAATTTTTAACTTACTAAACTTTGCCTAAGTAGAAAATTACTCATTTCTTTTTCTACCATAGATTGTAGGATTGGGAATATGAATCATAAGTTGAGAATTCATAACATTTATTAGATAAAACATAAATAATAAAGCTTCAGGTGTGGTAAAAAGGAAACAAAATGAAGAAAGAAAATCTCCAGGTTATAAAATATTGAAGAATTTGTTATGAAGAAACTCTATCCATCACCTCGAGCAGATTTATTTGTATTTTATCTCCCTAGGAGGCCTTCCTGCTGAATAACTTTGAAAAGGCTAGGCCCAAACTAAGCAGATTAAAAATAGATTCTAATGAGAAAAAAATTGGGGCTTTACTGTAACAATTTTATATACTTTTGAATTTCTCATAGTCCTATCAGACACTATTTTCAAGAAAGTTAGTTGAAGGTATTTGTTTACAGGATGCAGAAGCAAAAAGAAATTCAAAACTTAAAAAGAACAATCCACAGTTTCATGAGAATCAAATGAAAATTTAAAAATTAGGATATTCTGGCAAATAATAAATTCAGTGAAAATCTGTTTCTTCATTAGGTAATTTATTATCTCATGTTTTATTACAGCATTGATACTCTGATGGCGTCAATGTAGTGTAAAAATCCAAAACAAACAGCAAATGCTTCAGCATGATCCAAGCTTGTGTAGCAGAGAAACAACGCTGCCAGTCTCCCACACATCTGGAGTGAATGACAGGACCTGGATTAATGCAAGACATGTTGCTTTTGAAGTCTACCTTCGAAAACCACAGGAATCAACATCAGCTGCTGCTTTCTTACCATAGTGGTAAGTTTCTAATCAGTGTCTTATGCTGCATTTCTCATTAAATGCACACCGTGTGAGATGAAGTCTGGTTACCACTTAAAAAGGAATGTGCCAAATGAATGGTCAGTGTACACTGCATTTATGTTTATGCCTTAAATATGTGAGCACAGTGAATATGAAAGTTTTGATAAAATACTTACTAGTGTGCTTCCACCCATACAAACAGAAATCAGTTCAAAATTAAAATAGTAAATGTCTAAATCAGAATTTTAAACCATTGGTCTTTAAGAGTAATATTTATTAGGTTATCAGCAATGTGACCGGTTTTCTAATACCAATGGTGGATAATATTTTATGTAAATTTTAAAAATTTTTATAATATTCAGAAATTAGTTCTTTAAGCATGGGTAACATTTTGAAGGTCAGTAAATACACACACACACACACACACACACACACATGCACACGCACACACACACGTTTATATTAGAATAGCAAAATTTTAAATGCGCTTTCAACTTACTGACACCACAGATGTGTTTTTGGAAGTAACATTAATCCCTAAGTATATCCTACAAATTACACAACGTTTCAAAATACAGATATCTGAAAATTGAACTGAAGTCACTACTCTTCAATTTAATTTAGAAGTCAACTTCTGTAAGTAATAAAGACTGATGGGAAAGGCATTTATAAATAAGTACATTGGTGCATTCCAGGTAAGTCATCAGGCAAACTTTTTATCAGGCAACGTGCTTTAACTAAGTTAACATTTTTACTTCATTCAAGTCTAGATGAAATTGAAGCGTATTACATGTTTATTAAAAAAACTATCTACGTAATAATGCAACGCAAAGGAAAAACACAGGAAATCTAATTTAAATATATATATGTATGTTTATATATGAAATCAGCAATAACATATAACACTTGCCATAATTTTTGTATATATAGCTAAAAGTAGAGTTCTCATAAATATTTAGAAAAGCAAATGAATTTTTTGGATAATAATTTCTGGCTTTAATATATTTTTAATTTGTAAATTGTCACTTTCTTATACTAACTGAATTTATGGGTAAAAATATTCATTTTATGCTGCAGTAAAGAAAAATTGATATTTTTGATTTGGTGGTTTTCTTTTCATTTTTTCATTTTTGTTTTTGTCTAATTTGTATAGATCCAAGTAAGGATGTATAAGATTCACTGCTTGTAAGACTTTACCTATAAAATATTTTCATAATTTATTTAATGTGTAACACCCTATGAATCCTCTATAGTTGTTATATTTCTATTTAATGAAGGACATATATGTTCAAAATATAACAAGATCGTGTTCAAGCAAGTAGGATCCATTACAAATTTCAAAGAAAATATTGCAGTAACTTAAACGAAATGTGTAGATTTCTGTTTCTGAAAATAGATATTCACACTCTTTCTTTGCATGCTGAGAAAATTTTAGAAAACTTAGGCTAAATATATTTTTTTCTGCAGTTATTACAATAGCTACCTTTAGCAAGTCTTGAGATTATGTAGGGTTGAAAATCAGACAGAGGGAAAGAATTTCAGAGAGGTGACTCCAGAATGGATGTCTTGTGCCTACAGGGAAATCCCAGTCCTGAAAATTGTACTGCGAGGTTCAGAAGCTAAAGAGAACTTTTGTTAATCACAGATGGCTTTGAAACCTTTGAAGTTCATTACCCACAGAAAGGAAGCAAAATTCTGTGAACCATGGAATTTGGGATAGTATCCTCTAAAGCTTCACCTCAGGTCTAGCTACATGGCGATATAAATCCTCATGTAAACTGAAGCCCTGATTCAGATCCCTTTAATCTCTAGAAGATGAAGCATCATCTTCCAGAAAAAAGAAAATCCTAGCATGAAGCCGATAATGTCAGAAAAGCCTCAGATAATTTGTAAAAATTCTCATCTAATATGCCTGCTACTTACTAAAGAAGAGAAAAATCAACAGATATACAAAAATCAAAATTTACCTAAAATTAATAATTTTTTAAAAGATGAGAATAATATAAGGAGATTCACATAGGTGTGTTAAAAGATTAAGAACTGGATGTAAAAATATCCATGATCAGTGTGTTCAATGATAATTAAAGAATAAATTCCCCCAAAGACTGGGTTTAATCTAAAAACTTTAAAGGGACACCGAACTGTCAAATAGAAGGACTGAAATGAAGAAGGTAGTGAATAAATGCATCCAGGCATGGTGGCTTATGCCATCTCAGTACTTTGGCAGATGCATCCCAAGTTCCTGGCCAGCTTGGGTTGCACAGTGAGTTCAATGCTAGTGTGGACTACATAGTGAGGCCTTGTCTCAAAAACACAAAGAAATAAAAATAACAAATACAATAAATGGGCTTGAGAATATACTAGACACAGAGGAAATGAGTGTGATGAATAGTATGTAACTAGAATTGAAATAAAATTTTTGATCTAAAAGACATAGAGATAAGTGAGTGAAATATTTAGAAAAACGAAACTAGATAAAATTTTAAATTAAGTCAACTAGAATGTCCACAGTAGAGTAGAGACAGATTTCTACAGCCACTAGTCAGGAGGTAAATGAGGGATAAGAAAGACATAAAACTGATTCAACAGAGATTACAAATCAAAACTACTCCTAGGCATAAAATAAAAAACAAATGTCAGTGAAAGTCTGAAAAATGGCAAATAAATAATTTACATTAAGGTATTTACAGTTGGCCTGTTAAATCATTTTCAGTAAGAAGCAATGAGATACAGAGATGGTGGAACATATTTAAGGTTCTAAAAGAAAAGATTTACCAATGTTAAGGTCTAAATTCAGTAAAATTTTCACTCAAATATGAGATGAAAGCAGAATGTGTTGAAAATGCTTTCCTAAAGCTTTCAGGAAACCGTTTAGTAGCAGCATTAATTTGGTTTTAAGGATGACTTAAAATTTTGAAGTCAAAAGACACTTCCTAGAATAAGTCACAGATCCGATGCTTTTAAAACCATTTTGTAGGTGTACTTTACCTTGCAAATTACAGTTTATTTTCAGGGATAGAAATACTCTTATACAATGTTTTCCTATCAGCATTGACTATATTGGTGTAAACATTACAGACAGTAAATAGAGTTCAATAAGCTGCTACTGTGTGGAGAGAGAGTCAATGGTGAAATTTATTTTCCAGTGGAAAACCTTTAAGAGAACAAAACAAGTTGAGTATGTTAGTGAGAACTCAAGTATTGAGGACAGAAGTACAATGTCAAAGCAAAGTCCGTGTGCATTTTTCTGTCATCTTCACAATAATGTCACAAGGTGGATATAAATGTTAATATTTTGCAAAAGAATTTCACTGAGAGGAATTATGCAATTAGGTGAAGTTTACAAGAATGTAAAACAATGAAGTAGATCTTTGACTCTAAATAGATCTCTTTAAAATGCATATATTCCTTCTGTTGTGTGTTGTGTCCAGTCACAAGTCTTTCAAAGCATTGAAATTAGTGGAATTTTAAATAGATAGATAGATAGATAGAGATAGAGATATAGATATATGTGTTCAGGTCAGTACTGAGGGGAATGCCCAGAGACTTTCATGTAAGCCGGGGGCCCCCACACTTGCACAGGCTCCCAAAGTGGTTGTATTATTTTGCGTTCTTCCCAGCAATCCATTTGAGTTCCCATTATTCTACACTTTTACTAACAGTTAGTGTTATATAGTTTGACTCTTCTCAGAGGTAAGCAGTATTGTCTTAATTTTCATTTTTGTCATGGCATAATGTATAGATATATGCATATCCTTATCTGTGTGTTTTCTTTGGTAAGGTAACTTTTCAAGATTCCAAGATGTTGGTCCATTTTTATATGATTATTTTGTTATTGTTAAATATTAAGAAATCTTTTGAGAGACCTGTGGTACAGGCCTGCAATTCAGGCTGAGGCAGGAGATCACAAGTTCGAGCCCACTCTGGAGGCAATTTAATATCTTAGCAAAACCTTGTATCAAAATAAAGAAAAAAACTGGCCTGGGGATGTAGTTTCATGTAAAGTCCCTGGGCTTAATTCCTAGTACAACAAAAACAACAGAAAAGAAGGGGAATAAAGAAAAAATAACTTTGATTGATTTGTATTTAACTAGTCACCATATACAAGGTTATTTATATAGATTTTTTTCTAGGAATGCTATAGGATCTTTTTCTTATTAATTTTCCATTTAGACCTGTGATATATTTTGAATTAATTTTTGTGAAGCATATAATCTGTTTCTAGATTCTTTTTATTTCTTGTGTTTAAATGTTCACTTGTCATAGTACTATTTTTTTCAGAAGAGTGGTTGCTCTAACATGTTGCCTTTGCTTTTTTTTTCAAAGATTATGTAATTATATTTATGCAGATTTACTCATGGACTCTTTATTCTGTCCCACTGATGTATTTGTCTATTTCCTTCCACTAATGTTACACTTATTTTAGTTTTTCACAATTTTGAAAACTATGCTGTTTCAGTCCTCTAGCTTTTCCTCCTCTTTCTATTCTTCTTCCTTTCCTCCTCCTCCTTCTTAATATGTTTTGGCCAATCTTCATCTTTTACCTTTCAATATAAAACTTAGAATCAGTTTATTAATATCAACAAAACAACATATCAATTAGAAAAGTGTGTTTTGAAATAACAGGATTTTACTTCCTTTCGGGAGAGTTGTATGATTTTAATTATTTTTCTGATATTACTTTAAGTTGTACTATAACACAAACATCAAAATGTGATGAATTGCAATATAAAAGCATACTCATATATATGTTTTTGTTGTAAAATAGTTTCAGGTAATAATGCTTATGAGTTACAAAATAATCAGTGTTGAGAAGTTTTGGGTTCTCTTCTTATTACTTGCAAGAAATGAAAAGTGGCTTTGCTGTTCAACTGAAAAGTAGTTCATGAAGAGATGATATAATATATAAAAATAACAGAAGCTGAGGTAATTTGAGCAAAAACCAGGAAGTCCTATTATAATCTTTCAGGTTAAAAATTACTTGGCTCACACTAATATTACCAGCGTCACCTCCTAAGACTTATTTATATAACAAGTATTTCTAAGGGAATTCTATATACGAAAGCTTACTGCAAGCTTGGGGGATCTGGCAGTAGTATAGTAGGCAAGAATTTCTGTTCTGGTGATAAAAGACTGCATCACATAAATGAATCTCTAGTATAATTTGAAGACAACTTAAAGAAAAATAGAGACATGGGTTAACTTGATTTTATTTTCTTTTATTAAAATAGGGACGATCAGTGTCGAATCTTACTTGTATGAAAATATTTCAAATTAACATTAATTTGTGGGCTTGACATATAATTCAGCTATGGAGGATAAAGGAAGAGCCGGTCTCCTTGCATTGTATACTGAAAGATTTCAGACTTTTACTTGCAGTAGCCACTAACCAAAGGAGGGAAACTTGTGGAAACTAGGAAGAGTGCTCAAAACCAAAAACAGGACTTGCATCTCTTATGCCTTGTCAGTCTTTCCCAATCCCTGGGTTAGATGGTAAAATAATAATAGGATGGACATGTTTTGGAGATAATACCTCCCTCAAACTGAACTATAGAAACTGAAGACAACTTACAAGTAGCCAGAGAATAGTAAATCGCTCTACTCTTTTCCAGATTGTTTTATCAATTCAATTTAACAAGTATTTATTGAATACTTTGTACAAGGCTTTGGGTAGCTTTATACCTTCTACTCTATGCTCTACTTCTAAATAAACAAGATATATAGGCATCTTTAAAATAATGAACACAGTTGCCCAGTTGATATGAATAAGTCAGACACTGAGATGATACCACCTTATAGATTGAAATAAACAACTATCGAACACAAAACAAGGCTTATCATGCAGAATGCATGAGTCTTACTTTAGTTTTAAAATTCTTACTGGCATACTGCAGAGTTGTGTGTTTATCTCAATAATCTTGGACTTTTTCAAATAAACATTTGCATATAAATTGCTTTGAAGAATATATTATCGACTCAGAAGGTAAGAGATACTTTGAATTAATTTTAATCCTACTTGAGCTGTGTGGGTCTAAAGTTTTTTGCGAAAATAGGATCTCTTGAGAACTTCCAACTTTGGAAATGCAGTTCTTAGCTTCTTAGGCTTTAAAACTTTCAATAGCTTCTGTTCTAGCGAATAACGGTCCACTCTGAAATTCTTCACATATATCTGCTGCTCTTGCCTGGAAAATATATTGCCATGGAATTTTAACGCTTTTTGAGAAGTAATACTACGTAAATTATTTTCTTTTATGTTAAGATACTTTCTCATCTCACTGCATGCGTTTTTCCTAAATTATTCTACTGGTTTTCTAAACAAGACATTCCATCACCGGTTGTGTTAACAGTGAAAAGCTGGCACTTAAAATGGGTCAATAGAAAATGAGCCACGTAATGGTAATGGACTTTTTCAAGTAAATCTTCATAGTATTCTCTAAGCTAGTTTATTGCAAGAATAAAAATAAGATGACATTTTCTTTAAAAATGTTGCTTGGATAGTGTTTAAAGTATTTATATAACTTGTTTAGAATAGAAAAATAAATCGAAATAATTTTATATCTATAGGGCAAAAATAATATATAGTATCAGTTATTATTTACACAGTACCTGGCAGCTTCCAGAATACTTTTCATCTGATAAATGGAATCTCTCTAATCCCAAAATTATACATTAAGATGTTAAAGATTAGGAAGTAATTTATCATATTTCACAAATATTATAACTGATCTTTATTTTTATATTTTTTAAATTTTTATTTTGTACTTTCTGATTAAAATTTAATGATGACTATACAAATTTTAGCCTGGTTTATAGATGCAAGAAATACAAAGTCTACTCTCTGAATTTTTTGCTGTTATGTTTATACATGTGTCGTAATAATGATGAGAAATTTCTGAAGACACATTATTTTTTATAAAATGTTAGGTGATTTTTCTCAAGGTTCAAACTGAGTATGTCTCTTAAGTAATCACCCCAGGTCATTAAATGCTCATATGTCCTGTTATCAACTGTTAACTGCAGCTGATTATTTTTAAAGTTAGTACTATAATAAATACTAGTTGCTAGGTATAAAATCCTGTTGCTTCATTATCACTTGCTTAATTAAACAAAAAATTAAAAATTTGATAAACTTATATTTTACTCTAAGAACAGTAGAATATTTTAGAAAAAATACAGTGAGGTAATAAATTATCTTAACATAAAACAAAATAAACCTATAAAGAAGAATTACCCTAGGATGATCACAGAGATGTACTGACACCAGTAGAATGCCAGGACTGATCAGCAAGCTTCAATCTCAAAGAAGAGCATACAGTTGGAAATTAATTCTACTTACATGGGAACTTCAGTGCATAGGAGATGGAAAATGATTTAAGCATCTCATCACAAATAGACATACCTACAGGGTTGGCAAAATTTCAGTACATCCACAAAATAAGATTTCTAATAAAATAGAAGGAACTTTGCAGGGTTTTTTTTTTTGGAAATGCTCTATTAAATTATTTCATTAAAGTTTGTGGGTTATTATAAAATTTCTTTTTATAGATATATTTATCTTCCAAACATGAAAATAAAAAATTCCATAATTTTTTAAAAATAAGGACTATATGAAGAGAGAGAGAGAGAGCTTGCATGTGGAAATAGGTAATAATCTCTACAGACAAGTGATAATAGTAAGCACAACAAAACAGCTACAGAATACTGGTCATAAATAAACAAAACAACCAAGGCAAAGCAAATGCAGATGCTGAATTGAGGCACAGAGCCTCGTGGCTCATGCAGATAGAAGATGTGTATTATGAAACAAGCAGTGGTTAATCTGGCATAAAATGGGAGAAAAACAAAATAATAATGAGGAATGAAAATTGAAGAAATAAAGAATAGCAGATGGCAAAGTAAAAGAAAGGCAGCCAAGACTATTCTAAGAAAAACAAACAAATTCCCAAAGCAGGTTCAAATAAATGTGCACAGCAGGAGGCAAAGAGCAGAGTACAACATGAGGAGAAATCCAGTCATGTACAGTGATACTGCTGCGTTTTGTACTTAGCTCTGCTGAGTTGAATTTTCAAACGATATTGTTGTAGATTTAATGAGCAAATTCCTTAGAATTCATCAGAAAATGTACCAATGGGAATCCAGATATAAAATTAACCTACTTAAATGGCTTGAATGTGTCAACATAAATACAAACAGTATCTGTGACCAATGGTGCCTCATTCTAAGGTGGCTTAACCTCTTCTAATGAGAATTAAATTATAGTTAAAAACAAACATTCTTTTATTTTTCACTAAATACCTAACCTTACTAAGGAGTGATGTGTGGTGAGTAGTCTCAAAACTGAAATCTCTCAACCTTGACATAGTCATTATATGTGACGTTGAAATAAACTTCTTCATTCAATTACTACAAATTTGGTGATTTTAGAATTGAGAACACAAACTAGCTAAAGGCTTTTTATGGAAAAATGCTGAAAATGTTTTTTGAAAAAAAGATGTCTTTTTGTACTGAGAAATATGAAAGCCAGTCATTATATCATGTGATGGCATGGTAGTAATAATAAAATGATATATAGAAGTATATTAAGTAACACATGTGAACATTCAACTAATGTGTTGACAGATTTTAAAATTAAAGCCAATCTCTTAATATGGCAAACTTAATCATCATTTAATAGTTGTTATATATAACTTAAAATGCCTAATAAATTTATTGGTCTGCTTCATTGTCATTGGAGACATGATTCACATAATAGAATTGGTGTAGGTTTTCTTTTTTCATGTACAAGTTTGGAACTAGTCAGTGCTAAAGGAATAATACTTTAAAATTTTTTTTTGTATATGAAGAGATTTCTGCTAGGTTTCTCTTGCTATATAACAAATGCCTGCACATTTAGTGGCTTAAATTACACAGTTACGTAGGCCAGAAATATAGACATGACTCAGCAAGTTCTCTGCTTGGTATTTCATGCCTGAAATAAAGATGTAAGTGGGCTACACTTTTAAGAGTTTTGATTAGGGGATAATCAACGTCAAAACAGGTTATTGGCAGACATTTCTTAATATTGTAGAACTAAGAATCTCTATCACTTGTGGCCACTTTCACTATTCTCACTATGCTACTTTTCCAAGAGGAAAGGAAAGGTTCTTTTGTCAAAGTCAACAAGAACAGTGCTCCATTTCCATCCTCTTTTCAGGTCTCATTTGTTTAACTGAAGTTATAGAGACCTAAGTTACAGCTGCAAAAGCCCTTGACCCTGCCGGGACATGACCACTGCGTAGGATGCTGTATCACTCAGTCCGTTCAGGCCAAGCCAAGAAGCTGAGATAGAGTGAATTCCTGAAGGGCTTCCTCTAAGTAACAGTACAGCATCAGAGAATAGGACAAGAAAAACAGGTACAGATTTTAGCAGAATGTGGCAATAGGTCACTATTGGCTCTGACACTAGCAGCAAAGGCAGCCAGTTGCTCCCACAGGACAATAGGACATGGAACCAGACTTTCCCCAACCTGGATGGCTGACCAAATGTAGCTTACAGGCCTGAGGCTGAGAAAACTAAGACCAGACAGACATTCAGGGGAACATTGCAACGAAGGCTGCAGCACCGGGCCCAGTGGATCCACAAACAGACAAGGAGACTATGGTGCAAGGAAAATAGCCTTGAGTGAACCCAGCCACAATGGCAGACCGGAAGTGGAGAGCTTGTCTAGGACTGCACTAGAGCCCAGGATCTGAGGTAAAACCAAAAGGAAACCATTAGGACTGCAAAATAACACACACCGGAGTCACTTTTCAGTGAATGCCCTCATAGAACGCTGAATATGGCAAGCTATGACCCAACCCCACTAACTAAAATGTGTGGATCCTGGGATGCAGGAGAGAGATCAGGACAGGACACACAGGCTTCTGTTGACCACATCAGACAGCGGCACACTAATCGCAGAAAATTGGTTCTGGATATACAGTGCCCAACTGGAGAACCCCATGGACCTCAGCAGCAGGCTACTAGTGAGTGCTGACTCAGAGCAGGGCAGGCTGGGGCAGCAATATCCCTTTCCCTCCTGAGTGCCTGGTGGGATGGGGGAAACACACACACAGCTACAGTCTGGGTGCACTAGGCAAGAGATAGAAGCTCACTGTACATGCAGAGTAAAGGAGGTGAGGTGAAGCTGTAGGAGCACAGAATCAGGTCTCCCACACCCAGATCCCGTAGGCACAAGGGGAAGCAAAGCGGACAGGCTGTACCCCATAGTACACCTGCTCTTTCCTGGGAGGAGAGCAGCTTTGATTCAGAGGCAGGTGAGGATGGGTGACCAGTTTGTCCCAGGTTTCCTAAACCGTACCACTCACCGTACTAGCATGTTCTCCCCCATTTATTTCTTCAGCTTGATTACGAGGGCATGTGCTAGCTGCGTACTAATACAGAATAAGAGAGGGAGGCCAGTGACACGCGGACGAGATTGCTGAGGGGGTCCCTGGCTGGGACCTGTTAGGGAGGCAGGACCCCCTGCCTGGTTAGCCACCTGCTGACTAGTGTCAAGGAGATAAATTCACAGAAACAGGTTGGTGGCACAGGGCCCTAACAGAAAACTAGTAGACCATGGCCCAGGGACACTGGAATTCCGGGGATTAGAAGGGATAGCATACAGGAAGTGTGGTCAGGCTCTGTGATCACTGCCCCCAAATTCAGGCAGTTATGGTTTGGACCTGGAATATCCCCCAAAGCCTCGTGTTTTGGATATTATGAGATGCTGATGGTAGCTGTTTTCAGGGGGCAGAATCCCTGGGGCTAGACTCACAAGGATGGATTATTGGGATAGCACCTGGAAGGGTAGCTCTACCCTTCCTCCCTCACTTGGCTTTCTGTCCACTATGCTGTGAACCACTTTGTTCCAGCTATGGATCTGCCACCTGCTTCTATCACTGTCAGCCACTCAGATATGAACTGTGATCTTCTGCAATTTAAGCTAAAATAAATCTGTTGCCCAATATGAATACTAATAAAGCAGTCCTCATTATGGAAATATCACTGTCTAATGAGAAGGGAATAATAGAAACATACATTTCTGAATCATGGTGTTATGATAAGTAAAACCCATAGAATCTCAGGAGAGATGTATATGAACTTTGCCACTAAGCTATTTAACAAGTGTGTTTCGTGCAAGTTTATAATCATGTATAAATATATGAATATATATCCAGTACTAAATTATGGCCTCTCAAAAAGAAATTACATCTGGAATGTTTTCTACTCTTGCGAAGTTTCAATCTCCGAATCACTATTTAAATCTCTCTCTTGTTTTCTCCCTCTCCCTCTCTCTCTCTCTCTCTCTCTCTCTCTCTCTCTCTCTCTCTCTCTCTCTCTCTCTCTGCTTATTTATTTCTTTATTTATTTGGTTGTTTAGTTAGGTAGTTAGTTTGCTAGTTTGTTAGTTTAGTCAGTTTCTTGCTTTGTGTTTAAAGCTTGTCCTGAACTCTCTATATAGGTCGGTCTAGTCTAGAACTCATTGACAGTCCTGCTTCAGTCTCATAAGTGCTGGAATTACAGGTATGTAGCACTATGCTCAGCAATGTGCTTTTAATTTAAATTACTTTTGCAGTCTTCATTTCACATCAGAAATCTAAACTATTATTTTCTTTTCCTTCCACAATTTTTATTCATCTGGATTAGATTACTTGATTCTCATCTGTATTCACGCTTGAATCTACCAAATACTTAGAATTCACCCACCCGCTACAGAACTCTCAAACTCGTGTACTTGTGCCTACTATAACTTCAACACTCAGAATGAACTACAATCATAACTACCTCAGGATATCAACAGAATTTCATGACAATCACATTATTACTCCATTCCATCTATTCTCCCTCAGTAATTTTCATGACAGACTCCTCTAGGGAAGGTGGCTGCAGCTCTTTGCTTGATGTGGAATAAAACCTTAGTTCTTCCCCACATGGGTCTCTCTGTTTGCTTCTCACTTTCATGACAGGTGGCCTGGCCTATAACGTGTCCTCTCATAGAAAAGGAGAAAGGGGAAAGAACAGTGACTTCAATGACCTAGTTTTCAAAGTCACATGCTGTTGATTGAGCTTTGTTCTATTCAGCTGAAGCAAATTATAAAGTCTCATTCATACTCCACGGGGCATTGGGTTCTACTTCATGTAGGGAGGGACATTCAATGTGTTATAGAAATACTTTAAAAATATCACATTTAGCTCTAACAACCTTTTTACACTAGAGAAAACTTTAAAATAAATTTTGGTTCTCATGAAGCCATTGAGCATAGATCATTTGAATGTGGAGTTCACGCTCCTATAAAATGATAGGAAATACTAGTCAGTAGTTGAAAATCATTGTCAAGGCTCTTTAAGAAGAGATTATGGATTACTGGGCTGATTGAGCCAATTTTTGGCCTATTCTTTTGTTTGCTTCATTTTCTCCCATAGTATATAAAATGTAAAGAAACTCAGTATGATAAAGGAAATGTCAGTTTTTTTAAAAATTATTTTTGGTTAATGGTAGATTTGTATGCAGTTGTTAAATGATAGAGATCACTTTGTACCTTTTACCTAACATCTTTAACTAGTAAGTTTTGGCCATGTCAAAATATATTAAAACAATCAGGTGCTGGAGGAATGCCACAGTGGTTATACCCTGAGTTCGCTTCTGCAGTAGCACATATAGCCAAGTGTGTTTTGCACGCCAGTAATCCCAGCACTTGGGAGCCTGAGGCAAGAGGATTACTGTGAGTCCAAGGCTAGCCTGGGCTATATATAGTGAGTTCAAGACTAGCCTGGGCTATGATGCATGAACCTGTCTCAAAATAATAATAATAAATGAACAATTTGACCTCAATGTAAATCAGTATGTTCAAATTTATTGAGTAATATTTACTTTCATTTCTATATTGGTGTCTGTAGTTCAGTATAATTGTACCAATTCCATATGTTCATATGTCCCCACTAGTTGCAAACAGAAAAGTTATATCATTCTGAGATCGTTCATAATAATAATTTTCCTTCCATTTCTTCTCTTGTGCTTAATTCCTGGCAACCATAAATTCATTATTCTTTCCTGTAATGTTTCTACTTCAAGAATTTTACTGTAAGAAGTATCCCGTAACCTTTTGAGACTTGCCTTTTTGCATTTATGTAAGTCTGAATTTTCATTGAATTTGTTTTGTGTAGCAATAGTTCATTCCTTTTTTATTGTTTGTGATAATCTGGGATGTACATGTGTGAAAACTTTTAACAGTTTTGTCACCAAAACATATAAGTTATTTCCATTTATGGCTATCATAAACTTGCTAAAATTATTCATAGGCAGGATTTGTGGGAATATATCTTTGTTGGATACGTGGCCAATAGTGGCAATACTAGAATTTTATAAGAAATTGATAAACTATTCCATAGAATAGATGTACTGTTTTGCATTCCTACCAGTAATGCACAGGAAGATCAATATTTTCACATCTTTGCTAGTGTATGAACTAAAATGTAACTAGTACTATTTATTTTTAGATAAATATAAGAAACAAGATGAGTAAAATAAAAACAGCAATTGTGAACATGTGGAAGAGCTTTGTTTCTCATTATTGCTTTCAGGAATGCACCGTAGTGTGATCACTTTCTAATTGTTGCACTACACTTACTAAAATTTAAAAATATGTACATTTTATGCCCTAAAAATTCTATCCGTACATATATTGATTGCTGGTGTATGTGTGTCTATATGAAGATCTACTAAAAGTTATTGTTTTCATGTAACGGTATGGTTGTTTGACACTGTGAAAGACCAACTATGTTCTAGACTTACCGATATACACTGCTGGTGCTGAAATAAAAAAGAAACACGGAGTCAGGTGAGAAAACCACAAGTAAGTCTCTGAGGAGATCACCGTATGACAAATCGCATAACTGTGATAAGCACTGATGCAGTGGGAAACCTGTTGTAGGAAGACCTAACATATATCCTTGTTCTGTATTTATAAGGATTTTTATTACTAATTTTGCAATATACAGTAAAATAATACTCATCTTAGGAAATTGGTGCATATACATATCACACATTAGAATATGGTGTACTAAGAGTATCAGAAATTTTTAAAAAATCAAATATTTACTTGTAGAAAAATAGATATAAATATTGTATAATGTTACAAGATGGAATAACACATAATAATGGGAGAATGGATTAAGTACACATGAAAAATATGATTGCATAACATAATTTAAGGATACTGAATGCAAAAGAATAATACTGAATAATGCCACATCGGTAAAGCTGAATTGTACAAAATTTTTCTATGTCTTTAGACATTAGATAACAATTCTGTTTGAGGCATAGGGAGTAATTCAGACTATCATACAAGAAGAGCTTTTGGAATATTAGCATTCTGTTCCTATATCAAGATAAAAGTCTTCAGTGCTATTCACTTTGTAAGAATATATTGAATTGAAGCATGCTGTACACATAATATGTTCTGTAATAAAATTATGCTGTATAATAGATATGCTTTTGGATATAGCTAATTATGTGTGTTTAATGATGAATTACCTTAAATATTAAGACATTTTAGCATAAGAAAAACTGCCAGTTAAAATCCTGTGAAACTACATATTCTAGGAGACATCATTAGTCAAAATGTTACTGTTAAAAGTAGAGTTCTTCTATTTTTATAAATGATAGAAATATTATAATACAAAATATCATGAGAAAATGATTAACTTATGTGCATCTTATGTCTAATATTATAATGAAATGTAATCCAGGCAAAAATTTATATTAGTTTTGTTTGGTCTTATTTTATCATCTCTATTGATTAAATAATGTAGTCAAATGTAAACTCTGACTTTTTAATGCTATTGAATGTTACCTAATTGTCCAAATCATATTGTATCAGTGGAAAAAGTATACATAAATGGATCTAGAAATGAGGTTAATAGTCTTCCAATTACTCCAGAATAATTTCTCCTTTTTTTTCTGGATTCCTGTTTTACATCCCTCACCTGGTAAAATTAATCTTCTTTCTCTGAACTATTATCAAAATCTATTAAATCTTCTAACAGTTATCTTATTTTAGCATCCTTTAGGGCTTTTTTTCATGTGTTATCCTCCTCGCTAGGTTTTTAACTACTTAAAATCAGAGGTTATGCTTTGTTTTTCTTTTTTGTAATCTCTGTAGTAGTTTGCCATATATCCCTTCACTTAGGAATGCCTGAATGCTATTTATTGAATACAATATTTTTTACATTAAGTAAGAAATGACAGCTTTCAATGGAGAATTTGGAATTTTTAATTGGTTTTTCTTCTGAGCAACAATCTACTTGAGAAGGGATTTGTCTTAAAGTTCCATTTTTATAAGAGATAACTTAGGACAGTGTAGTATAAGTTATTTTATGCTGTGGTATTTCTTAGAATCTCCTAGACAATTCTGACCCTGCTTTCTGTATCTTCAAAAGCTTATTACAAAGCTACATAGTTTTAAAATCAAATGGAGTATCAAATGTAGTAAGCAAAAAAATCACTATAAATTGGCATATTTTATAATTTAAAGAAATCTGAGAGACAACCCATTTTAAGGGTCTATTTAAAACCTCTCATCTTTCCATAATTTTATTATTTATTTTAAGATCTTTTCCTAGATATTGTTGTCCACTGCCTTTACTAGTGTTATTGTTAGCAGTGGCAAAAGTTGGTACTTATTTTATAATATAAAAACAGAAGATAATCCTGTAAAAACCAAAGGCTTGAAATCAAGATACATACTAAATTGACAAATTAACATACAATTCTCAGAAAATACTGAAATAATTCGGCAGGTAACTGGCAGTTATCAATATGTTTCCGGACTTCTGGGCTGCCTTTACCCATAGGAATTCTGGATAAACTGTAGAATGTGACTTAGAATTGGGGAGTGCAATCTGGCTTTTCAGTTTTTCATATTCTATTCAGATCCTAAAAGTTAATGAGCATTCCATTTTGACTTACAAAGGAATAACACATGAAAATTTTCTTCTGTTCACATATTGCTAAGGCTAAACCACTATAGAAGTGAAATTTGATGAGAGCTAAGACAATTGAAATTTGACATCAAGCATTTATGTATTGCTAAACATGACCATATGTCCAATATACAGGATTACTATTCTAAAATACCAATTTTATTGCAAAGGCAACACTAAAAATATTTTTTTGTTTTACATCTTCATACTGTATACTAAAGACTATTGACTTTTTATCTAATCTAATTCATTATTAGACCTAGCATGTTTTGTTGTATTTACCAAACCAAAAGAAAAACACTGCTCATCAACAGTGTAAGTTAAAGTGACATTAAATCTAGGCTGTAGAGCTCTATGTCTAATTTTCAGTTACCTGGAAACCAGTTCTAAAATCATGCCCATGCTGAAGATAAGATGTTCAAGCTAATGATCTTTGATATATGTTTTCAGATTTGAAATTCTTTTTGTTTTCTTGTAGAAATCTGGACTAATATGTTACTAAATGTAGAAAAATGGGTATAACTTGGCTTTACCACATGATTGGGTGCATAAAAATTGAAACAAAGCAAAAATCAAAAATTATTTGTGGGAGCTCTCTTACAAAACACATTCTTATGTGTGACTTGGCGTTTGAAATGAAGACTGCAATGGAGAGATGAGTGATTTCCTCTACATCTTGGGGAACACCCAGAGAGGTGCACTTGAAGGTCTCTTAGGCCTCATGTGCTAGTCTGAACTTCCCCTAACTATAAGCTAGTCTTCATTTTGATAACAATCTTACATGTTTACTATCTGTGGAGTACTATGAGTCCTTTCAGTGATGTCATCTGCTTAATCTTTGCATTTGTTAACTGGTTGATCTATTTCCTACAACTAAAATGACAAACTGTGTTGTAGAGTTACATCTACCAATTCATATGGATTGACTTAGGTTACAGAAATCACAGCACTACCTGTTGGCATATGCAATACATTTTGAGTTTATAGAAAGTCATGTCCTGTATCTAAAAAGGTCCATGAGAAATGAAGGACATTAGATTCCTTCTTAAAATGCACACAAAATCTACATAAAACCAGACCAATTTTAATATCTTCTATTTCAGCTGGATTGATATTTCTGAGTCTGTGTAAAGTTTACCTTAACTTGATAGGCTTGGAAATTTCTGGAAAAAAATTGAAAACAAAACTCAAGGAATTTAAATACACTCTTCCTAAAGTCCCAGGCAATCACTCCACGTTGGGCCTTCTTTATGTACCTTATCCAGTGTAGATTCTCTAATAACAGTTTCTAATACAAGTTTTACTGACTTAAGAGTCATGCTAAACTGCTATGAAAGTTAACAATCTTGAATAGTGAATTACTTACATTTGATGAATATTATCATTTATAACAGAAAGCTTAATTAACTGGATCCATTAACCTGATGCTCAACATTGCATTTAATTACTTAATGATTCTGCAGTCTGTAATAGGTTAATTTATGACTATGGGTTCAATTTGAGTTAACAAAGTTGTATCTCATTTCTTTTCAGTATACCTCCCCCAGTAAAGTCTGTTTATTTTACAGGATGTTATAGTAGAATTGGTTTTATTTTACTTCTTTGTAATGTGAAATGATAGCCTAGGAGGAAAATTAAACAAGACGTGTAACACTAAGAAATTAAATTGGTCTAATTCTATTAAAGAAAACCCGAGTATAAGCATGAAAAATAAATCAACACCTGAATTCTTTGCTTTTAATATACTACACATTACCTGGCAGCAGTTTTTCAGGAGATACTAGATTGACAGATTAATTTTAGAAGAGGTAAAACTGTATGTACAGATATCAAATCTAAGGCGTATTCATTTTCCTGGCATTCTACCAGAAAGCAGCAGACAACTTTTATTTGAAACTATTTGAGGATACAAATCATATAATGCATGACACTGAAAATTCCCATAACAAATGCATAGTGAGGCTCCCAGCAAGATTACAGATTCAGATCCAAACTTAAATTTATGGAGAGAAAAAAAAATCACCTTAATTCATTCAAAGTAAATGAATTCTTCTATTAGGATGGGCTGTTCTATAGTGTGCAATACAATATCCTTCAACAAGAAAGAGATCACCTTCAGGTTTCAGCATTGCCACACTGATGTCTTGACATAACTTGAAAGTTATATTATTTCCTTTGTCATTTTGCATTGAAGAAGTGCAAATAGACCAGAAAAGAATTACTTGAATTGCTGTATTCAAATCAGTGAAAATTTATTTTAATATGCATTTATGCAGAGGAATTCACCTTGCATTGAAGACAGTCTGAACTTCGAAAAAGTAGACATAAGGGTCGCCTAATGGATAAATCTGTCTTGATAAAATTTCCACAGGATATCATTTATATATAAAATATTTATTTTCTTAATGTCAACTAGACTTCCCAGATTTTATATTTGTTTGTATGGTTATTTGTTAGGCATGGCCCTGATATTTCATATTATTTTTCTCATTGATGAATCTTAAAGATATTCAAGTGTAAGATATTTCACAAGTATTAATATCATTCTACTCTTCTTTGACAAAAATCTTTTCTCTTCCCACTGTTGTTCCATATATTCTGTGCAGATTGTCCATTTGGCTACTTCTGTCACCCCACAAACGGCTGCATGTTATTGGCGAAATGATCCCTTAAGATAGGAGCTTTCAGTGTACTGGGGCCTCATAGGATAAATGGCTTTTGATCATTCTCTGTTGATTTTATCGCTGTCAAGTTGTTTTCAAATCTTTGGCAAATTTATAGGAAGCATAATTAATACATTCTAATGCTGGTTCCTTATCAGTACATGATTTAGATATCCTTTTTCTTTTTTATTTTGCATAATTGTGGAACAAAGAACACTTGGGATAAGTTTCCTTGGAGGGCAAGCTAGCGAAGAAACACTAAGGTTCCAAATCTTGTTTTCTTTTTTCCCCACTATTTTTATTAATATACATATGTAATACAGAGTATTTACAATGAATTTGGGTATTTCGTGCACATATATATCATGTCAACTTTACAATCCCTTCCCATTTTTGACCCTCCCACACCCTCCTTGTCCCTTCCCCCAGCTCCGGCTATCATTTCGTGTGGCTCTGTAGGATGTCTGTGTTCTGGGTTTCCCAAGTCAGAGAGACTATACAGTACTTAACATATTAATCTTCTGCGTCTAAATCGTTTCATTTAAGTCACCACTCTAACTCAGCTTCCTATTCCTCAAGTGAGTCACAGTAGTCAAATCTTGATGCCTCTTCTCTGAATCTAACCAATCCCTTTATTGGGACATTTACCAAAAGTTTTCATTATCTCCGACGTCACCACCAACTGTTGTTCATTAAGGACTATCCATGTCCTATTCCCTTTTATAAGAATCTTATGTATGTTTATCCACACTTTCCTCTTGACATCTCTATAGGACTAGCTATTATAATGATACTTTCTAAAAGATAAAACATGCTAATTTACTTTGAATTCATTTATTCAAACACTCTTTGGGTGTCTGCAAAATGGTGGTTGATTGGGTAGCTACTGAACACCTTGCATTATGACCTTTCATTTTTAGGGACATTTTTCAGTGCTCTGGGTGGAGCCTTAGGATTGTTCATGCGGCAGCACCTCACTTTGATAATGTTCTGTTTTTGTAAAAAAGAGTTACCCTGTTTATACAAGTCAGTTGGTAAAACCTCTCTTTCCTTTTTGATAAAGAAAAAAAATCACTCTGTGTCTTGGTTCCATTTTATATTTTACAGGGCCGACCTGTGCAGTTATTCAGATGTTGTAGAAATGATATTTTTTTATCCAGATCTCCGTCACTAAGGATAATGTGACTCATCTTGCACTCATCTTGCTTGCTCTGAGAAAAGCTACTTGCTATAGTATACTCCCTAGAACCTCTTGCATGACACATGAGTGTTATGCCTTCAATGTGGATGCTGTCCCAGCTAAGACTTTAGATGACAATATCCATAGCCACTCTGACTGAAAACCCATGAGGTTCTTTGAGCTAGAACTGCACAATTATGCTACTCCTGAATTTCTGAATTTCAGAACCAGGGTAATACTAAAAGTTTACTGCTTTAAGAAACTAAAGGTTTGGAAATTTGGTGTGCCAAAATAGATAAATGCATAAATTAAGCTTTTCGTATGAGTATTCTTGTTGCTACAGCCAAGTACAAATGTCCCATTAGCTATTTCTTTAATTTTGTTCTTTCCAAAGTGAGTCCTGCAATGTAAAAATTGGCAGTATCTAAGGGCTTGTTAGCAATTCCAAATCTTAGAAAATATTGCAGACATACCCAATCAAAATTTGAATATTTAAAAAGTTTCTAGAATATTCAAAATCCTTTATAACTGTGTGTTATCCTATAATTAAATTAAAAACTAACCTAGACTTTACCATTTGTTAATAGTTTGTAGGATTTGTAAGTTAAAATATAAAATCAGCTTAAGTAGAGGTGGTATTTATTATATACCATATTGGGTTATACATCACAATTGGGTTATTTGTTCTTAGAACATTTTATGCATTTTGGAAAAAAATATGGAAATTTAGATAATTAAGTAATCAATTCTTTGTAATAGTAATTGCAGTGGATGAGCTTCTTTTCTGATGAGATATTTTGTAAGCCTTGAGGGCAACTGTGCTTTACTTATTGGTCATTTATAAATGAACCTCAGAACTCTAGTATGTTTATTTTTACTCTTGTCTTCACTCTACATACTGACATTGCAACCAGTTCTGTTGCAGAAATAAAAGATTATTCTTGCAAGTAGTGTGCTTTAAAAATGGCAGTTAATGTCAGAAACTTCGAGTTGTAGTCCTTGGAAGGGTAATAGACATTTGATTCTGTGCTGTCAAAATTGTAACTTCCTTTTGTGTCAGAATCAAAATTTCTTCCTATCAAAAAATAAAAAATAAGCTGGTAATATAGTAAATTTTCCAATATATTTGTTTAATTAAATTTCTCTTTTTGCTTCTGAAATGGATTCTTTTTTTATAATTTGATATTATTAACTGTGTCCTTTTATCATGAACTTCTAAATATAATGTTTTCTTGAATTCTACTATTCTTCTATTTCTTTTTATTATTTTTTATTATTCTTGTGTATTGTACTGGATTATCCTCCTCAATCATACCTCTTAACATTAACATTCTTCTAGGTAATTATCATGTATAGAATCAGCATTCACCCTTATAAAGCTTTAGCACAAGTCTCTGCTCCAAGATTCAGATTCATATAATCTTTATACTATTTATAAATATAACATCATATTTATTTATAATTTTCTTTTACTTGGAAATCTCATGGATTTATAATATTGAATGAGTTCAAAATGTTATTATTGATTCATTTCTCAGAAACAAATAAGTGCTCTTACAATTGTGCTCCATATTTCAGTCGACAGTAGCATTAACTCTCTTTTGGCTCCCACCACAAATTTCTCACGCCATACATCATCCTCTCCGTGTACCCGAGAAGAGAACCTGGATGGGTTTCCTAAGATACAAATTATGTAATACAGGTTTCTCTCTTTAAGTTTTCAGTAACATCTTCTTACATGAAAGTAAAACATAAATCTGTACAGTATTGGATATTCCACCTCATCTTAGGCTTGTCTTTCTGAATTAAACATATATTTGTTATGATGAAACATAATTTGCTCCCTAACAAAATCAAATAATGTGCCCTGTGTCCTTTCATTTGTTTTAGAAAACACAAATATAGTTTTAGTCGTTGATATTTATTTCCATAGTAAAATAATTATTGTGTCTGGGGAGTATAAATGAAAATTTCTTCATATAATTTTAAAACTATGTACCATGCATGGTCAATATCATTCATCATCCTACTTATAAAGTCAGGATGTTATTTCTACGTCAAATGCTAAATCCTCAAAGATTTACTTTAGGAAAAAAAAACTGACATGAATGATATTTTGGAAATTGATTTTTGTCAAGCATAGCATCTGTCTCTATTTGAAATCTCTAACATAGTTTTTTGGCCAAATTTAGAAGATTCTCAGTGTTTTTGAACCATGATCTCTGTTGTGAGAACTTTGCAGGCTCTGTATGCCTTCCTTCCCCAGACTATGCAGAGATTCAAAGTTAGTGTTGTGACAGCTAGAAGGGGTGCCTGCAGTCACACTCTCTAAACCTGTGCCTATAATGGATAAATGCTGTGACATGATCCTTTTACCAGAAGTCCTTAAGGCTACCACCAGTCCAGACACAGCTGATCTCACTTCTTATTTACAAGAAATGACTTAGGGAGAGAAATGCATCCCATAAAGAAACTTAATTTCAATTGATATTGATAAACAATTTTGAAGAATAAAAATTTGAACCTTCCAGTAGCAGTTTCCTGTTTTAAAAATCTGAATAAAGATATTGTTTCTCCCTAAACAGAAAAAAACTCAAGACTACTATTTATCAATTTGCTCTATACTTACAGATGATTGATTATTTTGACAAGGAATTTAGAAAAGTCAGATTGTTAATAAATGGTACTAACAACATTGACCTATTAAAAGCATCATTTAAATTTCCTACTGCTTCCTGACTGTGCTGCATAATTACCTCAGCTTTACAGAGAACCCAGATAACAAATAATGAAAACATTGTTTTACTCTAGAGCTATAATTTTTCTTCTTGAAAAATATCTGTAGTGGCTTTAAATTCATCTGGTGTTAAATTCTCCATACAGTCTCTTATTATAATCAATAAATATCATCATCAGAAATTCCCATTAAACAAAACTATTTTCCTGATTTTTGTATCATTTTGTTATTTTAATAAGGTCATATGTGGTAAAATGTAAATCATATACTGCAAACAATATTATTCTCTATCACTCTGGATGACTTCTATACTCTACAAAATTTTTGAGAACGCAGAGCGAGACTGTCTCAAAAAATTCTTAAAACAGTAATAAACAACCAAGAAAATTTTAGAAGGCTAATTATTTATTTGTACAAATTAAGGAAAGTAAATTCATGTTACTTTGGACATTAATGTTGAGGAAGTGCAAATGATGTGACTTTTAACTACTTCGGCTCTCAAGACTTCAACTCTGGACAATGACACAATTTTTTGTGAAGAGAGGGGGAACTCTGAGGAACAGATAATTGAAAATATAATACTCTGCAGCAGAGTCCTAAAACATAAATATGTTTTTCTAAGAACCATTTCCGACTACTTCTGTGTTAGTTTTAATTTGTTTTATAACAAATTGGAACACAGTCTTGGCTTATTCAATATCATTCATTGATAATGATATTTTACAAACTTAGATAAATCTAAAAGTAAGCCATTTTTGACGCTTGGACTTCTTTTAGGCTTTTGGATTTACAGAATGTCATTGCCTCTGTATCAAACAGTGCATAAAATGTCCTTTATATATATTAACTATCAGTTCAAGTAGGTATCAGAAACTTTCAAATTTTAAGACATGGTACTTGCTCTCCAGTTGAATTAAGTTTTAGAGAACAGAGTGAGCAAATTAAGAATTATAGCCACTCCAGAGACACCTATATTATCTTAGGTATGTGGGGACTTCTCATGCAATCCTTCCAGAGGAAAATCTAAGACATAATGTTTGAGTTGCTCTCCAGACTACCTAAGCCATAGAGACCTATTGTCATTAGAGAGATTTTAGTGTGGGCATAAATTAAAAAGTTTTCCATTTTCTTAATCTTTTCATTTTATCTAAGTAAGTAGAAATTTTATCTCCCCATGTGCTTCCACATAATTACCTTCTGTTTCTAATTTAGACCCATTATTCATTCTTTGTTATTTTGCTAAATATATTGCTTTAAGTCTTTTTAAAAAGACTTCTACCTTATTCTGTATAGAAGGCATTAACATCACAGCCTCCCTCTGTAAGTTTTCCTGTTAAATTCGTTGTCTTTTTTAAATATTGAAGAACAGAAGTAGAATTTAATTGAACACATCTAGACCCTTTACAGAATCCTAGAATTTGTGTTAAATATGTTGGCTATACAACTGATAGCTACAGGGAGGAATGCAAAGTCTAATAATTCTTACACACTATGTTTTGCCAGCTGTCCTCAGCCAATGGTCCATTCTTTGTAAGGAATGATTTACCGTTTTTGTTGACATATGCGAAGGAGGGGAATAAATAAATAATATTTCTCTTCAAGGAGATATATAGCCAACCCAATAATGAAGATACTTGAGGGTTTTATATGGAATCTCAAACCAAATTTTGGAATAAAGGAATAATTCCTCAAAGGCTTGGTTTAATTTTAGTTTTGAAAGAGGATAGTGAAAGAATTAAAGAAAAGTTCACTCTAGGCACGAACCTTCCATGAAAGTGAAATATAAAATGGAAAATTCCCTACAGAGAGAAGTTAGGAAAAGTGGCTGAGAGGTACATGAAAAGGTAGCCCTATGCTTTTGGCTAATGGGTTTGAATACTATGGGGGAAGCTTGAGAGAATGTGAGGGAAGGAATAATGAGTGAGGGAAGCTTCATAAAATCCTTCTGTAAATAATATGTGAAAAGTATATTTCAGGTGATGTATAGACAAGAATATTAAGAGGGAAGTCAGTTCGCAGTAATCACAGGGACAAAAAGTTGGATTTGAGAAATAACTGAGGAGCTAGACACCGTCTATCACGATTTCAAAGTCATCAAATAACCTTCCCATTTCCTGACATCCTCTGCTTGGCTGCCTCTCTGTTATTCGTGATCCAGGAGCAAATATTGTGAACTGACTTGCTGGATTCTCAGGATATTTGTATGTTTGAATTATCATATCTAATTTTTATTGAAAAAATGATCCTGTTAAATTAATTCAGCTTACAGTTGTTGATTACCTGTATAGGAAAGATATTGCATTAGCAGACTTGCAATACATAATCATGGCCATTTTTGGATTTGACAATTTTCTCTTTAGAAAGAAAGGTGAGGTGCTTAGAAAGAAAATATGAAAGTGTGAAATATGTCTAAGAAAAAAATTCAGAAAACTTTCAAGGGGAATAATTAGAATCTGAAATGTATTGTTATAGGATCCCTTAAAGAATGAACAGTACTCAAAAAGTGAAAGAAAATAATGAACAAAGGAAAAGAAAAATGTATAGGGCAAAGGGGGTACTTGTATCAAAAGTAGTTGATTATATAAAGTTATATTAGGAAAAAGTTCTCTGAGATGTCATTTAAAGTAATAGAAGATCTGATGATGTATAACACTTTTTTCTTTGGAAAACAATATGTAATAATTCCATGGCTAAAACAAAGGCCTGTACATCCTACATTTAATCATATTGTATATTAATAAGCTTAAATTAAAAATTCACATCAGTGTACAGGAAGTTTTGGGGGGCTGGTGAGTGGCTGAATGTTTAGCACCTTCAAAGCTCTGGATTAAATCCTCAGAACTAAAATAAATAAAAAGAGAAAATAGATATGTATAGGACTGGCTACTTAAAATTTATAGTATTAATATCATTTGTATATGATTTCATATATATATATATATATATATATATATATATATATATATATTTCTAGTTAATATACTGTCACACCTAACATGCTGTCTACTGTTAAGGTGGTACTTAGATAGTTGTAAAAATCCTGAAGCTGGGGAGAGGAGGAGGGGGTTGGTACACAAGTTTTAGCTACAGCTACCTGAACATCGATCTACCCTTTGGTCCTATGGCAGTGAGTGAGATATCGCCACTTTCGAAACTCAGCAGCCTCATTAGGTAAATCTGCATTTACTCAGTTTTAGAAATATACTGATTTCAGTTTGGAATGTTTGCATCATTGCAAAATCAACCGGAAGACAGCAGTGTGTTCCTTTAGCTCCCGTTATGTAAGTTAGTGGGTGAAATCAAAAAACAAACAACAAGAAAAAAAAGTCCCTTCCTTTCTGAAGCCATTTAACTACAAGAGAGGAAGAAATTAAGCTTTCACTATGTTTTATATACATACCACTTATATTCTCCTCAGGAGCAAAAAAAAAAAAAAAAAAAACATTAAAGAAACAATTTCTCTGCTTCTTAAACAAGTTTAAATATTATACCAAGCATTTATCTCATATATCATTTAAGGTGAAGTTGAGTATCTGAAAGAAAACCGTTTAAACATGGGCCTAGTGTTAATTATCATCATTATGTTTCCTTCTTTTCCTTTAGCTAAAGTGATCAGAGTTATAGGTGCATACCAAGTTAGTCACACGGAGTAATATGACTTGTTTTTGAGCAACAACTTACTCTAGCTTTAAAAAGAGCCTATTGTTAATGAGCGTTGCCAAGACTGTTCTCAGATGTCATTAGGCTCACATGCATAATGGCGGCAAGGGTAATGGCAGAGTACATTTGCATTAACATAGAAAATCAAGAGTGTATCGTTATTTCTCCACATCCGTGTTTCTAAATTAAAATTTTCCTTTCCCATAACAACAAATTGACAATGCATTACTTTAAATGTTCAACTTAAAACCAGCCTTGGAGTTAGCGCCTTTAAATTGATAAAAACGAGGATAACAGGAGGCTAAAAGCTTTCTGTGAAATGAAACGCTGTCAATCCAATTTAAATAATTTTGTTTCTACCATGATTTGTTTTCCTTACACTAGAATAAGGTTTACCCACCTTGTCAGATGCAGATTTGGAAAGTTTAGAGGCTCTTTTTTAATCCCATAGGGGGAAAAAGGGGTTAGGGAAATTCCCTAAGTTTATCAGATTTAGTCTCCAAAAGAAAAATAAATTAATATCCATTTGAATCAATGTTGTGTTTTGAATCTGAAGTGGCCCCCAAAAGCTTCATGTACCAGTGTACATTGTGTACTCTCCAGAGGTGGGACCTGGCTAGAATGGACAGGTACCTGGGCATTGACCAGGAGGGGCATGTGCTGGTTCCACCTTTCCTCCCGGTCTTGTTCTACCCTGCCATGCTCTTGTCAGCATCTTTGTCTGCAGTGCATGGGCGCCAGCTCTGGCTATAGGTCAGGCCCCACAATATGATTCCACCCCATTTTCCAGCCACCCCACCTTGAATGGTGAAATGGAAACTTTCTGGAACAGTCAGCTAATATAAATCTTTCCTTCCTAAAGTTGTGGATGTTGGGTATTGAGTGGCAAAAAAATAAGAGAGATAATCAGAGACCCAAGTCATGTTTTTAAAATTTCAAATTATTATTATATTTGAGAATAGTTTAGATACCATAAGGTACATATTGAAAAGGGATTTATGAAAAATATATAATTCAAAAATAAATATGGACATGAATTTGTTGCAAAGAAAACAATTGTACAGATATTAGACTCCTAAGCCAAACACATATTGTGAAATGTCTTGGTTTTAAATGTATTTATTTTCTTACTCCAAAATGAATGTGAGGGAAATCATATGCCAAAATTTACTTGACCTGAAATGGCTTTTCTCACATTTTTCCCTCAAGCTCATATTGAAAAAAGAGAATTAAAATCTGATGCCTACAAGGTAGGCCCAGAAAAATAGTTAATTTTGGCTACCAAATCCTGAGAATATAGATAATACTATCAAGATGTATTTCTAAAACTATATTAACCAGAGAACCAAGCTAATTTAATGTTACATTATAGCAGCATGAAATTATAAAATATTGTTATTATAGAATAGGACAGAATTATAGAATATTAAAGATCGTGTATAGGACAAGAGTCAAGTTATCTTAGTTACTTTTTCATCCCTGGGATAAAGTACCTCACATTCACAACTTATTGGAGGAGAGCTTTCTTTTAGCTCACAGTTTCAGTCCTTAGTCAGTTGACTTCAAGGCAGAAACAATTTAACAAAAGGTTATGTCAGAATAAAACCATCCAACATATAGTAGCCAGAAAGCAGAAAGGGAAAGAATGAAAGAATACACCCTTCCTGTTCCTGTCTTCTATGATATACCTTTTGCCCAACTCTACTTTCTTACATCAAATAATAAATGCAGCTGCTGTATTCATGAATAGATGAATTCTTTGAGAAATAGAACACTTACATGATCCAATAACCTTCCAACCAAATAAGAGTTTTAGAGAATGTTTGAAGTCTAAACCATAACATTCTACCCAGATCGCTGCACAGTTCATGACTATTTCATTTGCCAAAAAGTATTTAGTTTATCTCTAAGAGTGTCCAAAGTTATAAGAGTGTCAGGATTGCCAAATGTTCAAATCAAAGCTTCCTTTGAGACTCAAGGGAAACTCCTAGCTTTGAGCTTCTGTAAAGGACAAAAAGACAGTTAACTCTTCCAACTTGCAAAGGCACCGGGTAAATATTTAAATACCAAAATGAAGAGATAATAGGATAGAAAAGAATGGGACCAAAGCAAGAATGAAGTACATCAGGGTAAACAGTTCCTGTATCTCCATATTCAGCAAATCGGGCCAATTATTCCAAGATGTAACCTCATAAAGGCTTGGATACCCCTGGTATCAACACAATGCTGGTTGCAGCTCACATGGTCTCTGTCTTGAGCTCTGCTCACTGCTTGCTGTTTTTATCTGCAAATATTCCATGTTTCTGTTATGTCCAACATCCTGGAACCAACATAGCACTTTTAACTTCTCTCCCATATCTTCCTACACTGCCCTCTCAGGAACACATCTTTTGCCTCCCAGACCTTCTTATGAAATCTTAATGGAAACTTCCATGGCCTCATAACTCTTCCATTCTGTATACCAAAAAAAACCACCATGAAGATGATGCCGGTGTTTGCTACCGGCTCACGCGGTGTCTTGGTTCCCTTGGATCATGGCTGATAGGGCCAGCACTTCAAAAACAAATCCAGAGAGCCGATTCTCTAGTCAGTTTTTCTTGAGTTCTGAGCCAAAGGCTTTGTTCTTGAATGAAAGCTTAGTAGTTTCACAGATCAGCTTGTGAAGGATGAAGTCTTGCTGATTACTGACATGATTTTAAGCTATTTTTTCTATTTATCTTTATTTTTATGATTTTATTAGTATATGTATATATACATATATACATATATAAGTGTGTATATACATATATATATATATATATATATATATGTATGTATGTATATTTGCGATACAGAACGATTACATTGAGGTTGAGTATTTTGTGCATGTATATGTTGCATCAACATAATAATCACTGCCTCTCCCCAGTATTGGACCTCCCACTTTCTCCCACATCTTTCCAACTCTCACTATCACACCTATCTCTTTCTGTAAAATACCTGTGTTCTTCATCCTTACTCTCTTTAATAATGCTAGTCTTTTCAGAAAGCAAGCTTTCATAAGACCGCATCTCTTCAGGTGCTTTCTTTGCAATGAGGCTGTACATTTATCACATGTGCTTTTGGGCCCAGATTTTCACTATAAATCTGGCTGAAAGAAGCCTACGGTTTCCATACCACACCCTGACATTGGGCTTCTTTTAAATTTTCTTGGCCAGATTAATTTATTTAATTCCTTTAATCTCATTTTCCTGTGATGTCTCAGAACATCGGCAAAATGAAGACAATTTTTCTTCAAATGTGTAACATATATAGTGTCTCATCAAAATGCTAAGTGAGTCCTCCTTTCTAACTGAAACCTCCAGATAGTACTTTACTATCTGCCCTCCTGTCAGCATTCTCATCTCTGGGCTCTGATCAGAATTTACTGTCTCAGCTTCTAATCTTCTAGGGCTTCTCTGAAGGATATGCAGAAAGCTTTGTAAATTTCCTTCACAAACCTACTCTATGGCTTCTAAACTAAGTCATCAATACACCGAAAGCAATGACACTACTTTTTTAGTACAAAATCTCTCTTAGTCACTTTCTTAAAACTGAAGCAAGATACCTCACACTCATTACTTGTAGAAGTTTCTTTTGGCCTATGATTTTTATCCCAAATAGGCTGACTTCAAGGAATGAATAGTATGAGGGGAAGACATGGCCTAGGAAATCTCTTCAACCCATGGTGATCAGGATGCAAAGAGACTAGGGAGGAGGTTGGAGGGAGATTTTACCTCATCAGACTACACTGTCAATGACCACCTGCAAGCAGACCCCTCCTTCTAACCCTCTCCTCACACACCTAACTACTGAAGTCATTCAGTGAATTCACTGGTGAGTATAATGCCCTCATGACTAATCACCTCCCAGACATGTTAGACTTTGGGGGGAAATTTTAAATCTGAACCAAAACACTTGGCTTTCTGGCTTCAAGATTAGCATTGTTTTTTTTTTTTTTTTTTTTCTCATATACTATCAGCAAACATTTTGTTATGTCCTTATCTTGCTATTTGGATGACATATTCTATTTCTTAAACATTTTCCAGAAAAAGCAATTTATTTATTAATCTTCTTAAAGTATACTCTCTGGGGCTAGAGGAATGGCATCACAGTTAAAGCACTTGCCTAGCAAGTACAAGGCCCCAGGTTTGATTTCTTTACACAGTGCAAAGCTGGGGATGGTGGCACAGACCTCTAATCCTAGCATTTGGGAGCATTGCTGTGAATTCAAGGCTAGCCTAGGCTACATTTTGCAATATATAGTCCCCAAGAAAATGAATCTTTTTTAAAATACAAGAATATGAGAACAAAATTTGACGAAACTGTGGGTTCAGGGAGGGTTTAAGTAATTTCTCGAAGTTTATGAATTTAAAAAATATAAAGAAATTAACTGGGTGAAGACATGTTGTGTAATGCCATGGGACTGATTCTTTTCCAGCATACAGGGGAAGCAAAGGCCTTGTAGTGAGAAGGGAAAGTGATTAAATGAAGGGAAACTTTTGTGAATGAAATCAGAAGTTACTGTGAAAAGATGGGCTAATGATGTACACAAAGCCTAATAATGTCTCCTTTAAAATACACTGGAATTTATTGAAGAGTTTTAAGTTTGGAGTAGATGATACATCATGGCAGCTCTGCTTTTAATTTGCTTTATTCCATAAATTTAGGCGATGTTTGTAGGCTCTATTAGGAAGAGGTGTATGTGAGAAGACATTATAAATATTATATGACATTCATATATAATATTTGCAGTAAGACTTTTTGGGTTTGCAGTCACTTGGTGGTAAAAGATTTTTGTAGAACATGTAAAGCTCTGGGTTCACTACACATAATAATAGTATTTATAGTTTTTAAAAGTGCCACTCATAAAAAAATCTCTTCTTAAAAATGTATGGTGGCCTTTGAACTAGAAGAAATTAGTATGTGCATAATTTGAGGAATAGTTTTGATTTATTACATTTTTGGAGCAATCTTGGAGTCTTAACAGGAATCTAGATAATGACACCAATTACTTCTCCTCTCCATCAAGGCACAGTCCATAAACTTTGTGGTTATTATGTCTGCTCAAGGTCTAAATATCTGGAGCTAAGTTTAAATCTTGCTGTTATTCATATAGCTCTAAGGCTGCTTGAAGTTAACTATGATAAACTATCCATTTTAGTGAATGATCTGAACAGTGGTCTCAGCAGCACTGGGTACAAAGTGCTTCAAATCGACACTAAGGAGGAGCGAGATCTCTGATTTTAAACACACGTTCGTATTTTTCTGTGTGCCAAGAAAGTTAAAGAAGATAAAGTTTTGTCTAGGAAGTCGGCATGAACGCAAGAAGCAACAGCACAGCAGCAATTTATGAGCTGTGCTTGCATGAGAAAGGATGGGTATATCTACATTTTCAGCAGACCGATTTCTTGTAATAGATTTTAGGTAATCCGAGAATCTATGGCCCACGAAAAGAAATAAAATGAAGAGAAAACCATTTCAGAACAAAACAGAAAGAGCGCTGTAAAACAAAAGAAATGAGGACAACTGACAGAAGTGACCTGAAAAGATCTACATTAACACTGCTGCATGGATTACCTAAATTAAAATCAGCACAGTCTTTGAAGTAGGTTTTGCAAGTGTCTTCATTTTAGAGGTGGAAATGCTTAAGAAATCAATCTAATTGCTTAAATGACAGAGTTAGCATATTGTACAGGTGCAGCTTGAGCTAGTCATTTCTCTGGACTAAAAGTCACTAAACTGAAGTATCATGTCATGTCCTCAAGGATTAATTGGATAGTCAAATCAAAGCAGAAGGATATTCATATCCTGGAGTAAAAGAATGAGATAATGCTTTGTACAATCTTTAATATTAGAAGAAGCAGCCAAATGTTATAATTTTTAAGTGTGGAACATCTAGCTACATTTAATCAGCTTTTGGCTAATATCATTTGTGTTAAGTTTTAGAGCAGCAACAAGAAGAAACCATGAAAAGCAACACTTCCTAGAAGGAAGTATTCCATATGAGTATTTTTGATTTGAATCAGAACTTGGGGTCCTAAAGTAAAATGTAATAATTATAATGTTCAAGGGAAATGTAAAGTAAAATGTTGATATTGTTTTGGGCCTTGGAATGAGATTATACTAAAAATATTTATTTGACATTAAGCACCAAAACAAAAAGAACAATAACATAAATTTGATATGGCATAAGGAAAACTCATTAAATATTTAAGCACCCTACATTAGAATTCTATAACAAAGCAAACATAGGTCAAAAACTTACCTTTTTTTTTGACAGTCTTGCTCTCTACTCCAGGCTGCCCTTGAACTCAGGGCAATTCTCTTGCCTGTGAAATTAGCAGATGGTGGCATATAATTGGCCAGTTAAGACTGCTTAGTAAAGCTGGTTAATGTAAGTTCTTTTCTCTAATATCAACTCCAAACAAGGTGGACTCTAGAACTACCTTCGATGTTTAAGCGTTGTTTTCCTAGGTAAAGGAAGGGGGTTAGTTATCTTTGGTCTGTGTAAAGTTGTGTCACAACGTAACAAAAGAAGGCCAGATCACTATCATGGTTAATATTTTTAACTTCTCTCAGCTCCAAGCTTTATAACAAAGAGACATATTTTTGGGTGGCATTTTCTGATGCCTAGCAACAGCAATACTTTGAATTGTTTCTGAGTATGAACCCAGACTGGGTAACTGAATAAGTTGGTTAGACTGTCTCAAAATGAAAACCTAAAAAAATGGGTGGGGATGTAGCTCAGTGTGAGGGCCCTGGGTTCACTCACCAGTACACACAATACTTCCCATGCTTTTATAATAATGAATATCCAAAATTGTACCTTTTCTCATTTCCATACGTATTAGGAACTAAGGATGAATTTGGTAACCTTGTTTTCTCATACTCTTTTGAGAAAATTATTTCCTGTCTTTATCAGTCAGGGTTCAATCTGGGAGACTCAGATATTAGTTTACTATGATTGCGAAGATTTATTACAGGCATGAGTTCTTACCCCATGCAGGTGGAATTCTAGATGAAGATTCACAGATGAGAGGAAGTTTCACTAGCCAGTTTTCTTGAAGCAATAGTGCCTTTGGACAAAGTTAATAATATATAAATACAAAACTAAAGACATCCTATGTCAAAGTTATTTTTTTTAATGTAGAATTTCTGGGTCTAAGAAAAATTTTATGTATATATTGAAATCCCTTCTGTGGAACCCAGGTTATTGAAGTTCGGCACAGTTTCTAGCTAGGAAGGTGATGCAGGTGTTAAGTGGAGAAAAACAAGGTCACCAAGTATCCTTTTCCAGGTCTGAACAGAGCAATCTTCCAAAGCTTCTGTGTACTTCTCTTTGTTTTCTGAAATGTGTGCAATAACCTCTATGGAGTGACTCATTTTAGGGCCATTTCTGAAAGAGAAAGTCTGGAAAAGTTTTCAGACTTAGTTTGGCTGATATTGTATCATTGTACCTTTGATTCTAAAATACTTGTTCATTTGTGATGTAATCATTTACTAGTAAGTGTCTAAACTTTAAGTATTACTAAGTAAATAACTTTATTGATATTTTGTTATGCTATAAATATTCAGAAAAGTTCAATAATCAAATTGTGGTACTGTATAGTATGATTTTATGCTGTAAGTCCATCATAACAGAGGACTGAAATTTCCATTCCTAAATATTGTTATTAAAATGATTCAAACACTGCTATTTGTCTCAATACCTCTTGAAGTCAAATTTGTCTTCATCTTTCTCCCTAATCCTGTAAGTGCTTTTATTAACTTTATTCCTAAACTTCAAGATAATATTCTAAATTGTAGTGTGAAAATCAGTAAAACCTTATAATGTGAGTATACTATTTCTTTGGTAATTGTATCACATATATTTTCTCTCTCTCTTTTTTGTAAAGGCTGTTTTACTGAGATATAGAAAATCTGAATTAACCATTAATTCCTGGGAAAGAGGGAGAAGGGTAAAGATTTTTTGAAACTACTATAAAATTATTTTATACTAGTAAGAAGCTAAACTGGAAAGAATGTGATGGCAATTTTTTCACATATAATAATTACAAAATAAAGAAAAGAAAAATAAATTTGACAAAACTGAATGCATATTCTACCCTAAATTTATTAAGTCATTTAGTTGTAATAACAACCTGATCAATTTTGCATCAATAAAAATTGATGGACAGAGTCAAATATGTCCCAGGCTTTTAAATATTCTGTTTTAAAAATTGCTTTTGCTTTTAATTTTCTTTTTGATTGATCATGTGTTAATAAAATAGTTACTTTAATAATTACTTATGGTAGAGACAAGTATATTATTATAAATTTAATTTTAGAGTTCACATCTCTAATTTATACAGCTTTTCTCAGACAACCATTCTTTTTAGAAAGAAGTGGATATAGAAATAAGTTTAAATGTTTGAGGTAGGAAATTATCTTTTAGTAAATGTGATAGTAACTTGGATATGGTCCAAGGTATTTTTATTAAGTTTTAACCTTCATTAAAAAACTATTAGAAGTTTTATTTTAAAACATGTTATAATTTAAACTGTACTTGGGAATACTTTGTACACATTTGTTTATTTCAGTAATCTAGTAGTTTTCAAATATAACTTTTGTTAAGCTCATGTGAAAATATTTCTCAAATAATATCCCTTCGTATAATCTTATGAGAATGTTGCTATTTAAGCTATTATAAAACTTAAAATTACCTTTAATATAACAGGTCATTGGATTTCTGAGGACTCTTCCTGATATAACAGAAAAGTGAGGTAGAATATAAATAAATGTCTCATTTATGGTTCAGAACCAAAAATAATAATTATTGTAACTGGTTATTTTTTATAAAGAGACTAATTTGAACTCAAAAACCATAGCTCAGGTGCATAAAATAAATTTTTTGCGTTCTTGCTCAATTATATGGGAGAGATTTTATGGTTTTAATCACTGCAAATTTGGAACATCTGGTAAATTATCCTTTTGTTCATTAGAAAACACTGGGAATAGTTTTTGTTATATTTGCTTTTGGCGTATTTTAGAACAGTTAAATTTCATACTCACTTCTCATACTCACTGGGTCCATATGCTGTAATTATCCAAGTGAGGTCACCAAAAGGCAAAGATAAGTAAAATTTGACGTCAAAATATTTCATTATAACTTCTTGCAAAATAGTTAGAACATTGTTAATATAAAAAAATCCACAAGCAATTCTGATTATATAACTACATTTCAATAATTTGACAAATAGATAACTGCATTTTTTTCTCACCTGGTGTCTTATTTTAAAATGAGGAAAGCCGCAGTGTAAAGGAAAAGTATCCTAGATGTAAAACCTCTCAGGCATATGTATCTTCTGTTTCCTTGTGGAAGTGACTGAATGCAGGGGGTGAAGGGGTCTTCTTACAGACAGAAATATAACTAAACTTTCAAAGACCACGATAGTTTTCATTAATGACTTATGGGGATTTCTGAGGTTTTATCTTAGAAATGTAACAGAAAAACTGTATCGCTTTCCTCTTCTCCTCATTGTCTAGTTTCCATTTTTATCCCGTTAGGAATATCACCCCCAAAAGCTTTTGCAGATGAATAAATATGTTAGATATCCTAAAGACCAGTCAAAGACACAAAAAGCCAGTTGTAGTGCAGCACATCTGTAGGGGCAGCTTGAGGCAGGAAGACTGCAAATTCAAGTCCAGCCTGTTTACTTCAGAGATTAGTTAGAACTTGACTCAAAATAAATTGTAAAAAGGGCTAGGAATGTTGATCATTAAGAAGGCTTTGTGTTCAAACCTTAATACAAAAAAAAAAAAAACACAGAAAACATAGGAAATACAGCTAAAAGACAACTATGATTTATAACAATGGCCAGTACTATTAAAAGTTAACAAAACTTTGCTAAATTATTTCTGTGCATGAAAGAGTCACTTGATGATTACAAGAATAATATATCTTGGTCTCAGTGTTTGGTTTTAAGTATACAGAACATTAACGTATTTTAATTTAAAATAGTTTCACATGAGGTCGATTAGTTATTCAATTTTTATGTAGTTTTATTTTCTTATTTGGGCCACTTTTCAGTTACTTATGTTACAACGTGGTATGATACTCATATGAAGAGGAAAAGTTTCACTTTAAGCAATTCATTCTTTCCTTTCTCAGTAAGGCAAAATATTTTTTTCATATGTATAGAATTCTCTTCTTTCATTTTTGAGTCCTTTTTTATGTAAATGAATTAATTTTATTAAATGTCTCATTATCTCTTCATTTATTTCTGACAATTTTGAGTCATGGCTTTGATTTTTGTCATCTGCGAACAAATACAATATGAATTGTATTAGACACACTTGATTTTCATCTTTGTGCTGAAAAGCACATGTTGGAATTCTAGGAGTTCGAACATAATGTCACAAAGGAAATTTAAACAATTAAGGAATTTCAGGAAATGTAAACTCGACATGGGACATCAAAGTGTATAATTTTATAAAATATTTGATCTGACCTATCATAAGTTTTATCTATAAGGCACACAAAATATTTTGGAGGTTATCACCAGTGCCCAACTTATGCCATCGGTAAATAAGTTAATTTGAAAATGTTACTATCTGTAATTGGGCAGGGTGGCACATGCTTGTAATCATAATGCTTGGGAGGGTGAGGCAGAAGGTCTGTTCAAAGTTGTAGGCTGGGCTAGGCTACATAGGCAGGTCAGAATCAGCCTGGATAGAGCAAGAACCTGCCTCAAAAAATGAATAAAATTAAATTAAAATGCTACTGTCTGAAGATGTTATTCATAACTTCTAATTCAAACTGCAGTTTGAAGATGAGAAAATATGGAATATTATTCTTTATAAATGTAATAAACTACATGAGACTATCATATACATGTATGAAAACATTCTATCACATAAATTGTAAATAATGCGTTAGATGGTGTACTTTTCATTTTCGGAAAAATCGAATACATTAAGCAGTCACTGAAAGAATACTTCATAAGTTAATGATGCAAATTCAGTCTCATAAAAAGAAGTGTGAGTAGATACTAAATAATTAGCTTATAAAGTATAGACAGGTATATAATATTTTTTTCATAAATATTCTTATTTTGGTATATTATTGCAGTACATAATAATTATATTCAACTTGTAGAATAGGCACATATAATGAGGATATGTATCTCACTTGATGTAATGGTAAAGTATCAAGAAAAAAGTTGGAAAAATGAGAAAACTTTTTATTAACTGATAACGGATAGTATCTTTCTAATTATGGGACTCAGCATTAGAAGACTCAAAAGCACGAAGACATAAATCACAAGCTCTCTTAGTCCCTTTAGTTTAAAAAGTGATGCTTTCATCATCCATGTAGTTTAACTTTTTTTTTCGTCTTTTCAGAACTCATCTCCCAGGGGCCAAAGGAAAAAAAAAAATGTTTACTGAGTTCTTTATACACTAACAGGTGACGAACTGGCAGTTGTTGTAATAAAGGAAGAAAGATCGTGGAAATTGTAGAGAAAATTTACATTCACTAATAAGGTTTTGTTTTACTGCCAAAATTATGCAAGATTCTCACCTAGGTGATTCAGTGTAGCACTCTATTTTACAGTGTAGCTAGAAATTAATTAATATATACTTATTATATCTATTCTATAGATATTATAGAGTTTTTATCTTTCCTCTCAGTCAAGTGGGCAGGTCATCAGATCCTCAATTCTTGAACATGGCTTTTCTTTTAAGTATTGTGTTTTGTTGTCTTCAACTTTGATTTCTAGCTCATGACAGCCCCTGAGAATAAATCAGCCTTCAAGGCCTCAGTAAACCTTGGGACTTAGGATGAAAGGTACCGTAGCTTTGATCTGAGACTACAAGGACCAAGTTTAATCTAGAATTGTGGAGTAGGCCTCAGATGATTGGATTGTTTTATTCAATGACAGATAAAACAATTCTTCCTGTGTTTTAACTGTCAGATACACAAACACACACATACACAGACACACAGACACACACACACACACACACACACACACACAGACTGGCGCGCACGTCATATTTATATATTGTAATAGGGAGATACCAGTAGAACTGCTTTAAAGCTCTAGTTTGGTAACTGCAGTGTTTAGGCCCTTTGCCTGGAGCATGGCTTCTGTTTTTCCCTTGAGAATAAATTATGCTTTTATTCTTTGCATTCCTTCTAATTTTGGATCTACCACAGATATAGTATGAGTTATGTTTTGGAGGCCATGAATCCTCTTATGTGTTTCCAGTGGAATGATGCCTAGTGATGATTTTAACAATCATTCAGAGAAGACTGAGAGTGAATGAGAAGTAAACTGTTTTAAATTGATGGGATTTAAGTACAGAATTGTAACTTGCTGTGAAGTGCTACTGCAATTGAAAGCTTCAAATACGTGTAAGTTAGGCTTAGTTTTCTCCAGCTCCCTGTGTATTCTAGTTATGAGTTTCTTATTTGAGATGTTGGTGGCGAATATTTTTTTTTCCATTCCGTTGGTTCTCTATTTAAAATGTTGACAGTTTCCTTTGCTGTGCAGAAATGTTTCAATTTGACAAGATGCCATTTGTTGATAAATTCTTTTGCTCTTGGTGTCTTGTCTAGGAAGTCTTTGCCTACCCCAATGTCTTTTAGATATTTGCCTATTTTGTCTTCTGGAAGGTTTAGTGTTTCATTTTTCATGTCTAGGTTTTTAATCCACTTTGATTTGATTTTTGTGCATGGTGATAGGTGTGTGTCTAGATTCATTCTGCATGTGCAAGTGCTGGCGAGGCTGTGGGGAGAAAGGAATGCTCCTGCACTGCTGGTGGGAGTGTAAATTCGTTCAACCGCTCTGGAAAGCAGTATGGAGAGCTCTCAAAAGATTAGAAATAAATATCCCCTTTGATCTGCCGACACTCCTCCTGGGAATATATCCACAAGAGGCCAAGACAACACACAACAGAGATATCTGTATACCCATGATCATAGCAGTACAACTAACAATAGCTAGAACATGGAAGTCACCAAAATTATCCTTTAAAATAGAGGGAAAAATTAAAAATTTCTATTCAAAAGGAAACCTAAAGAAATTTATGACCTCTAAACTAGCATTTCAGAAAATACTTAAAGGAATCTTAGACAAAGATATGAAGAATAACAACATAATAAATCCAGATGGGAGACAACAAAAACAGAATGATCTGACAATAATGTAGAATAAAAATCAAAAGGGAAGTATCATGATGACAGGATATAGAAGATATACCAGTATAACATCGCAATATAATGGTATCGACACTCCTAACAAAAGATACAAACTGCAAGATTGGATGAAAGCTACCAATAATTGGTGGTTTACATGAGATGCACTTTACCATAAAGAAACCCATAGACTGAAAATAAAAGGTGGAAATCAGTACCTCATGCACCTGGACACAGAAAACAAGGATTAGCTACATTATTCTGAGACATCGGATTTCAAATAAAAAGAAGGCCAGGTTTAATAATAACAACAAAGATATAGCAAAATATAGAAAGAAAAAAACCTTTTGGTAAGTATCCCAATAAAGGGATTGGTTGGATTCAGAGAAGAGGCATCAAGATTTGACTACTGCAAACTCATTCGAGGAGTAGAAAGCTGAGTTAGAGTGGTGACTTAAGTGAAATGACTTAGGTGCGGAAGATTAATATGTTAAACACTGTGTGGTTTCTCTGACTCGGAAAACCCAGAACACAGACATTCTTTGGAACCAAAGGAAGTGATAGGCGGAGCCAGGGGAAGGGACAGGGAGTGGGTGGGAGGGTAGAAAACGGGAAGGGATTGTAAAGTCGATGTGATACATAGATGTATGAAACACCCAAATTCATTATAAATGCTGTGTATTACATTTGTATATTAATAAAAAAGAGAGATCACAAGAGACAAAGATGGGCATTATATACTGGTTAAGGGAAGAGTCCAACAGGAAAAAGTTATGATTATCAGAATATACATAATAAAACATTGAAGTATCCAATTAAAAAAAAAACACCTCAAAAACAGAAAAACAACAACAACAAAACCTATTGGACCTGAAAGAACCAAAACTCCAATATAATTATAGTAGTAGACTTCAATACCCACCATCACAAATAGACTGTTCAATTATACAAGATATTAACAATAAAATAATAGAGTTAAGCCATGCTATGGAAAATTGGAGTTGACTGCTATTTACAGAGTATTCGTTTCAATATCCACAGAATATTTTTTCTCACTAGTATATGGGACATTTTTAAAAATGAAACATATCATCGGCTGTTTTAGTAACTTATTTATCACTGAGACAATATACCTGGCATCCACAGATTAAGGGAGGAAAGACTGATTTAACTCACAGTTTCAGAAGTTTTCACCCAGTTCATTCATGAGCAGAAACGAGCAGTGGGAGCACATGGCAGGGACTCCCCGGGGGCAGTGCTCCTGCCATTGCAGACAGAATGCCAAGTAAAGCAGGAGCCGAGTGAAGTAAGGAACAGTCTGTACAGGTCGACAGGCTGGAGCCTCCCAGGAAAAAGCTATAACAATGTTTCTTCTTCCTTCCTTTCCTTTGCTGAACTTGCCAGTTAGGCACGCTTACAAAGAAGATGCTTCTTCAAATATTCAACTGCCATGGTTTCATAGAAAGATAAATAAATCAAACGACTAAGGGATCTGGGCTGGGGAAATATGTTGAAGTTATTTGTGCTTAGGAGATATTTACAGCGGGTCTGAGGTCAGTAAAAGAGTAAGTACCAAAACAAACAAATAAGAAAAGAAAGAAACACGGAAGATCAGGGAGCTGGAATATTCTGACATGAGTTAAAATGGGAGACAGAGAAGGGGTAATCAGTAAGATTTAGAAAGAGAAATGAGATGATAGTATTTGGAGAAAAAATATGTAATTTAGTAATATTTTTATCTTGGATAACAAAAGGGTAAATAGATAAAAGAATTTCTTGATTGCTGTATTCAGTTGGGAATGCTTGGTTTGAATATCTGATGCAAACCTGCATAATATTTCCTGCAGTTTAAGCCAAATGAAAAAGAGGGAGAGAAGTAAATTGCTTTGAAACTCAAACAGGCATACCTTCTCAGTTGAGGGGAAAGAATACCAACTCTAGGGAAGGTGTCTTTTTCTCCAGTTCAATTATTTTTTAACACATTCACAGATATTTCCAGCCATTGCCACAGTAGATTTTAACACATTGCCATCCATTGGTACAAAACATGATTATACTTAAAAGAGGTATCTAAACTAGTCAAACGTTTAGAAGCAAAAAGAGAACAGAAGATGTGATGATTTGAGGGGGAGAGTAATGAGCTGCCCCAGAGTTAGAGAACGTGGAACAAAAAGTGCTAGTGATCTGTACACAGCAGGAATATACTCAATCCTACTGAACTATACTTTCAAAAATGATTACTATGATAAATATTTTCACAGTTTCTTAAGAGACCCTATATCCTGTAACCATAAGCGGACACTATTCTATTTTCTCTCTTTAAAGTGAAAGGAATTATATATAATCTTGATGATTGACTCTTTTCAATTAACATTTTTAAAGTTCATACATACTGCATTACACATCAGAATATGTTTTCTTCTCTGTTTCTGTATGTCTTTGGGCAATTCCTATTAAAATTATTTAATGATTCCTTGTGCTGTAATTTATTGATTTGAAGTTCTGTATCCATTCTGAATGTAAATTTTGTTTATTAGACATTTATCTGCAAACAATGTCTCCTTTCCTGTAGGTTGTCATTTTACATTCTCAGTGTTATATTTTAAGCCACATTTTTAACATGAAGGAATCCAAAACAGTTGTTTTCTTTTGTTACTTGCAAATTACTTTCATCAAATTTCAGCTCATATTGACTTTTCTAAGCTTTTTTTTTCTAAGAGTTTTGTAATTTAAGCTCAAACATGTAGGTCTTTTTTTTTCATTTTGAGTTGAATTTTGTATAATGTGAGATAAATTTCCAGATTATTACTTATAAATATCTTGCATTCAACCATATCTTATCTACTGCTTTGTGTATTGCTTTGGAAATCAGCAAAAGGAAAAAGCTTCAAATCCAAAAATGTTAATTGTACTTTACAATTAATTTCCACTGTTTTCTTTACTTAGGTTTAAATGATTATTTGGAGTCATTTGTGTTCAGCCTGCAGAAATTCCTTCAGAATATGTTGTAAGGTCCACTAGCATTGTATTTTTTTTTGTTTGTTTGTTTGTTTAACTAAGGATGTTTTTATGTTAATTGACTGATTGATTTTTGAGATGAATTCCTACACTATTATATAGGCTGGTCTTTAACTCCTGGGGTCAAGTGATTCATTGTCTCAGCCTCCTTGGTGTTAAGGCTATATTTGTGTACCATTCCTCATGGATTTTACATTTATTTTTGTAAAATATTTGCTGCATACAGGGTTCTTAGTTAACATCCTTCTTTTCCATTAAGTTATCTTTTCTGTGAGTATTCTGAATGGGTGGTATGTATAAATTAGCTTCTATTGTATTTACTGAAAAAAAAATTGCTTGTTATCATTGTCCAGTAAGTGACAGGATGTTTTTCTCATCTATATTTCAATGTTTTCTTCTTGTCATTGATGTTAAGCATTCTAACTATGACTGTTATGCTTTGGATCTCCTTGTGTTTGTAATACTTGGATTTTAAGATATCTCTGAGTGTTTTTCATTAAATTTGAACTATTTTTCTAAAATAATTATTATATAGTATATAGAAGAAAATTTAGCTGTTTTCTTCATTATTAAACTCTTTATGAATGGCTTCAAAATTTATGCATTCCAAATTAAGTTTTAATTGCTGGAGAGACTATATAATACAAGCCTATCAAATAGAATGAAAAATTGCATTAACAATATTTAAAAACACAGATAAGCAAAAGTGAATATTAACATAGAAGATGGCAAAACAAACCATGCGAATTTATTTCTGACACAATTACCAGATGGAATAGTAATATTTCAAGTGTACATGACAATCCAAGAAATTACAGAAACAAATTACTGAATGAGTGAGACCTGTGAGAAAATATCAAATCTTAATTATTCAATAAAATAGTCCACATCTTACTTTATATAATGCCAAAATTTGAAATAAGTATATGATATATATATTTGTGTGTATTGTAATAAAATATTGTAAAATTTTGGAAAATTGGTGACTTTTTTACTTCTTTTAAGAGTAGAGAATTGAGACTAACATATCCCTGGTTTAAGAATAATTTTCTCCTTTATATATTAGCACATAAAATGTTTAATTAACATTTTTGCAATTATGGCTTACTGAATTAACAGTACCTAAAGTATTTTTATTTTTATATTATTTCTCATACTATTATGCAGAGATTAAAAATTTATAAGCTTTATGAATAAAGAGTGAGATAAATTGCCACAAATGTATATAACACAGTAGACTTTAACTATGACAAAATTATGAATTAGGGTATATGTGCTATCATAAACATGTCCACCATATATCTTTAAGTTTAAAAAAATTAAAAAATTCAGGCTAACATTTACAGAATCACTAAATTTTTAAAATATATAGGCGCACAGGTAGAAATATGGACATATTTGTTTTCCTGTAAAGGGACAGAAGTTTTACAAAATAATTTGTAGTAAGAAAATCATGATTATTAGGAAATAAAACTAAATATGCATAATGACAGGGTGATGCAGAGATACTTATTTCATTGTGGCAGATGAGTCCGCAGGAAGAACTGTGCCAGGGGTGATGGGTGGGGAGGCAGTAAAGGGTCTGGAGAGCAGATACGTTATCCAAAGCAACATTAAAACCCATCCTGTTCATTGATTCTTGCTGAGATTTCTTGTGCGGTTGGTGATCTATTCAGAAAATCACTTCCTGTCCCTGTCTTGTCTTACAGGGTTTTTACATTTTTTGTCTTCCAATAAGTTCAGTGTTTCTGTTTTGATGTTCAGTTCTTTGATCCATTTTGATCTGATTTTAGTGTGTGGTGACATATATGGGTCTAATTTCATTCTTCTGCATGTGGAGATTCAGTTTTCCCCGTAACATTTGTTGAAAATGCTCTTATTTCCTACAGTGGATGTTTTTGGCCTCTTTGTGAAACATCAGTTGACTAAGGGCATTTGAGTTCGCTTCTATCCTCAGTTCTCTTCCACTGGTCCTCTTGTCTGCTCTTATGCCAGTACCATGTAGATTTAATCACGATTGCTTTGTAGTATTTTCTGAAGTCTCCAGTGAGAATGGCCTACATCAAGAACTCAAAAAACAAAACAAAACAAAACAAAACAAAAACCAATTGTAGGTGAGGATGCAGAAAAAAAAGGAACTCCACTACTGGTACAACCGTTATGAAAAGCAGTCTGGAGTTTCCTTAGAAAGCTGAGAATGGAAATTCAATTTGATCCAGTTACTGCATTAACATTTTTTAAATTTTATGTCATGTAAATTTTATTTCACTACAATAAAATATTGTTAAAAACCCACCCTGATAAACCCAAAAATGCGTTTCTCAGTCAAAATATTTGTGGAAAGTAATTGCTTTAGTAAAAATCATATGTAGGTATTTTCACCCACAGAAACCAAAGAAAACTTTTAATAAAATTTCAAAGTCCAAAAATCTCAAGGGTGCAAATAAACATCTATGCTCACAAAGATGATGTCTTAGGGTTGACCAGTTTCCTCTTATTATGAATTTTATCACCTTGAAATTTTTTTAGTTGCAAGAAATATTAGAGATGACATTAGAGTGTTCTCTCACAGATGATGCTTCCTTTGTTTGCAGTTTGCTAGAAAGTTTATGTAAGTTTCATTTTTACACTTGTGAATAATTTCTATAGTTCGTTTTCTTTCTTAGGAATAAAACTTGAAATTGGGTCTTTGCAGTGGCACACAATGTCTGCGCAGGTTATCACAGTTAATAAATTAACAGAAAAAGAAGCATCTAGTTAATCTAATCTATTTAGTAATGTTATCAATTAATAAAACCTATTGATTGGAAGATCAATAACATTCCTATTTGGTGGTACAAATACAGTGTGTCTTCCAGTTCTAATAAAAATGCTCTGCCAGCATCTTTCTCCTCCAAAGGGAAAATAATACCCATTTTAAAACAAGAGGGAAAAAGCTGTTTTAAGAAAGTATTCTGAGGTGAGCTATGGGAATATATATTGTATTCATTTGATACTCAGTCAAATTCAGATAAGATTTTCACTTCTCAATTTTTTAAATTTAATATCCCCCTGACCCTTACTTGCACTGTAGTATATATTTTATTCCAAATTCAGTTAAATAAATAAGTCAAATTCTTTTAGCACATAAATTTCATAGCTATTCTTTGCCAGTAAATCTTACCCTTTACATTCACTTGTCAGACCAAGGCCATAAACAAGAACTGGAAATGGGGTTTGGCCCCTTTCCAGGATCATCAGCAATATTTCACTCACATTTATGTATAAATTATTATGGTGGTCTTTGGACTAAAAAGAAAACTATCTTAAATATAATACTACTATATTATAGTACTAATATAAGGTTTAGAAGAATTCAATTTCTTACATAGGAAGTAGAGGATTTTCCTCCTTTCCAGTGCATGCCAATGACAGTGGAAAAAAAAAAAAAACAGTACTTGCTGCAAAGAGGGGCGATGATGTCATTATAATTTAAGGCAGGAATACAAAAAGTGCTTTATATACTTGACACCATGTGCAGATGAAGGCCAATTCAGATCAACTGCCGTTGACTCAAGAGTGCTGAAGAGGCACCTGAGTATTTACAGCAGGTGGATCCCAGAGTTTCCACTGACTCACAGGTTCAGGGAGTGGAGGAAATCATTAATAAATCATGTCATCCACTATATTGCAAATTAGAAGCAGAAGTGTAGGCATTTTATCTTTAACATTTTTTAAAAAATTCAGGATTAACTTCTATTGTAATTCTTCTATTATATATATAAATTCAAAATTCAGTGTGTTTAAATACCTGCCACATATCAATTTTCACCAATATTCGGTTTTCCTGTTCTTTTGTTATATATAGATTTTTAATTTAGAATCAACATACACTTAAGGAAACCCTTTGTCAGAAACAATAACTTCAAATTGTGTATCATTTCACAAAATAGGAACATACATTATATTATTTAAAATATTAGCTATGCAGAAGAAGGCAGCGTGTTTTTCAATCTAATGTAACTTGAGTGTTTCGAAAGAGATGTGCTGGATTAATCAGCACAAAAGTTATTTGGTCTTGTGAAGTGCAAGTTAGCAGACAAAGACTCAGTTGTTTTGCTTAGTAGAAAGGGAAAGGGAAAAGGAAGGTGACAGGGTGGAAAGGAGAAAGGGAGATGATATGCAAAAAAAGAGAACCAAATGGGGTTTAACCAAGTTGAATTTGGGGGGTCTTGTAATTTTAATGTGATATACATGTGCACAAAATACTCAAGTTCAGTTCAATGTAAACATTATGTATCATATATATTAATAAAATGAGAAAAGAGAGCAAATTTTACACCATTAAGTTTGTTGATAAGAGAAAAGAAACAGGTAAGATAGGCAGAGTGACAGAATCAGTAATGTTAGAGCAGGGCTGAAGGCTGGCGCTTCAGAAACTACCAGTTTTTCTGTTGAGATGTGTTGCCTTAGAGCAAACAAACAAATTCATGTTTTTTTTTTCGCATAAGATGCACAATTAAGATGCTTATATGTTTCTGTGGACTAAATTACGTCTCTTGCAAATTGGTCTGTTGAATACTTAACTGCCAATATCTCAGATTATGATTACATTGAGAAATAAAGCCTAAATATAGTAGTGATTAGAATAAAACAAGAATATGTTAGTGGCTTCTCGTTCAATACAGTTGATGTCTTTAGAATATGAGGAAACTAATGAAACCAAATGTATCGAGGCACTGAGAAAGGTCACAGCACAGACACCGGTTTCTGCCAACTGAGAAGAGAGGGCATAGTGAAGAGTCCACCCTACCAACAACTTGACCTTGGACCATGTGTCATGGGAGTAACATCCTAGGGATAGGTGAACACAATTGTCTATTAATTTAAGATGGAGCTGTAACAGAAAGGGCAAAGCAATGATTCCACCCATGTCCAATTTAGTAAACCAATACTTTGCTGGATTTACAGAAATCTCGGTAACGACTTACCTACAAAGACATAGATGAGAGGTTGCCTAAAGGAACAAGGGGGAGGGGTCACTTACAAATCCGTGGGAAACTCAAACGCAAGTGCGTTACCGTGGTGGAGGTGATGCCATGTAGAAACTGTCCTGTTTTCTGAGACTCATCTGCCTTTTAACTACTGCTTTTCTCTTGATTTTACCTATTTGAGTACCTGCAGTTCTTCCCTTACAGCCTGCCCCATACATGCTGCTTTCCAGATACTGTGACAAATGTGTTTGACCTTGGCAGCATGTCCTATCTCCCATCTTAGGAAGTATGTGATCACCCCTACAGCATGAGCCACTTTAAGGTATCTCCCCAGGCCTGATTCAGTGATGCTCTCTCTCATGGGCCCTCAGTTGCATGTCTCATTCTAGGGGCCATGAAAACACTTCTCCTCAATTCATCTAAGCCCTATCTCTGAGTGCCAGAAAAAAATAAGAAAATAAATTTCTTTTGTTAAATAAGTAGTTGGTATTTTGTTTTGAGAGTTTTAGTAAATTGTTAAAAATGTGTCTGTAACTTTTTCACTAAGGCAATACCCACAGATGCAAGAGTGTAAGTAGCATCTGCTCACCTGTGGAAAATAGGTCTTTACATTGCAGTCCTTAGTAATCTGTTCCCCATGCTTCCCGAAAAAGTGCAATTCTGTTATTCATTTGGCTGATATACAAAATATTACACACCAGTGACATAGTTATTATGTTTTAATTGTTCTGTTGATATTCACTAAAAGAATAAATGGATAGCAAGCCTATTTTCAGCAATGTGCACACTCTTTCACATCAAGATTATATTTGGATTTATCAGAAGATAAAAGTAAGTCTGAAAGCACAAGGACTTCGGCCCATTGTGGGTAAACATAAAGAACAAAACCAAGGCCTTGCATAAATTAGGCAAGCCTTGTCACCACTAAGCTACAGTCCTAGCTTTAGGACTGGTGGATTATATAATACATCTCATTATAAGCTAAATGTCACCATTTGAGGTTTTAGTGATTAAAAGTATAATATTACCAGATGCCTTGTACTTTGGGAGCATGAGGTTTGTGTGTATTGATTTTGTGTTATTTCTTTGACAGTCAGTGTTGTGAAGGTCCTGGAATTTTTTTGGAAAATAGATGCCAGAAAACGGTATTCATTCCTTAGAAAAAAAGATGAATTTGAGTTCTTCTACTGTGAAACAAAGCTCAGTGCTTTTTCTAAACAGTTCTGTTGGGATAAAGTTTATTTTCCATTGTTTTGTCTAATAGAGATGCAACTAAATTCTACCCAATGGGACAGATAACTCCAAATAGTACATTTTAAGGACTTTTTGGACATTAATCAATTTTTAATTAACCCAGAAATTTATCAGTAATCTTTCTTAATTGTTCTCTGTTATAAGTTGAACTAAAATTCTGATGGGTATTCCTTATTCACCTGCATGAAAGTCACAGATTTTAATATTTTGAAATTATATTTTTAGCAGTTGTAATAGTCTGGTTAGTGATTGGGGTCAAAAAGTTTACTTGATGATCTGTGTGTAGTCATCATTTAAAATTTTATCTGAAGATACACTATTTAATTCTATAAAACTTTCAAAAGTAATTCCACAGCTTAGGGGACTACAACATTTAAATTTAAATTTTGTCATATAATTTTAATACTAATGAAAAACAAAGAGAAAGAGAAGTCTTCTGTGATTATAAAAACACTCTACACTTACTGTTTCCTAGATTTTCTCTTTGTTGAGGGAGGAGTCCATTTTAAATCATCACACTGCCGTATTGAAGAATATTTCAAGCCTTGTATGGTGTTGCATGCCTTTCTTTCCAACTGCCCAAAACTGAGGAGAAAGACCATTAGTTTGAGGCCACAGGGGACAATTTAGGGAAACCCTATCTCAAAGTAAAGATGGCTGAGGATATAGTTTATTGTTAGGGACATCCCTGATGCTGAAAATTTCTTGGGTTCAATATTTGTTATTTTAAAAATATAATAATATTTCCAAAGCACTGGTATAAAACCAATGCTCATTTTAAAAGCCTGAAGCTCAAAAGAATAAATATTAATGATAAATTTCAACTTTTTAAAGATCTGCCTAAGAATTTCTTGACATAAAAGACTTAAGATGATTCTTCAGGTGAAGTTTTATTTGAAAAGGGAAATATTTAAGTTATGAACCTTCTAGCAAAGTTGAGTCAATAAATTTAAGAAAATTTATACATATGTCCTTTTCAGTAATGTTGTTCATCTTTAAGAAGAGGAGATAGAAAATTGGAGATCAAAATATAATGTTAAAAGGCCATTTCTATTTTTTTGGAATAATATATTCTTATGTTAATCCCTCCAACTTTACCAGTTTAAGCATTGTACATACTATAGTCTCTTCTCTTGGTCACAGAATTGCTTTTAAGTCTGATCATGTCAGTCTACTGAGCATTTACAATCGACATTAAAAAATAATGAGAGCATCCAGCCCCATCCATTGGAGCCACAGAACATAAAATCTTTACCTAGAGCTAAGGATAAATTGGATCCTGGACTGAACCTCGAGTGCCCTCTCACCTGAGGACGTCTCTCCTAGTCCTCTGCACTCTTCTGTTTAAAGAAAAGAACAGCACTTATTTCCAGTGTACAGGGAGCACTAGGAGATGAAAAGTGGATGGGAAATTCCCGTAATCCTCTGACCACAAAATAGTAATACTGAAGTTATTATGATAAATCAGAAAAGAGCTTGTTTTGTCTAAGGATTCTGCCACATAAAAACTCTAAGTAGGAAATTGGCCTTTCTATGCCCTGGGAAAGTACAGGTTTTTAAGATTGAAATGAAAAAGTATCTCTGGCTAAACAAATATTTTAAACTTTAGAAAGGAATGTCACTGAAAATCACTCTCATATGTACACTGAAATGAGTGGTGAGTACCTGCGTGAAGGGCCCGTATCGCACGACTCATCCTGCATTCTACAATTTGTACTTCACGTTAAAGTTCAGAGGTTCTTTTTAGTCAACATAGGAGAGAACTTACATAGTAGTACTATTCTACACGTGAATCTATGTTTTTTTCCGCATTTGATTGATATGCATACGTGCAAAATGTAAGGTTTACAATGGAGTTGAGCTTTTTGTGCACATATGTATCTTGTCAAGGTGACAAGGGCTTTCCCACTCTCTTTTTATCACTTCCCCTGACCTCACCCCTCCCTCCTCCCCTACCCTACTCCCCCTGCTTCACTTTGTTTGTTGTTTTAAGTTCCCTAGGAGTTGTGATCTGGGTCTCTCATATCAGAAAGACCATTGAATGTTTCACCTTCTGCTTCTGACTTACTTCACTAAGCATGATGTTCTCAGGTTTCTTCCATTTTCCTGAAAAAGCCTCCACTCTGTTAGGCTTGATTGATGCATAGTATTCCATTGTATATAAATACCACAATTTGTGTATCCACTGGTTTGTTGATGGGTATTTTGGTGACTTCCATTTTTTAACTACTATTAGTTGTGCTGCTATGAACATGGGTATACATATATCTCTGTTATGTGTTGTTTTAGCCTCTTTTGGATATATGCCCAGGAGGAGTGTTGCTGGATCTAAGGGGAAATTTATTTCTAGTCTTTTGAGTGTTCTCCATACTGCTTTCCAGAGTGGTTGTAGGGATTTCATTCCCACCAGCAGTGCAGGAGGGTTCCTTTCTCCCCACAGCCTCCCCAGCACTGATTGCTATTTGACTTGTTGATACAGGCCATTCTTTCTGGAGTGAGATGGTATCTTAGTGTTGTTTTGATTTGCATTTTTCTTATGACTAGAGATGTAGAACATCTTTCATGTATCTATTGGTCTTTTGTACCTACTTTTTGATAGGATCCTTGAATTTGGTAGGCTTACTTTTCTTCAGTTCCCTGTATATTCTAGTTATGAGCTTCTTATCTGAGATGTTAGTGGTGAATATATTTCCCAGTCTGTTGGTTCTCTTTTTACAATGTTGATAGTTTCCTTTCTATGTTGAAATAAACCTTATAATTAGTAAAAGAAACCTGCATACCTTAACAGATGCAAGTTAGAATAAATGAAACAACTTTAAACAAATATTTTGAAATGAATTATTTATGTTAGGAACACATTAAAATGCTAGTAAAGTGAACCAATACAGGCAACTTAATCTCATTCAACACTTGCGGAAACTTACATGCATTTTATTATTTTACATATGGTGGGAGCTAATCTGTTAAGCATGCTTAAATAAATGTTTAATGGCTGAGAAATTTTGAACCTGTATCAGTAATTTTACTCATCAGACACCAGTAGATATTCAAGAAAAATCATTTTAAGAAAATTAAGACAACAATTACAGAGGCTTTGCAAATTATATGGCTTCATATTCTTCTAAACTTTCAGAAATAATGAAGGTGAAGGGATTATCTTTGCTTCACGTTATATTTTCCCACTCTTAAGTAGATAGTCTCCTGCTGAGGTAATTTAAAGTAGAGTATATATGATCAATTAACACTGTATTTGAAACTACATTCTGTGGATTGTAAGCAAAATAAATTATCATCAGATATTCACTTACAAATTCCACTTGATTAGATTTGGTTAATTGCCAGAATCTTTAAGAAATGAACTGAGAATGAAATAGACTCCGAGTCAAACTAGTTTGGCTATAAATCTTAGCTCCAGAATTACTCGCCTTTGTGTGAATAATATCTAACAAGGATTTAAAGAGAAAGTTATATTTTTTGTAGTTTTCACATGGAGAAGCCAAAATATGAAAATGTACACTCTCAGGTCTCAAGTTCTAGAGTCACACAAATAAACTCCCCTACAACATGAAAAACAAGTTTTGTGTGAAGAACAAGCAACAATAAAGACAACAAAGACATCTGAAGCTTGATCCTGTACATCTTGGACAAACTATTTTCAAATTAATCTGCATTGAATTTTTTGTTCATCCAGAATCACTGATGAAAGTCTAGTATAATGGTAAGTGTATTTAACTGAACTATAACTCACACATGTATTTGCCTCAACCATAGGTTAGCTTTTCATAAGAGATATAAAAATATACAAATAGGATGGCCATGATTTGTTGGGAAGCCTAAGAATAGGATCCTGAAAAGTCTACTAACTTGAAATACCACTAGCATACAATAAGTAGAAGGGATATCAAGTTCATCAATTCTCTTGGCTAAGACTAAGGAAAAAACAAAGGCTAGCATTGCTCTGATGATCAGTTGTATCAACTCGCGAATCTTGTTCTGCTTCTTCCTTGTGTTTCCTTCATTACTATAGAGGCAGTTTCTGTTCATCTAATTGCTTTCCTTCAATCCTGAATTATTTTAAAGACAGTCCCCACCCACATAAATCTATTCTGTAATATTTTCTATTTAAAGAATTATTATTTTCTGTGTCAGTAAAATTAAATACAAACCTAAATCTCTTTTAGAAGCAAAAATCACAAAAAGTTAAAATGTCAAAAACAGGCAAAATAATCTTTTGTGATATAGAATTTTTTTAAAGCTACAAGAATAGGAAGAAATTTACTGAAAGCCAGAAATAGCAAAAAAGCAAAAACTACCAATGAACTGTTGAAGCCAATTTTCATGTGCTTGTGTTTCAAATATCTGCCTATCAATGTTGGATCAGTCTTGATTATAGCAAGCTAAGTATTTGAGCATGCTACAAGGCCCAGGTCTGACCTGTGCAGGGTAGCTAAGGGATCCAAAGCTTTCTCAGAAATTTAGTGCTCATGACCTATGATAGAAGAATATGAAAGAACATTAGTTACCATTTCTTGCATTTTGCCTGATTCTATAGATATAAAAGCAAAATAATATAGGTTCATTATTATAATTAATATCATAGCTTAGCGGGTTTGATAGGTAAAAGGTCATTTTTGAACTTCAGTGTATTTGTGTTCTGGCAATAATAATTTAAAAGCATGTCCATCGGCTCCTCAGGAGAAAGCATATATGTATGTATGTATATGACTATACATAAATATATATGGGCATAGATAAATACATATTGGCATACATAACATGAGTGCACATAAATAATTTGAGTATACACACATATAGCTAGCAAAAATATGTAAAATATCAAACTACTTCAAAATGTATTCGACAGAGAATAATAGGGATGTAAAATATTAATACATGCTTAAAGATGAACCCAAAGAGAAGAAAACTTGTTCTAAAAGATATAAATACTAATTATAGTAATTTTTAATAAAATATTATGCAACTGGTATAAGAATGATAAGATATATCAGTAGACTAGATATATATTTCATGAATATAGAATGAATGTGAATGTAGGTCTAAATGTGGGAGGTACATGTTTTGATATATTTAAATTAAAAGAATCCCTAGCTAAATAGTGAAGAAAGACAAAATGGTAAATCAGAGTGAACTTTCTTTGTGCATATATGGATAATTGAAAAAGAATCATAACCTCAATCAAAATAAATACATTGATGATCAAATTCTCACAGTTGGCTTATAGTTGAAACATTTTTCAAAATTTCAAAAAATTTTACAATGTATCTTTTTATGTAGGAAAATATAATGTGAGAAAAAGTACACAGGGAAAAAAAACAGGACAAAATAAATTTGAATATAATAACTTCAAAATTCTATCTCAATAAAATACATGGAAAAGTAGAGGGTAAATATAAAAGCCAAAATAAGATATTCTCAAATGATACAGAATTTTCATAAAAATGCATAAGGAAATTCCACAAAATGTTCGGTCAAACACACCAGTAATAATTTTCAAAGAAGTGAAGTTGTTTCAGAGTAGGAAATAAATGGATAACACACATATTAAATGATTGTCAAATTCTCTAATGACCATGAACTGGAAATTGAAATGACAGTGACATAATATTAAATGCTACCAGGTAGTAAAATTAAAAAATTAAAATCAAAATACATGCAAACATATGGAACAGAAGGAATTTACTGCACTGCTAGCATTGGTGAGAAGGAAATTATTACAGATGACATGTAAAACAATTTCTTAACACCAGCTAATGTTGGTTTGATGTACCATCATACATGAGTTATCTCTCAGGAGATAATGAATGTAATTATATGAGAAATTTCCAGAAAATCTAAGATAATGAATTCATGCTATAATCATATTCATGTACTTTTTAAAAATATATAAAATATAAAAATATATACTTTCTCATATATATTAAATATCTTACACACATATACTTTCTAATAAACATTAAATATCTTCCACACATAGAGCTAAGATTTCAGTTTTTGGTTTTCATTGTTTTTGTTTTACTGTTTGTTTCCAGTTTAATCCTGAAAACTTTGTCATATAATAAAAATATTTATACCACCATTGATCCATTTTTATCTTACTTTCTGATGCTTTACTATGCCCTTTGTCATTTTTGTTAAAATATTTTATTTCTTGAACTATTAAGTAAATTTATTCCTTTAGCATACACTTTATTCATAGTCCTATTCATAAAAGTATTATGATATTAATAGAACCTTACCTAAAGCATTTGTTTAAGTGCGTCAAAAACTTATTCACATAGTAAGTCCATTGTACATATCTCTACTAGTGAAATAACTATACCAGAAGTTGTGTGAATGGACAAAGCTTGGAAAAATACAACTGCTCTACAAAGTAATTGATAAATTCACTCCTTCATCAGCGATATATGTATCCATTTCTATCCATATATTCTCCAATACATTTCAGATCTTTTAATTCTTACTACTTTCATAATCACTGGTAGACTTGTTCAGGCTGATGGCCTCAGTGGCAACAGGGACTGAGCTAACTTGACCCTACACTGGAGTTGTGTCATGGCTCAAGGCAATAGGGTAGAATCCTGTGTGAATTTCAAATGGTGGTTTGTTTTTGTCATGGCTTCCCCTTTAGTAATGAACACTAATTTCTGTTTTTCATGACTGACAGAATTCTTATCTTTTTTACAGAGGTCTTCATCTTGGCTCTGTTATGCATTTGTTCAGCTAGTTTTTAGGGTGTTGCAAATGGATGGTTGTAATTTTGAAATTCAACAGAAATCATGCATTCAAAGTCATTCAAAGTTTCAGTCAGCTATGGCAAATACTGCAAATCCTGGTTGTCTTTTGTTTTTGCGGCATCCACCCCCCTCCCCCCAGCAATGTCCAGAAAAGCAAAGGGCTCATTGTCTTATCGCAAGTCTACAGATAATCTACAAATAGAAAGAAGATGCAGCGCATCACCTATTTTCTTTAATTCTTGGTTTCTATGAAATACATTGATTCAGCAGTTACTCCATGTTACTGATAATAATAATATAATTTTATACTGTTCTGTTGCAAACTGTTTCAATACAGAATAATATGTTTCCTTTTTCTGTTTTGATGTGTTTTTCAGCCTAATTTCAAATTATATCTTTCCACCTAAAAGTGATTATTAGCCAAGTGACAATTGAGGGGGAAATAAAAGCAGACATCTTTGAAAAATGAAAAAAAGAGAAAATAAACTTTATTCAGTTAAGCCTCATTAAACCCATCAAATAAAATGGTAGATTTTGAAGTAGTTACATTTAGTTTTAATTATACCTTTATAATATTTTCATAAGATAATTAAATAATCCTACAGTGACTAATTCAAAGAATTTTTCTTATATTTCAAATTTCAAAGTTATGCATTCTAATTCTATAAGGTTTATAATAGAAGTAACAGCAAAACATTCTTTTGTAATATAAAATGGTGTATCCAGTGTTTAATGAAACACTTCAGAGAAGTGATATCTGAGAATTTGAAATAATGGATTCTCTCACCGAAATAACTGAAAGCACTATGCCAGATAATGAACCTATTTCCATAATCTCTGATTATTCTCTTTGATATAGTTTGTTACAAATTCATGTAGTATTTTCCTTTTTTAAAGTGACCCATTCATTGTAAATTGAAATATTAGTCATATTTAGTGTCTGTGGTGTCATCTCAAATTACTGCTTATATAAAATGAAGGGTTATTGAATAATAATTTTACAAAGCTGCAATCAATAAGTCCCTGACCAGGCTGCTTGTAGAAAATCTTTTTTGACTTGAGGTTGCTTTTTGTTTTCTTTTAATGATGTATTTATAGTAATAGCATAAAGAGAGATAAAGAAAATAATTTACTTATATGACAAATTTTTACAAGTTAAAATACTTAGACATAAGCAAAGAAATAAAGAGTGAGGGAATCCTAATTGATTTTTCTTAAAAGTGTTTATTTTTCTTGTATATGTTTAAGGTGTTCAACCTGATGCTTTAGTATCAAATACACATAGTGTGATGATGGCTGTGGTCAAATAAATATATCATAGTTAACATATCAGTCATTGTTTTTAGTGACCTTTGGTTGTATGTTTCTAGAGGTGTGTGTGCGTGTGTGACTGTGAAAGATGTAAAGCTTCTTTTCCAATGTTTATTCATTATAAAGTACAGTATTATTAACCCTATTCCTCATGCTCTGCAAATGATTCACCGATCTATTTATCTTATATAAATGACAGATATTTTTGGCTAGACTCCTTTCTTCCTGTTCCAGTAACCACTATTTTATTCTGTTTCTATGTAGTAAGCCTTTTGATTTTAAGTATGATTGAAATCATGAAACATTTTTTTCTATATGTGGTTTGTTTCACAGTGAAATATTTTCTACTCTTTTTCATATTACAGGAAAGGGAAGTCTCTAATTATTTAGTAAGACAAGGAGTATTCTATTGTGTATCTACATATATTATGCATATTTTACATATCATTGTAACACACACACACACACACACACACACACACACACACACACTCCGTTCTTTTATTCCTTCATTTATTGGTGGATATTTAGATCGTTTCCATAGTTTTCTTTTTGTGAATAATTCTGCAACAAGTTAGCAAGTTTGGGGGTGAAGTTATCTCTGTGATACGCTCATCTAATTTTCTTTTTGTATGTATCCGGTAACTATAATGCTGACTCATTTTTAAGTCAGTTTTGTTGTTACTGTTGTCTTAAGGACGCACTATAGTGCTTTCCATTATGGTTCTACTGAGCTTGTCTTCCCACACAGTGTGCAAGCGTTCTCCTTTATTGAACTCTCACTACTACTTGTTACCTCTTGGCTTCTTCATAATAATCATAGTAATCAGAAAGGGATTATATCTTCCTCTGTTTTTCACTTGCATATTTCTGATGCTGAACACATTTTAATATACCTGTTGGTCATTTTTTTGTCTTCTTTGGAAAAAAATGTTTACTTGGGTCCTCTTCTCATTTTAAGTTGGATTATTAGTGTTTCTCTACTATTGAGTTCTGTGAATTTTTTATTTCTTTGAATGCTAACTTCTCCTCAACTATATGATCTAGTTAGGTATATTTAACGTGGTACTGAGAGTACCTGCAAAACTATCAAGTAAAAAATGAAAGAAATTCGAAATTAGAAGAGAAGAATAAAATTTATTTTATCCTTACAATGTCATAGAGATAGTATAAACACTAAAGGCTCTGCAAAATGCTATTATATTTAATAAACTGAGTCAATAATGTAAAAGAATACATAATCAATGTGGAAAATAAATTGAAGAAATTTACATAAGTTTACAGAAAAACAAGTCAAGAAATAATTCCACTTATGGAGACATCAAGGAAAAACAACACCACAGAAATAAATCACAAGCTCTCATATTAGAGGATAGGAAAGATTGGTACTGCAAAATTACAATCAAAATTAAAATGAGAGTTCTCTCTGAAATGGAAATTAAAATCTAAATTTTAAATGCGACAAAAACAACAACAAATGCCCTCAATACCAAAATAATCTTGAGAAAGAAAAATACGGTAGAAATCATCATAGTTATTTTTTAAAAATCTTATTAACACAGCTATAGCCATTAAGCAATGTGGTGCAAACGTTCATATAGTTTAATGCAACACAGTAGAGAGCTAACTGTAAATGAAACCAAGCATATAAGATCCACTAGTGTCTGGCAAGACAACCAGAAAGACATAACTTGGGAATGCTGAGTCTCCTCCAAATCTGGTGCTTGGAAAGGCAGTTTCCATCTTTAAAAGACCGAATTGACCGTTACCTTATATTAAACAATAGATATTAACTAAAAAGAAAAGAGAATTGAAGACTTAAATTAGAACAATAAGACCATAGAATTCATAGAGAAACTGTGAAATTATATCTACTTCATATTGTCCTTCACATTGATATTTTTATGTATCAAAAAATAAACTCAGGTAATGAAAGCAAAAATAAACGGACTGTATAAATTAATAAAACCTTTACTACAAAGGAAGCAATCAGCAAAATGAAATTGTAACCTGTGGACTGGGAGAAAAGTTGTTTAATACTTTTGATAAGTATTTGACATATTGATGGATTGAATTTTAATGACTTCCATTCCACGAAGCTGTGCAGTCTTAGCGATGCATTCCCAAGACAATGGTGTTCATCTGGAAAGTGTGAGGCTGGGCATGGAGTGGTAACAGTAGTGAGGTGTGATGAGCGGCCGGCTGTCCTATGCTGGTGCTATTCAGAGGTCTTTGTTTGCGTTCGCTATGGCTGTGAACAAGATCTGTGGTGAAGCTGACTATGAGTAATCAAGCAGTACTGAAAAGAACATGATTTACTTCTGAATTACAATTTAAGAAATAAAGTTTAGAAATTCGTTACAGCAACAGATCTCATATGATTTAGTAACAGAGAAACTCAGTATCAAAATTCTAAAAATCATGGAGAAATCCGAAGCAAATACTACTTCCTAAGTCTCTGAGCATTGAAATGTTAAAAGATACAATGAACATTTATTTTCAGTGCCTAATATATTAACTTCCCTCATGCTGCATTGTGAGTTGAAAAGAAATGCTGACCTATATCACAAATGTAAGCATATATGTGATCACTTTAATAGCCTTGAAACATAGTTCTGTGCCACCTAAATTTTTTTTTTCCATGGTTTGTTCAGCTGAATTTCAAAGATATTATTGACAACTTAAAATGTGCTAGGTTAAGTGCTAGGTAGAATATTAGTTTTGTGTGACAAAACTTCATAAAGAGTATTTTGTATATTAATTATAAAACAGAAATGAAACAAGTGCAGGTAAGTTAAGCTTTATGTTGATTTTTTTAATATCTTAAGGAAATTTTAAAAGTTATGCCTTATTTTGAATCTCCTCCTTCTCCCCTCACCTCCTGTCTCTGATTCCCCATCTGAGTTCAGCCATCCTCAAATCCTCTTCCCCTTTCCTTCTCTAGCTTCTGTCCTGCCTTTTGTATTTTGTGTTTTGGGCCATTTTTGTTTTGACTTTCTCACATAAAACAGTGCATGTGGTGTTTGACCTTCTGGGTCTTGTTTTTTTTTTTTTTTTCTCTAAGCTTGATAGACTCAAGGTGTACCTATTTTCTTGTATTGTCTTATGTATGCTTCATATCTCTATTTTTATCACAGTGTAATACAGCATTGTGTATATTTACCACTTTTTTTTTTTATCCTTTCAACTGTTGTGGACATGTTGGCTGCTTCCAAGATTTAGCTACTGTGAGTTGTACTGAGTCATACCAGTTTGAAGTGTGCTTCATAACTGAAGGATACCAAAGACCCTGAGTGATATATTATAGAGCCCTGATTTTCTGTTCTTATTTTTTTCACTCCAGAAGCCATATTATTTATAATTTCTAGGCTTTTCTATATTCTAATAAAATGATATTTTAGGGTGTATAGTCTGAGGAATATCTGTTTTTAGTAAAGAAATCTGAAGTTTCTGATGAGCTTCACAGAGATTAAAACCAGCAGGCTTTGGAAAAAACATATTGAGTCTAAGACAAATTTGAAACTACCTCTGTACCTATGGGTAATTTAAATTCCATGGGTTTGTTTTTTCTTTTTTGCAAAATGAGAACAGTAAAACTTCATCTATTAGCTGAAAAAATCAAGTCAAATTATTGCTTACATTTAGTATGTGAGTGAAAATAAATTTATTATTGTTTGTAGCAACTTAATATTAAAAACAAAAAAATACTTTTTTTAGTTGAACGCTTGACTTTATAGTTTCAACCCAAGAGGCATTTACCAAGAAGATCAAATGGAAAGAGAGAAGGAAAAAAAAGTAGAGATTAAATATGCAGTAAAATACGTTATGTTGGTTAGATTAGAGTTTTTGAACTTTTAAGTCTGTGAACCTGAGAAGGTAAGGACACATTTAAGCACATTTTTAGGTCCTGCGGGATTTAGGCCTTTACTTGGCACTTTTATGATAACTTCAGTGCACTTGCCAATAATTGAGTTTATCTTCCATTTCCAGTTTGTTCTTACCTAGAATAAGTTTATATTTTCATAAGGCTGTTGTGCATGAATTTTGAGCATTATATGAATGAATGTGGATACATGTGGTAATTGCTATGTGTGCACGCAAGTTTGTGTGTGCTTTTCATAACGTTATCATGTTTTTCAAACTAGTGTACTTCAAAAATCTTCAAGTTTGTAACATATTCCTTGACCTCTTCACAGGCATAAGGGTATCTTCAGAAAGCAAGTGTCATTGTATATCCTCACAAAAATCCACTGTTTTTCAATAACTTCCAAAATATGTAGGATTGTCTTGAAGCCCATCGTGACACTTGCTGTGTCATTAGTCTCCATTTAACACCATCATCTTCCTATTTCTTTGTAAGGGCCAATAATTCAAAGTGTCTTTTCCAAAGGCAAATAGCCACTGGAAATCTCCGTTTTTATGCCCAGACTGTATTAACCTCAGTGCTGAGTCAGCAAAGTCAAGTTAAGCAATGTAAAATATTTAAGATTAAGTGTCTCTGTCTTTTTACAGTTTATCCAAAAGGAAAAAAAAAAACTGATTTAAGCTGTTGATGTTCTTAAAAATTAATAGCAACGCCACCCTTTTGAGGGTTATCTTGGTGCCCTCTCTGCTATTTGAAGTTGAAATAGCTTCTGGGTGTGGGAGACTATCTTATTTCAGAGACAGAATCTCCACAAAGATACAGAAACACGAAAAGGTATTCACAAGCAGATTTGTATCTGTAAAATGGACTATTCTCTGTAGAATATTTATTTGAGTATTCAAGAGCTCATGTCAAGGGCAGATAATGCTTTTCTAGAGGAAGTCTGGGATGGATAGGTTTAAGTAGCAATTATACAGAATACCTATTTTTTCCTTATTGGTGTTGACTTTTATGGTTGTTCCATGAATCAACATATTTTGTTTATTCTCACACTTCTCTACAAAAAATGTGGATAGCTTTATAAATCACTGGTTTGATAGATAGTAACAGTCTAAATTAGATGTACTTCAGTGTCTTAGTTACTTTTTTGTCTCTGTGACTCAATACCTGACATCCACAACTTAGGGAGGAAAGATTGATTGTATTGTACAGTTTCAGAAGGTCATAGTCCATTCACAGGTGTGGAGCTGAAAAATGGTGGAAGCAGATGTCAGGGCTGGAGTAGTGGCAGAGCCAGAGCCAGATTTCCAGTGGCAGAGATCCTCACGGCATGGTGGTACAAAGAGAGAGACTTGGAGGAAGGGCAGAGCCAGCACACACCCACCCAGGTCAAGTCCCAATCACCTGTCCCCTTCCAGCCATGCCCCATTTCCCATCTCTACACAGTATCCATAAGAATGTGAGGCTTTTTGGGGTCACTCCAGGTCCAAACCACAACTTTCTGTGATTCAAAAAGCACTATTTGCAGTGATAACATTATTTCTTTGTATTTTCTTGCTTCATTGTTTTGAAAATAACGACATTGTAACTACATGCCTGATACAATCTAATTCAGATGAAACAATTTCATTTTCTTTATTTACTATATTGTATGTTTTTTATGTTTCTCAGTTGTCATGTAGTCCTGTTCATGCATACATAACATATCTTCACTTGTTTAGAGAATGTCCCTTTTTACAGTGTGTATGGATTGCTTTCTACTTAGAGTAACTGTCAACAAGACTTTGTCTGATGCTTTCCTTAGAGATGTTGCAAATATAGTTACATTTGATTTTAAAAGTCTGCATTATGTTGACATATCTGCTACTCAGAAAATAATATACTTTTAAAAATACTCTTCTCCTGATACCAGCTACTGTATATGCCTAATATGATTTTTCTTTTACCTGAATTATATCCCATTTCTACAGGAACAAGTTTTAAATTATCCTTTATTTGTGATCTATAGTTAGCCTTCTGGGTTGAATGTGTTGAAATCTACTCAGAATTGCATAGTATTTTTTCATAATTTAGTTTCTGCATATATTTTAATGTCTCTTTGATAAAGAGATGTCCTTTTTGCTAGACTATATGTTTTCATTGAACTGAAACTTTTAGTACCTAACTTTTACTTTTGATTTCTTGCTCAGTGCATTGTACATAGTAGTTAATAAGTGTATCAAATTATAATCCAATAAGTAGGGGCGTAGTCTCAAAATTTCTAACAGTGTTATAAGACCAGAAATAAGATAAAAATAATAATGTTGACTGATAATAATCATGTTGTTTTAGCAGATATTCTTTGCTTTATTTTCTAGTATAAAAATAATCATAACAAAATAGAGAAGACTTAAATAGAGAAGACTTAAATTTCTTTTATAACCATCAATAATTTTAATTGAACTTGCGTTAGTTTTTTATAGAAATGGATGCAGCATTAAAGAAAAAAAACATGAAGCAAAGTCAGGAATCTTTACTCACTTTGTTGTAATGTTCTTAATTTCATTAATAAATAACTATGTAAATACAAATAACATTAGAAATTTATTATCTTGTGTTCAGTCTAGTTTTTCTTAGGTTATCCTTCTATTTGACTAATTATTTAAGATAAAAGAAAACAAGTTGATTCTCTTAAATTGACTTATAGTTCATATTTGCTACTGTCCAACCGGAGATTTGATCTCTCTATATTTTTTTCTTTAGAAAATATCTCCCACGTGTTCTCTTGTTGGCTAACTTAGTACTGAATGATTACCAAATTTCCAAGAAAAGGGTGTGCTATGAGAACAGTACTGAAACACTACTGAGAGGGAGAATGAAGTTCTAAATGGAATAAGGATGACATCATGGTCCAGGAAGATACAGGCTGAGGTTTCCATACTGTGGTGATTCTTTCTCATTGTATCAAGCTAGTTAGACTCTAGTTTATTATGAAGTCAAAGTTTGAGATGTGTCTTTCTTTGTACTCCTTCAGCTTATATATGCATGTCCTTTACGCAGAAGAAAGGGGATAAAAGACAGGTATGCAAGATAAGCTTATGCTTGAATGATGAATGGTATCCCATAGGAATTACCCACCCCCTCTGTGGAGAGCCAAAGACCATTCTATGTGCCCCAGAGACTCATTAGTATCTGTATTGCCGCTCTTGGACCATAGACACTCTTAGTACTTCCTAAGAAGTAGTTCTTACCACACACACACACACACACACACACACACACACACACACACACACATGCATATGTGTGTGTGTGTGTGTGTGTGTGTGTGTGTGTGTGTGGTTTTGTATATACATTCATGATAGTGATAAGTTCAATTTCCTACAACCAAATTTACTCCAAAAAAATGTATACTTTCAAAATATCTGCTTTCTTCTATTAGCTACTCTATATACATAAAATGCTCTCTTTTTTTCCTGAATTTGGACATAGAACTAATAATGTTAATATATATAAAGTTCTCTTTTGGTGCTAGTTTCCTCATGTCAGATATACTCAGTGAAGAATTCTGTCATAGGTAATTTAATAATAGAAGATGGATGTGGAATGTGAGCACAGCAGACAGTTTCAGGAGCCCAAGTGTAACAGGGTGACCAAGCATGCTGCCGTTTCTAAAAATGTTAAATAGTGATTACAATTACTCATGAAATCTATACAAACTGATTTATCGATACGGTTCTTATTAAAGACATTGTAAGTATATTCTCAAAGAGTTGTAAGCAATCATTTTAACAGGGGTAAAACATGCTCCAATTAAAGCAGTGCAGTTTTTGTACTTCTCTATACATACTAGTGAAAATAACAAAACTGCTGCTATAATTTTACTGACTGTATCTGAAAATTTTTATAGTTAACCAATCATTGCCTTTTGTCCAGTGTTATCCAATGCCTGAGTAAGTCAGGGAGGTAATGACCAGGCAAGTTTAGCGTATGTAACAAATACTCAAAAGGGAACCATGCTTCTCAGAGCCCTCTGTAGGAAAGATAAGGTTTGGCGTGGCCTACAATATAGCTCTAATTCCTCTTACACATCTAGCTATGCTTGTTTTCCTTTTTCCACGTGGAATCCTGAACTGTCACAATAACTGCATCTGAAGAATCTAATCTGTGGTGGTTTTACCACAAGTAAATCTTATTGCAAACAATTAGCTTTAGAGCTGAATTACTGTCCAGTTGGCCACCATCTGTATTGGACTTGGTGTGCAAATAGACCCTGGTACAAACAAAGTGGAGTCCAAATGTTAAAACTTTCATGAGGTGGAATTTTTTAATGTTATAGAGTTGGAATGTACTAGCAGATTGGTCTGGAATTTGAGACTTAGAAAAGAATAGTTGTTAGGAAATAATATTGTGTAGTTACTATTAAACGTGCTTAATGTTCTCTAGAGAATTAGGGGGTACCTGAGCTAAAGAAACTAGCGTTTTACTGTCAGGGGTGAAGGCCAGATGACTACTTTGTGCATAAATAGCCTTTCAACTTTCTCAAGGAAAAGAGATGAAAAGCTGAAAAACAAACCTGAGGTTAAATTTCAAAGGCAACTGAGCACCAAACCCAGCTGGGTCATATCTCAGTTCTGGTTGAGGAAATGAAAATAACACATTTTTTTCCACATTTCTGAAACTGTGGACATGGTTATTCCATTCATCATTGTTGAGACAGTTAAATATTTTCTGGTTGGCAGTGCCACTTCTGAATCCCACCAAAGCCTAAAAAGAAGATTTTGGACACTGAGGAAATGTGTAGAGAAGGCGCTAAATTGGGAAAAAGTACACAAAGGGTTAGAAAATTATGGTAGTTGAAAAGGGAAATGGGAATGTGGATTGCTGCTGTGGCTCACTGCCTGGGGTTTCTTAGAAAGAAACTGGGTAAGGAGGAGGTCCCACAATAAGAAGCTTGATTGTGAAAGCTGGTGGCTATGGCTCTCCCCTTTAAGCAGCTGCTGAAGTCCTCCACCTTTAAAATCTTTCACATTTTTTCTTTCTAACTCCTTAAACTCTAACCATCAATTGTTCTGAGGTTTGGACAACTAAAAGCTGTTATGAGATACAGCCATTATTCTTTTAAATTCTCCGATAATCTTGTGGTCTAATAAATTCTTTGTTTTGGGGGATTTCTTTGTCCTTAAATGCCTGTGAAGCCCAATATCTCCTGTTGTAAGACCTCACTCTTCTTTAAGCTTTTCTCCCCAAAGTAACTGGGCATCTCCCTCGTAACCTTCTCTACCCAACTTTGTAGCAAATAGACTTATAAATCCCAGCGTAATATGAATGAGCACAAAGTGGTCCTGACAAATAGAAAGGAACTGTACCACAAAAATATTGTAATGTATAGCCAGATTTTAGCGGACAGAAAGCATGTAAGTACAAACAGGATTCTGTTCTTAGTAAGTTTAATTAAGGGACTGGAAGTTAAAACTTAATAAGGAAGGGCTGTAGACCTGGGAGCAAAGAATTGACAAATTATGTCAGGTTAAGACTCTATGAAGTGCTGTGAGACATTATGAGCATGACTTATAGATGCCTTGGGGCGGGGGGGTGGAGAATTAGAGTCTCTAGAATATACTTGTAATGTAGGAGATAGAAATACAGTATTCAAAGGTTGAGAGGAATATGCATATTGAAACATGCCAGTAAATTAACTGGAAAAGGGGGCCTTACCTGATATTTGTGGTGGCTGTGAACTACATAGAGACAGCAAGGGGTACTTTCAGACAGACTTTGGCAGCATTCAGACTACTGAAAGTAGTGAAGTTAAGGTAATTCTAAAATTATGCAGGTCATGTGACAACAATGATAAAAGCATTTCCTAATGTGACAGGAGTTAAAGGGCATATAGACAGTTAAAGGAATCCCCTAGAAATGGAGCATATACTGGAAAGCAAGGTCAGTGCAAAATTGATGGGAATGCCAGCTGGCCATAGTTCCTAGTAGTGTATAGCGTAACCACTCCCCAGAACTGTTAACAGTTAAATGTTAGGTAATTCCGAGACAATAGAGTGTAAGATCTTAAGGGTAGAAGGCCTCAAAAAACAGCTTAAGGGTAGAGTATTTTAGCAGCTTCTAGAGGGTGGAGAACTTAGCAACCAGCCTTAACAAACAGTTGTTTCATATCGGACAGACACCTTACCCAGCTCATCAATGAAAGCCTCTAGACAGAGAGCCACAGCACAACCTGTGTTTTTGGGTTCCCTTCTGACTAATAGAAGTTTTACGCCCTTTCTATCCTCTTCTATGTATTTTTTCCTAGTAAGGTATCCTTTCTACACCTTGTCTCCTTCATGTTCATTCATCCTCTTCATGAGACATGAATCCCATACCGAGGGAGCACTGCCAGCTAGCAAACTTCTCACACAAAAGAACTGCAGTGACAAAGAGGTATTATCTAAACTATGGAAAGAATCCTTAAACTCCAACATAAGAAAGCAAAACAATCCAATTATAATATACACAAAAGACTTAAACGTGTGCCTCATTAAAGTAGGTACATCAATGTCAACTCTGTAACAAAATGAATTTCCAGTATTTTGTGGTTTGGATCTACACTGTCACTCAAAAGCATCATTTATCTAAAGATATGATGTACTAGTGGGAGGTAGGGCTTGAAGGGGCGAGTGTTTGGAGCTTTACCTGGTTGGGTGATTACTAGTTTTTCCTTTCCTCTGAGAAGTGTACCCCAGGGCCAAAGAGAAAAATATCTTTTAGAGTCCAGATGCCTGGAGTTCAGCTATCTAAGAACTCAGAAATTTCTATAGCGGTTTTCCTTTGGAGCCAGGCCACTGTTCCAGCAAGTGGCAGATCTTGATGATGTCCATGCAGTCCTTGCTTTACAGCCTTGCAGAGTGCAAGAGTTTTAGGTTCATGGAGGCTTACACCCAGATTTCAGAGAAAAGGCTTGGAGGCCAGGCAATGTGTGAAGTTGAAAAGAAGCCTAGGATACAGTGCAGAACCTAGGAATTTGAAGAAGCCAGAGGCATGGATCATCTGCTGAGGATAACTGCAGGCCCTGAGCTGATCCTGTCAAAAGGAGAGAAGATGGAGATTGTAGCTAGTAGCAATGCTATAGAGGTGGGGTCACACAAGCCCTTTAGAGTTCATATTTTGCCACATTTTACTCCAGCTGCTTGGCATGGGACTATCGGATCTAACACTTGCCCTGCTCGGTTTAGAAATTTTTTTGGCTGAATTATCTTTTATCTTTCGTTCCATTCTTTTGGAATGGGAATGTTTACCCTACGTCATTGTTTATTGGAAGTGCTTAACTCTTTGGTTTTCACAGGAGATCACAGATGAGAGTTTACCCTGGATCTCAGAGCCGATTTTGAACTAGGACATTTTAGCAATGCTGGAACTGTTAAGACTTTGGAAACTCTTGGAGAAGAATTAAATGCAATTTGCTTACAGAGGTAGTTATGAGTGTTTTATAGGCCGGGGCAGAATATTGTGGTTTGATCTGTGGTGCTCCCCAAAAGCCTCATTTGCCTATGGATACTGTGAGAGATGTGGGATTGTCCGAAGGGACAGATGCTTGGGCTTGACCTGGAGGAGCATATGCTGGTTCCACCCTTTCTCTCGGTTGTGTCTTCATTTTGCCATACCATCTTGAGGAAATCTGTCCATTTCACTCCAGCTGAGTCTCTGGCCCCAGATGCAGCTCCAGCCTTGTCATGTGATTATGCCATTCCCCAGCTGCCTTCCCTCATTCAAACTGAGACTTGAAACTATGAGCTAAAATAAATCTTTCCTGCCTAAAGTTGTGGGTGTCAAATATTGGGTCACAGTGACAAAATAGTAACTAAAACATTTAGTATATTTCTTTAGGAAATTGCAAGTATTAAACTGGCTATGAGATACCAGTTATACACTTTATAATACTGAAATCCACAACAGAGATATGTCATATGCTGATGAGGATGTGAAGAAAGGTTAACACTCAGCATTTATGCTGGTGGGAATTAAAACTGCTGCAGCAACTCTGAAAAGCAGTTGGGCAGTTTGTTGAAAAACTAAACATATTCTTACTGTCCAGAAAATGCTCTCATCATTTACCACATGTTGGAAAGAAATATACCCACACCACACTGAGAGCTTTGGTGTTTAATGCAGCTTTATTCATAATTGCCAAAACTTGGGAACAAAGAAGATCTAATTCAGCAGGTTAGTGTTTTAATAAGGGTATGTTCAGACAACAGAATAGCCTTCTCTTTTCCAAACAGAAATGGGCTGTTGAGGTATAAAAGGATGTGAATTTGAAATGAACGCAAGGGAAGCCATACTAAGTTGATGTAAGTGATGACATGTATTTAGCATAAGTAAAGCCATATTGAACAATGATGCAATGCCCTGCATGCTCCTGATAACCCAATAAGAACTGTGGCGGCCAGTCAGTACTCAAAGCTGGTAACTCCAGATTTTTGGTTGGGAACCACATAGAGACATCAATCATGTGTTGACTCATTTGTTCAGAACCATTGGATTACTTAGTACTTATGTTTTACATTCTCAGTCTGACCTGAACTGAAATGGGAAGCCAATGAGTTATTTTACCATAAAACTTTTAGAAAATGTTTCACTTGACTACATATGTCTCTGTTTCTTGGAGAAGCATGTTAAAGTTGTGCAGTTATCAAATCCACACCGTGTTTAGTGGATAACTTGTCCTGTTGAAACTAACATGACATCCTGGAATTTCCTCAAGGCTTTTCCCTCAAAAGTATTATCTCCTAATTTTCTTTCATTGTGCATCTGCCAATGTATATTCATTAGAGTTTCTGCTCTGACAAGCGGGAAGGCTAGGAGCCTGCTGGCTTCTGGGTTGATGCAGAGACATCTTCACAGCATGTTATCTGATGCCGCAGTGCTGTAAATCCCAGCTTTTCGTGATCTCCCCACCCTGAGTTTTCAATAAATATGGAGAACAGAAGAAAGCCCTCCTGGCGGAATAGTCTGAAGTTCCTTGGGAGGAGAAGCAACTGTAGAAAAGGGAAGTGAAGGCCGCAGAAGTGTAATTATCACCTCTGAATAGGAACTTGTCCAAAACACAGGATTATCACTCTTCCTTTTCAAAAGGGCTGATGTAGTGATTGGGGACCTTGGAGCAGTTCGCCACTGGCAGCAGATGAGTCCCTGGGGTAATCAGGGGAGAATCAACCTTTTCAATGATGCTCTAATTTTTGTAACATTTTATTTCCACTTTCATTTATTTCCTGAGTTCTACCCACTTGCATTTTATCTCTGTTGTTATAATCTTTAAATATATATATATATATATATATATATATATATATATATATATATATATATATTTAAAAAAACCTGATGTTACTTCTCTATACTGTTTCTTTGGTATCATGAGAATTATTTTTTTAAAATATTCTGGTCTTTTGTAGAGTTCATAATTAAGCATAGAGAGAATTTTGTTGTGAAAATTTATTCTCAAATTAGTTTTTCTTTGATGTTACTCATTTTAAATAGAGACTTCACCTCCATTTAAACATATTCTAAGATGCACCCAAGGGGAGGCACCATAGGAATGATACAGAAACCACCATGACAGGCTCTTTGAGGGCTTATTGTGATCAGAGAGAAAGGCCTGAATTGCTTAGGTTTTTTCAATTTGCTTTTTTTTTTTTTGTCTAGTCATTCATCTTTTTTTATCATAATCCCTCCAGTATTACTAAGGAAGTGTATATTTTGCAAACTTGACTTCCTCAATTCATTATTCTAAGAGTGTCCAAATTTTTGGCTTTCCTACAATTCATTTAATGAAGAGAAACTGTCTTGGGCCACATATAAGATATTTACTATACTTAATGCATATAGATCATCAGTTTTCCCTTTTATTTTTATTGTAACATTTTTAAAAGAAAACAATATAAACATAAAACTAGTAGGATATTTTATCTTGTTTTATGAAAATGAATGCATCAGTATCTGGTTCAATGGAGGTAGTTGCAATTCTCACTGAGTCCTCAAGGTGTGTGTTAGATATTTTGTTTCTAAAATAACTCCAATGAACTTCATCTTTGAGAAGCAGGGGCTCACAAATGTAGTTGCTGAAAAAGATGACATCAGTACTTTATGATTATGAAGCAAAGGATGTTTATCTTTCATAAATTAGGTCTTATAAAAGTCAAGTAAAGAGACTGATCAAATGTTTCTTGAAGTTGAATGTTAGATTACAACTTTATTCATTACATCAAAAATTGAAAAGTAACATATTTATGTCAACTGAAAATGTAGTCAGAAATATAGGAAAATATTCATTACTTTTCCAGAAATCTTGAAATGGATTTTCAAATTTCTGTATCAAAACAAAAAGCAAGGCTGGACATTTATCACCAAAGAACTGTATTTAGCCAACACATTGAAATGCTCAACATTATTTGCCGTAATTTGATCTTGTCACATTTCTGTTTAATTTGAAATGTTATTTATGATTTGAAATCTTGTAACAAGAAGTTGATTTTTCCCAGTCGTGTGTTTAATCCATTTATGTTAGGGATCAAATCTACTAAAAATGGCTAAATTCACAAGCCGGTTTTCATCAAGTTATAGCACAAATTTTGTTTTTGATACATGAACAACATGATTTCTTGTCCCAAAATGACAATATTTATAGTCATGTCTTTTAGTGATGGTAAGAAGACATTTCACTTTTGACATTATATTTGTCATCTAAAAATGTCAAACTATGCTGTATCTGTAGTATCAGTGCTTTTATCTAAAACTAAAGCATAAAATTTAAGATGAGTAGTCTGTAGTCTTACTCTTTAAATCTATTTCAAGAGATTTTTTTAATTTTTAAGAAAATCTGCATGACCATTATCTGGTAAACCAAACTGATTTTATAAATATTCTCTTTTATATCGCGGCAAATTATATCTGCTATACATTGATAGTCATCTTCTCATAAAATAATCTTCCTTCATTTGTAATATTTTTTCAATTGTTATCTAACTAGTTATTTTTTTATTTTTATGTTCAAGTTTTTGTAATTATCATGTAAACTATGGCTAACATTCCATTATTTGTGGATGGAACATAATGTGTTTATTTCATTCTTTTCTATTGTCATCAGCGATGTTTATGGTTGAGAGCTTTGCAATAGAATTAACAAAAACAACAACAAAAACCTCAAAGTATTTTTTAAAAATGCCAATTTATGTCAGGTTGTACTCAAAGCCAACTTGGAGTACATGTGGCCCATGGGCCATGGGTGGGTCACTGCCATTTTTATGATAGTTTATAACACAACATACCTGAAATTCCATCTCATTCACTAACATGAAGAAAATACTAAAAATAAAGACTTAAAGATAATTACTTACAAATTATTCTCAGTTATTTGTTAACAAAGTTTTTATTATTTCCAACTTAACATACATTTGTAGGAAATAATTATTCAATAAGCAAAAGCAGAGCACAGGCTTATTATCTTGTAGAGGCAGTCAACATTTAACAGTATATTGCCATATGGATAATTTCTTAGAGACATAAATTATCTGAAAAATTAATATATATATATATATATATAACTTTTTAATGTTAAATAAGGTGAAAAATTAAATTACCTTGAAATTTGGCATAAGTTATTTTTAGGCAAATTATATTATTTACAGAACACATAGCAAATAGCAAATAATGTGTTTCATATTTAAAGTCATTATAAGAATGGAAGAGATAACTTATCTTTACAGGAGGAAAATGTTTAAAGAGAATCAAATTTAATACAATCTAATATATATATATGTATATACATACACACACACACATACACACACACACACACACACACACACACACACACACACACACATATATATATATATATATATATATATATATATATGGACTAAATAAATATATTTCTGGAAACAAAATAACTTGACCAAATCCATAGGATAGGATGAAAAATCCATAGGATAGAATGAAAAAATAAGCAAATGTTTTTATGTAAGAAAAATTGATACATTACAGAATTAAAAAGTATCCTCACATATTTGTATGATAAATTACATAATTTGTAGTATATAAAAATAACCCACTACAACATAAGGAGGTAGAATTCAGTAACATAAATTGGAAAATATGATGTGGCTTATTTCTAAAATTAAACCCTATTTTATGGTAAGAAATGAATTGCTAGACTGACCATTTTTTTAAAAAATCAAAGTGGAAAATTGTACTTGCACATTGAGAGGCTGAAGTGATACTTTTACATATTGACTTAATAGTTCTTTCAGTACTATGGAAAATATTTTCATTAAATTAATATATATTTGTCAGTGTTTATTAAGTGTATACTGAATGACACAGTTCTTGATAATGGAGTACAACAGTAAATGAACAAACATAAAATCTCAAAATATAAAGCATAATAGGAGGACATATATGTATTCTCTGTGAATGATATGTAGTCATTCTCTAGTAAGTGATGTGTTGTTTAAAACATCTTATATAACACAGATCCTATGAATGCTAAATAGAAAATTCAAAGGCTCAAAGAAGTCTCATTTTTCTTGTGCATACATACTTATATTAGTCCTCATCTTTTGCTAATTTCTTCAGCTATCAGAGAAAAAAGAGAGGTTGGCTATGTTATGTAAACAATTACCTAGTTTCAGAAGTAAAGCAGTATTCACTTTAATGCCATGAGGAAGCATATGCTTTGTCTAAGAATTTTACAGCTTCAGCGCACACAGATGGGTGTCAATTTTTATTTTGGGAAGTGGCCCGTTTCTGGTTTCTGATTCACAGTCTGATGCATGACTCTGGCTGTGAGTTCCTCAGTGCTTCAGGAAAAATAATTTCTACCCTCTCTGGCTCTAGACTTTGTTTTGAGGGGTCCAATTTGAGTTCTAATACTTAATTCAGTAGGCGTTGGTCCTGTTGATAGCTGGGGATTCTCATCTTTCCTTTTTTAGAGCTCCACCATTATTTCTAGTCTAGTTATCTGTTTCTAACACTGGCATAAAATATACCCTTATAAAATTTTGGAATGGTTTGTATACTCCCACTGCTGTGAGTGTGTACTTTACAAGAAGTTTTCTACATGTATTCAGTTACAAATCTGGTCCCTAGGAGAAATACTGTCTTAAAAGCATAAAATTGAAAAAAAAACCTCATTAAATGAAAAAATAAAATTTCTATGTTAATTTTTTTCTTAAGTTTGTCTTACTTTAAGCATCCGTAGAGGTCTGAATCCAGTGCTATACCTTGAGTTTTTATGTGAATTATTTTTAGCAAGAAATATCTCTTAATGTAACCAAGAAGGGACATAGTGCCACTGAGTCATCTGTCCTTTGAATATCTGATGAATTGCATTTTAAGGTTGATGGTGTTTTATGTTGAATTAAAAGGCTGAAAGGTGTTTCCGAAACTTTGAAAAACTTTTCAGGCCAAAAATACCTCTATTAGCAATTGTACAGGATGCAGAGAAGCCACTCATGATGTATCCCCAATGGTTCTTCTTGCTCTACTTTGTGGTTGACATATTTACACAAGTACCAGTGTGTCACTTCAAGTTTTTCAATTAAGTTTGTTAATTCATCAATATCAGATAAGGCCATGATATGAATTTCCTTCAATTCAAAATAATTCAAATCATATTTTTATTATTAAGATATTTATAAGGAAACATACCTTTTTCCATAGTGTGCATGATTTTAACATTATTGAAATAACATGTGCTGTAAAAGAAAGTACAATTGATGTGCTTGGTATTAAAATATTTTGCTTGATAGAGCTGTTTTTCAACTTCATGTTCTTAATTGGAAATTTATATATTTATGTGTCTTTAAAACTCATTCACAAAATATCATGATTACTTTTTTCACTGCTTATAGTTGCCCTAGATGTGATAGACCAAATGATTTAGCAGGATACCCATGACCTGTGAAGTGCATGATCTCCACCCCTGAAAAACTTTTATTTTCAATTATCTTGATGTTACAATCCTACATTTGTCAAACTTTTAAGCTGATTTTTTTTTTTTTTTGAGATAGAGTTTCACTCTAAACTTCAAGCTAATCCTGAGTTCACTTCAGCCCAGGCTGGCCTCAAACTCACAACTCACAGCAATCCTCCTGCCTCAGCCTCCAGAGTGCTAGGATTACAAGCATTTGTCACATACACAATTTATGTGATGCTGAGTATTTGAAACTCAGAGACTAAGTGCTTGCTGGTCAGGCAAGCTCACAATACTGTACTGTTCTGTGCTATTCCTCAAGCTTCTAAAATGATATTTAAATCACACGTTTCTAAAGAGGTATTCAACATTTAGCTTTAAAGTCTTGTGTTCATTTTCAAGTGTACATTTGAGATAACTGAATAATTTTTTTATTTTAAAAATTTACAAAGTGGCGTAAGAGTTTTCCTATATATTTCTCCTTCACTTTAAATATACCCTTATCTCTATGTAGTGCTACCCTGTTTTTGTTTACTGTCACATTAGTTTGGAGTTTGTTGTGTTATTTTTTCCGCTGTGTGTGTGTGCGTTACTGTAATTTGAGCCCGGAGCCTCTTCACTAAAGTACATTCCCAGACCATTTTTGGTTTTTATTTTTCATTTTGAAGTGTGATGTCATGAAATTCTAAGTGCCCAGGCTGGGATTTAATTTATAATCCCCTGGCTTCTGCATTCCAGGGTTCTGGGATTGCATTATTGAGCCTGGCTTGCTCACCTGCTTTCTCTTTCTTTGGTTTGTCCATTTGTTTATTCTTTCTTGATTACTAACATGATTATTGAAGTAGCAAAGAAGCTTGGTATCTTTAAAATATGTATTAGAGTGCATTGTTTCCAAGGTGGGAGTTGAATGAAAAGATGCCATTGTAATTAAGAAAATTATAACTTTATTTATTCAGAAAGATAGATTTAGGCAATTATGTCTATTCATACATACTTCCTTTATTTTACAACCACTCTTGTAAATATATTGCCTTTGATATGTACATAAAATTTAATTTCAAAAGAAAGTACAGTCAGTAAGTACAATTGATTCAAGAAATTTTTGCAGAACAAACAGTCAGAGACAGGAACATTACTCAGCAGAGCAAGAGAAATTAGTGGCATAACATCCTTCTCTAGATAGCCTTGGACCAACCAAGCAAATGGCCTTGGACCAACCAAGCATGCCCTTCTTAAGAACAGCTATACCATATGCTGGGAATGCAGTGTCCTGAGACACAGGGGAATTAGTTGAAACGCCTAGGTTCTGTTTCATTCTTTCATACCATAACAACTTGAAATCCATCATTTAAGCCTAATAAATTGCTACACCCAAAGATCTACATGCTAGGTTGGGCCAACCTTTGCAGTCCTTTATTGCGTGGAACATAGGCTGCTTTTCTGACCTGTGACTGTTTGGTTCATAATGAGTCCTAGGTTTCTCTTGTCCAGGACTGCCTATCTATAAACGTTAAATACACTACAGTCAACTTACTGCATACAAGTATATTCAACATCAATTGATTCACAAAAAGTTGTGAAACATGAAGTCTACCTTCCTCAGTTCTTTTTAAAAAGAGACATATTGATACATGCTTTTATCTGAAACAAAATGTGGCATATATGTATGAAGGTAGATACAAGTATGATGGAATCCTGTTTTTGTTTTTTGTTTGTTTGTTGTTTTTTTGTTCTTTATTCTACCTTGGCAGTTGGAAGCAAAAATCATCAGGCTGATACAAGGAAAATAAGACAAGGGAATGAGATAAATTTAAAGAAAATAAGTAAAATAAGTATGTGAAGTAGTTGTCTAAGACTACAAAACAGGGTGTGACTTGTGCCATAAAGTACTTAGCACTAGAGATTTGTCCACCTGATTTCTGTATATGTATGAGTGCATTTGTGTGTGCATGTGTGTGTGTGTGTGTGTGTGTGTGTGTGTGTGTTATTTGGTGATCAAAATTGAGACTCAAAGTAGTAAATCGTTTCTTACAGGAAAATTAAAATATTTGCTAACAAGAACTTTTTGGTGTTGAAATGACTTATCATTGTCTATTTCAGCCCAGTGCTAGGTAATTAGACACTTACGAATTACTAATGGGGTTTATAAATAGAACCTTGTACAGATGATTATAGATGCTTTCATCTTTTTAAATCATTAATATTTAATGAAAAATATAGAAGAACATATACAGAACAAAAACACTTGCTGAAATTACCAACTACATAGTCCCTTCTGAATCATTCCAAGTTGCCAGCTGTATTTAATACACACTTAAGAACAGTCCTTCTCAGTTTTGTGCGATATCTTCCATTTATACCTTTCGGAAATTGCTCCATTTGCTTCCTACGAGGACCCATTGTACCCATCAAGAACATCTTGGACACTACTGCTCTGTTCCAGTAATTCATAAGCCTCTGATGTGTTGGAACCTTTAGGATGCAAAAAGTAAATTTTGTGTTGCAAAGTAAGAAAGATAAATTCCTCTATACATTATTTTACTGAAATAAACTGTAAATAAAAGGAAGTTTATATATATTTATATATTACATAAATTTTATATATACATATATGTACATGCATATAAATACATCTATATTTGCATTTCCCAATGAATATTAAATGAATTTTATTTAAACAGAACTTTTATTTTTTAGTTCAGTTTCAAGTTTTCTTTACTGCATGGGAATTTCACATAAATTCTCATTAGAGGAGGTCTAGCTAAATAGAAGAAGAAATAGTATATTCTGTGCTCAGAGTGGCCCTTATATTGCAATACTAAAATGTGTTGCTATTTCCAGAGCTCGTCTTTGGAAAGGATTTTTCTCACGGAGGTGCTTTAGTTTCTCTTATTAAGAAGATCCTAAAAAAGCAATTTCACCAGCATGTCAGGTTGGTTCATACTGTAAATTCCACTGTGTACGTATTAACGTCAAATTAAAATCATGTTGAAGTTTTTTGTGTATTTGTTTTTGTCTTCTTACAATGGATGCTTGAAATTTTATGCTGCAATTTAAGTGTTGATTTTGCAGCGTTCATTGGAATAGCAGAGAAGACATGATTAGTCTTTTATCTGTTTTGCAAAGTCATTGGCATTTTTTCTGTTGCTTACAACTGTCTCACTTGAGTTCAGTATACTGAAAGTTACTGAAATAAAAGACAATACTAAGGAGAGATCAAAATTGCTAGAAGGACAGACTCATAGTTTTTTTTTTTTTTCATTTATCCTTTTAAATCTGATAACCCAAACCATTGGCTCTTAGGGCTTCGAAATCAAGGGAGTAAAAACATAAAGAACAACTAAAAGCTTAAAGCACTTTCTTGGGTAAAGAGGCATCGCAAAAACAAAGAAGTGATAGTTCTTGACACAGGACTTCATAGGCTAATGGTGAAGAAAGACACATAACAAATTCTCTGGAGGAAAGACACCTGAAAAATGCTGGACATGCAAACTAAATGTAAGTCAAGCACACAGCAAGAAAGTTTAATCCCACTTGTGCAGATTTAGGGACTTTTGCACAGGAGTTTAAAATAAACACTATTTGAGTTGCATCTGACATGTGCCAGAAGCTGTGCTGCGTCTTGTTCAAAAAGTGACAATGATGTGGTTCATAGTCTTGAAACCTTCAGCATGTGTTCTCTGAAGTAGTATAGTCACTCTAGGATTAATAATAGAACCTCATCTTGACATAGCAGTTAGAATTTTTGCATAGGTAAATATAGATTAACTATATTGCCTGATTTCTTTCTTCTTATTCCTTATCTCTTTCATGTTTGCCTACCTCAATCTTCATAAACTATCATAAGCACAGAGTCACACACATATATCCCTGAGCTATACCTGGAAGTATTCGATGTGGGCTACATTAGCAGAATCAAGGTCTTGTCCAGAAGCCATAGTCATTAAGGAAGTGAACCAATTAAACCTAAGCATTAAAAAAGTGTGTCATTGAAAACGTCTTTGAAACTACTGTATATTGCATACAGTAGTTAACTGAATGCAATGTCTATTGACTTTTGTATTATTACAAATCAACAATGAAAGTATTAACTCAAGAAAACAAACAGGAGATAGAAAACTAAAGTTTCTTTCTTTAGGACACCATGTGGTTCAAGATGTTTTTGCTTTTAGGTCTCAGGTTTCTTCATTCTCTTGAAAAGAGTTGGAACCTTAAGTTTTAATATTTACTGTGTAATGAATGAAAACTGAAAAGGTTTAAATATCTATTCAATGTTTTAACAAAAAACCCCACATATAACCTATTCACAAACCTAATGGGTATTTGATAACATGATTGTATTTTCCAGAACAAAAGTAATTGATATGGAGAAAAACATCAGTTTTTAATTTTTTTGCAGAAATTTTAATGTCTAAATCAATAGACAACAATTGGATTCTTACATCTGTTTCTACTCTCAATCCGTTCAATTATGCTTTGTGGTTGACATATCAAAAGTAAAGAAAACTCAGCCATACAAGTATGTAGATGGAAAGGGAAGGAAGACTTTGGTAGCTTCTTCAAAAAAACAAATGTTTTACTTTGATAGCATATGAAAATATAACATATTAATAATGATTTTCTGGCAGTTGAAATGTGAAATATGATATTTTATTAATTACATGTTTACTCCTTTACTTTAAAGTGCATTTACTATTTTATTTGCTAGTTTAGGAAGCTCTCAAATAATTGTTGAGAGAAACTCTTTTACCAATTAAATTTTCTCAGGTAAGCTTCAGTTCGATCATTAGCTGTGGTTTCTATCGGTTATTTATATTGAAAACAGGATGACTTCATTTATCAAGAAGAATTTAGTTAAATATTCTGGTCTGAATAGTTATGTTTGTCTGGCAATAATTATTTCATAGCAGTGATGTCAGTGCAAAGAGCAGATAGCTTAATTCCCAAAGTTTTGAAGTGACTCCAGTGCCTGTATGAGCACTGTGCTGTGTCATAGTAGAAGTACTTCATTCACCTCTCATGTCTCACATAGATCATTTCTCTTACCTGGAGACCGGAGCAAATACACTCATTATATTCCACACTCTTATGCTTGTCTTGGACATTCCTCAGCAAATTTACATTTTGTTTTACATGTGCACTTTGGGTTCTTTCCATATTGATTTATTATGCCTTCATTAACACCTTGAGTGTGTTTGCTTAAGAAAAACAATGAGGATTTTGTGCACATACGTATCTTGTCTTTTATCTTGCACTAATACATATCAATAAAATGGGGAAAAAGAAAAAAACAGTGGTCTAGTAGCTTGATGCCACTAGCTTCATGCTGAAGCAGTTATACCACTATTATTTTTGCATCATAAGTATTTCAAGCAAGACAAATAATGCCTTCAAATCACGATGAAAATAAATTCTGGCAGTGCAATTCTTTCAGAATCTGCAAAATGCCTAGAGAATCACAGAACACAGATTATGAAGAACTAGCATAGTATCACTACATTTAGTTACCTTCCTTGATAGTAAACACAAGAAAGAACATTAGCTTTGATCAAAACCTTAGAGGTGTGCAGCACTTTCAGAAAGAAGACAATGAAACAGAATGTATTCATGGTCAGAAAAAAGGAAATTTGTGTTCCACCTCTGAAACATGGTAAATCTGTGGCTTTAGAAATATTAAAGATTTAGTTTTTCTGTCATCAAAATTTTTTGCTAGGATAATATAAGAAGAGAATATCTTTACACATAATCATTTCCTAGCATGTAGAAAAGGCCTGATAAATAGCAGTTTTTTATTTTTTATTACAAACAAGGCACTTGATTGATAGTGTTGTATATCTTTTGATTCTTTTGCTCCTCTTTAAATGAGATCAATTATAGATGGATATATCGACTTTCAGTAAAAAGCCAATTTTATCATATGGGCCATGACAGGTGATTCATCCTAAAGATAAGAGTACTTGAAACTTAGTGTGGACAGGTTTATATTATTCAACTGTCTCCTAAAGAATATTATCACATTTTATCACTGACTATTTTGTGCATTGCCATTTCAATCACTGACATTTATTTGTGAATCACTGTGACCTGAGTCAGAAAAATATGCCACAGAAGTTTGTAGAGCTAATTAACAAGTGACACCACCAAAGAGTAATGAAGGAAACATGTACAGCTTCTTATTTTAGGAGAGCATTTATCACATATAAAATGACTCAGCTGTTACACGAATTCAAAAAAAATGAGTTTGTATTATTGCCTCACATAAGAAATGAAAATATAAAAATGGGAAGAGTGAAAATATGTCAGGATAGAGCTCTTACTCTGTTTACACCTCTTTCAGTTGCTATTACTTTGAAAATGTTATAAAAGTAAGAAATACTTGAAGCCTTTGAGAATCAAGTGAGCTGTATTCATGATTTTGCTCTCTCTCTCTTATTCCAACTGTATAACTCTGGATAGTTCCTTAACTCTCTGAAACTCTAATTAATACTCAGTTTGGTAAATTGAATGTAAAATAAGTACTATATGATAATTTCAGCAAATTAAATGCAATAAATTATTTAAAATGCATAACACTCCCATGTGGAGTAAGTGTTGATTAAATAACAATTTCTTATGGTTTCTTTGTTATTTTACAGCTATGACTTTAGAAAGTCAAACCTTCCCACATGTTTAACCTACTGTCTCCCACCTTCATGGTGTACCATCTCACAAAATTCACCATGGCATATGAAATGTTCCATAGTAAGTCGTAAGGACTGGCTGATTTAGTTAGTTCACCAAACATATATCTTAAATAAGTATCACAACAAAGGATTTACTATAAAAGTTCTTTTGTTCTTTATATACTTCTTTAAAATAGAACTGAGCTGTTATTGTCATCTTTTTAAATTTGAAGAAAATGACCATTGTTTTGACATTTTCCCTCTTTTATTGATACGTATAAGTGCAAAATTTAGAGTTTGCGTTGATCTTCAGCATTTTGTGCACATGCATGTATTGGCAAGGTTACAAGACCTTCCTCTCTCTCCTTTTGACCCTCCCCCTTCCCACGCCTCACCCCACTCCCAGTTCCCATTCTTTTCTACTTAAAGTTTTGTGAGGTAGTTGAAACAGCAGAAATAACAGTAACTAAAATATGGAAGACACCAAAATACCCATCCACAGACCAATGGGTACATCAATTGTGGTGTTTATACACAATGGAATACTATGCATCTATAAAGTCAGGTCGGTTGGAGGTTTTTGTAGGCAAGTGGATGCAACTAGAGAGACCACCATGCTTAGTGAAGTGAGTCAGAATCAAAAGGTGAAATATCGAATGGTTTCTCTGATATGAGAAACCCTGATTACAATTATCTCACAGATCTTTTGACATTTTTTAAAAATGTCGACCTCAGAAGCAAGGAAACATTTCAAGTTAATGGTGTAACCTGCCTCACTACCACTAGTCACCTAATGAGCAGCTCTTTTTTTTCCCTTTGTTTCCATATTTTCCACAGTTCTGTTTTCATCCTGTGGGCTGTACGATTTGTTAATAGCTTTTTCTTCACTTTCAACTACTAGAATGTATCTTCTTGTAAAGAGATTTTAAACGATTTTATGTCTTTATAAACTGCAAGAGGAGGTTCTGGGTAATGATGAGTTCTCGCTGAATAGTTTATAAATGAGTATTTTGTATGAAATTTTACAAAAGCCGTAAATAGACTTCTGTCTCATGGCTATTCTATTTTACCAAAAAGAGTTATTTGCCATTTTTAAGAAACTATTGTAAAATATGTTATTCCAAAGACAACAAATTACCTAAAATACATGTAAGTAAACAGCATGTTTTGATTTATATGGTGCAATGTTTTATTTTTTTACATAAAGTTTGCACTAAGCCCTATGCTGAACAAGCATTGTAATATGTGATATTGAGGCTGCTTTCAAGGATTCATACCACAAATACTTATATTCCCTTTTTTGTTTTATTTTGAATAATTTTATTTTTTGCCCCTCAGTGGTCATCTTGATGGTAAGTTTGTTGTGTACATTTGGAGATTTGGCTCACACTGAGCATTAGACTACACTCCTACTTCCTATTTGAAAAACACAAGTTTTTATAGAAGAAAACAAGCTTTATGTAGATGGCATAAGTATTGTGACTATTTAAGAAGTGAATCTAAGTAGCAATGTTGAAATTAACTGAATTTGAAATTTCATATCACAGTATACACTTAGAAATCAGTCCTGTATTGCTTGCTGGATTTGGTCTCTGTCTCCTCGTGATGACATTCTGAACCATGACGCACAGGACTTGTCATAATGAGTGTTTCATCTGATTATCGCATACAGAAAAGATTTTGGCCTCATTTCTGTCTCTGCGGGAATGAAGGGGAAAATAGCAATATTCTTGAATTGTAGGAACCTGCATTCTAGTGGGTAGTAATGCTGTCAAGCAACATTTTGTGTACTAGGCCAGAAGATTCTAATTCTGTGGAATGTTAAGGAATTCCTTCATGAGACATCTTTTCAGAATGGTTGCTTCATTGACAGGAGATTTTCGCCATTCTAAATGTACTCTTGAGCTAAAAGCACTCCAGGCAAGAGGTAAAAGGTGATTGGGTATACAAATACACCCTGAAGACACCCTCAAAGTATGTGGTTGGTTAGTTTTCTTATATAAGAAAGCATGAGAGAATAACTTGGACGTGTAGGTAAGAGTCAGAGTTACCTAAAGGGAAATAAGGCCAGAGGAATGGCTCAACAGTTAAAGTGCTTGTTTAGCAAGTGCTAAGTTAAGCACTAAGTCAAGAGCTGAGTACCCAAATTTGATTCCCTAACACCACATAAGCCAGGTATGGTGGTGCATGCCTATAATTTCAGCAGTCGGGAGGCTGAGGCAAGAGGATTGGTGTGAGTCCGAGGCCAGCAAGGGTTCCATAGTGAGTTCAGGATCAACCTGCTTACAGAGCAAGACTGTCTCAAAGAAAGAAAGAAAGAAAGAAAGAAAGAAAGAAAGAAAGAAAGAAAGAAAGAAAGAACTACTTCTACAGACTGCCTTAGTTTTCAGATATTTCCTAGGTAACTATGTAATTAAAGTTGCTTAGTTATAGTAAGATTTTTTTTTAAAGATGCTCTATTCGGCCATTTTAAGCCAAGGCTAGGTAGAATTAATTTATTTTGAAAATTGAGGTTCTGCTAATTAGGTTTAGCCCTCAGGCCCGTAGCAAGTTGTCAGTATGTATTTTGGTGTGGAAGGCAAGGGATTCCTTAGTGTATCACCCTATGGGAAATCTTAACTGCTGAATTGCAAAAAAAAAAAAAAAAAAAAAAAAAAAAGTTACCAAAAACATCACTGCCCTTGGACAACTAGCAGGCAGAGAGCTGTGATGACACAAACAAATCTTCTGACGTGCTAGCGATTTGTAGCTCCAGGAGTTCTGTGCGTAGCAGCATCAAAATATTTTTACATCACAGAGAATGAAGAATTTTAGCAAAATTCTCTGTGAACAGTGAGCTTAAATGGTTTTAAAACATGGTCAAAAATCTTAGAAATATTGTGTAACCAACAGGTTCATTCACTCTGAAAACTTAAAAGGATGTAAGTGGAAGACATTCTGCTAAAACACTAATAGGGTCTCTATATTCTATATTTACTTTTTTTTCTACTTGGAGATCGAAGGCTTCTGTGTGGTAGAAAAATACTCTGCTGAAGCACCCAATCCTATAGTTTGCAACTTAATGATTACTGTTATATTTCCAAAACAATAATAGCACACACAAAACTGAAGGGAATGAGATGAGATTGTCTTCAGTGTCCTCTCACACTTTTCCAAACACAGGTTCTTAATTATCTCTCAAACTAAAACCTTGAATCACATTGTTCACATTGTTTGACCACCTGCTTTCTGAAGAAGCAACTCATTTGTAAAGATCTTTGGCTTTAGTTTCAGATTTTTTCTTTTTTTTTTCTTTCTTTCTTTCTTTTTTTTTGCAGTTGATGTGTCCTATCTATTCCCAGTATTATTGAATATGATTCCAAAGTGTGTACACCTGTCTTACCATTCTGTTAAGTTTCTCTTGGTTTCTGAGCAGCTGTTTTTGAATTTATTCTGAGATACTCTCAATTCCTGAGATACTAATTCTCTCCTAACTGTATTTTTTTATTTTTCAAACCTCATTATTGTGCCTTTTAAAATAAAAATCCTATCTAGGGATGCTTCCTGGGCTCCTATGTTTCCTTGCAACATTAAATTAATATTTACATGCTATTTTAACACAATAGTGATATTTTATGTACTTTTCTAACTAAGGTTTTTAGAGAAGACATGTTTTAAACTTGACTTTAAATCAAATCTGAGAATTGTTCACTCATTCCCATTACCCACTTTTTAATCAGGTCTTTGATTTAAGGCCTCTATTTTTCTTCAGTTCTTTGTATATTCTAGTTATTAGCCTCCTAGCTGAGATATAGCTGGTGAATTTTTTTTTTTCTGTTCTGTCAGTTCTCCATTCTGTTGATGAATTCCTTTGCTGTGGAAGAAACTTTTTTAATTTGATATCATCCCTTTTGGTGTTATTGGGGACTATTTCTTTTGCATTGAGTTTCATACTAAAAAAATTCTGGCTTTTATTAACACCAAGGTATGAAGTAGAAAATTACAAGACTATTCTGTCGCATTTTTGTCCATTTTTTTTTTTCATTTTTTTGCCATCTTTTAGTCTCTTCCAATACTAAAGTCCTGACCCAAACCTATCACAAGTTTGGCAAGAAGAAGCCATTGGGAAATCTAAATTAGTAATAGCAGAGAATATGATGGGCTTACCTAATGGGTGCTTTAATGAGATGTCATGAAGGTAGTTAAAAAAAACAAAAACAAAACAAAGCAAAACAAACAAACAAAAAAACTGTGTGGTAACTCTAAACCCAAGCTACAAAATTATTGTAATTTAAAATTAAAATTTTAAAGGCTCCCTAATGTGAATACATTTTATAATGTAAATAAACATCATTTGAATTATGAACTACTGTAGGCAAGAAATGATTGTTAGTAAACTGATAAAACATTCTTGATGGAAAAATTTAATGTTATACATGCACATCAAAAAGTATACTTTACATGTATAATCCCAATATTTTTCAAAACTTTTGAAAATACAAATCGTATTTAACTTTTTACAGGTGTGTTCCTTAATATATATGCATGTGTGTATGTTTGTATGTATGATGCCTTAAGGATACTTTTTGTTCATGTAACAGTTTTATATATTTTGTAAAAATAACAAAAGTCTAATTTCATTGAGCACAATAATTATTCTCTGGCTAAATATTTTACATGTCTGGGCCATTTTTTAATATTTTGCTTAAGTAATCAAAACAAAAATTTAGCAGATCCATATCTGGGAGCCTATTCTGATCTGATTCCTGGAACTGTTGTATAAAACAGCCTACTTCACAGGTGACACACTTTCTGTCTCACACCCCCCACATCGAAGACACCCTCTTTCTAGCAGCATCAATGCTGCTCCAAATTGCTGATTCTGTGAGCACAGTGACGGTAATGCCTTCCTGACATTTACCACAAGCTTCACCGAAGGAGAAACATTTTTAATTAAGAAAAATTGAATCACACTTTTCCCCCCACATCTCTAGTGTGAACACATCACAGCATAATATATTAAAATTTTATCAGAAGACAAAGAAATTTGGAAACTTTCTTGCTAAAAAGTGTTATGTTGTTGAAACTCCTTTCTGATGCCAGTTGAAAATTGTGACTGTCTTAGTGTCTGTGCTGTGGTGTGTTATCAGATAGTACAGGTAGTCATCCAGGTTTACTTTTCTCTGTGCTTTGAAATCTGCTTAGTCAATCATTAAAAAAAGAAAAGGTGTTATTGAAGGAGTCAAGAGAGACTGTAAAAGTTAATAGAAAATATTGATGGCATTTAGTCCATAGTGTGTTCTAATTCTAATCAGAACATAAAATTTTGTGCTACAGAACTTTCCGATTAATTTATACAAGATCATTACCAATTCCACATTGGTATTGGAGAAAGTTTATTTGAAAAATGGCTGGTGACACCAGGCTGTGGCATAAATAAGTAAAGAGAGAAAGAATAAAATGTTAAAGAGGTTATCTGTCATTATTACATAGCACAGGGGAAGATAAATCTTTATAAACAAATAGATTGGGAATTACAGAATGAAGGTTTCCTAATTGTGCCTCACAGTGTCAGAGGTGAATCAGCAAAATGAGTCACTAGTGTGAGATACACACAATTTCGTGTTTTGTTACACATAGGGTTGGCAGGTCTACAGATTTTGTCTTTTTTGGATATTTGATTAACCCAGAAAAAATACAAAATCCCAAATGATAACCAGTGTTATATCTAAGGAGATACTTTTACAGGAGCAAAAGAAAAATGATTTGTTATATATTATGATATCAAAGTTCTTAGTTGGGTCTATATTGAAATTTTCTCTAGCTGACATTGTTGAGATGAAACCAATAGAGAAAAAAATCATAAATATGATAGTTTATTACCTCCCTAAAAAGTAGTGTATACTGAATATGAAAGTTAAATTACTGGAAACTGGAAACACCATGGATTATAAAGTTTAGGTGCATTAGTGCAGGGCCTGGCTGCATGCCTTTTGTCAGCATTCTCTTCATCTCTTTCCACACTTACTACAACCTTTGAAACCATAGACAAGTTACCCAAACACCTGTACAATACCGTTGCTTCATATGCAAAGTCCAGTCATACTACTTTTGAATGCATTATAAATTAAGCAAAGCAATGTGTTTACAGGACTCAACAATAGTATCTGGGATGTGATAAAAAAAAAAAAACCTAAGAAATTAGTCTGTCACTGTTGCCTTCTAAAAGGATCCAAAGTCATTCATCAGCCATCCTACTTCATAATCATATTCTGTTTCCTCTATTTAAAAGCTAATGTTAATTAAAACTTAGTTACTAGTTTTTAAAACCTTGAACTTGTCGGTATTTTATACACTTTATATATTCTGCTTTTAAAAACCTGCAACATTACATATTTTAGTGTCTACTTTGATTATTTTAAGAAAAGAGTCAACCATAAAGCATCATTGAAATAATTAAATTATATATACATTAGTGAAAAGATTTCCTGTGTTCATGGGTTAGAGGATTTGATTTTATTAATTTTGCAAAAATATTGATCTTACCCAAAAAAGTCTATATACTATATAATTTATATCAAAATGTAAAACTACTTCTACAGAAACAGAAAAAAAGAACTACTAAAATTACATTAAAAAATAACCCAGACCAACCATGAGCAAAAACAACAAAGTTAAACATATCCCATATAGAATTTTAACCTATACCAGTGTAGAGCTAGAGGAATCAAAACATCATTGTACTGACATAAAAACAGACTAGCACACTAGGATAGAGAGTTCAGAAAAAAAAAAAAAGAACTTTATAGTCACTTGATTTTTGACAAAGTAGCAAAAACTACACAATGAAGAAACCACAACAGTCTGTTCTATAAATGTTTTCAGGATAACTGGATATTCAATTTACATGGAGGAGAATGAAGCTAGGTCATTATCTCACAGATACACAGAAAAACACTGAAAATGTACAACAAATTTAAAAATAACCTAAGACTCTAGACCTATCAGAAGAAATTCTGGGGAAAAGACTTCTAAGCTTCTGTCCAAAAATGATTTCGGAATATAAAGCCAAAAGTACAGACAACATAAAAAAAATGTATGTAAATTGGAAAGAAGCCAAGAAAATAATTAGCACAGTGAAGAGACAGACTCTAAAGTCAAAGAGAATATTTCAGAACTGTACATCAAATGGAAGCCTAGTATCTAAAACACAGAAAGAACATAACCTATATAAAAAAAAAAAAACAAAACAAGAACACAACCAAAGTTTAACATCAGAAAGCAACTAAATAAATATTTCTCAAAAAAAGAGCTTCTATAAAGACAGATAGGTTGGAGGCTTTTGTAGGTAAATGGAGACAACTTGAAACTACCATGTTTAATGAAGTGAGTCAAAAGCAGAAGGTGAAATATCTAATGTTTTCTCTGATATGAGAAACACAGATCACAATTATGTCATAGAACTTAATGTGGGGAATAATGGGAACTAGAGGAGAGGTGATGGGAGACAGCGGGCTGAAATCAGAGTAGGGAAGGATTTGTAACTTTGTCACGGTATGTGTGTGCACAAAATACTCAAGATCAGTGTAAACTTTATGGTTTGCACTTATACATATTATTAAAATGGGGAAAAAAAGAGCTTCCCACAACCAACAAACACATGAAAAACGCTCATAATAAAAAAAATCATTGAAAAAGACATGCACAAAAAAGCTGACCAACACTAAGAACATTCATCAACTTTAAAATCAATGGAAAAATATTCTGTTCATGAATTTGAAGAATTAATTAAAACCACATGTAAACTAAAGTCACACAGGAACATCATTGCCCTATTAAAATAGGAATTACAGAAACAGATGATCTGTATACATAAAAGAATTATTTGATGTTGTTAGAGGAATTAGAATTATTATAGTTACTATGGGATATGGTATAAAATTTCCTCATAAAAACAAAAATGGAACTATCATACGATCTAGAATTACTTGTGGGTATATGTACAGAGAAATTGTACAGCGAAGAGAATTGGTATTTACGTGTTCATTGTACATTTTTCTTAATATCCAAGATTTGGAATAAACCTATGTGTCCAAAACAGCTAGAGAAAATACTATATATATACATACATATGTATGTATGTATGTATGTATGAACACACACATATATATATCTTCATGTGTGTATTATATGTAGTATATAATTATTTCTATGTATACACATATGTCTAGCTATTAAAAATATTGGCTAGCTATTAAAAAAGGGCATTCTGCCATTTGTAACAACGGAGATGAACCTAGATTGTATATTAAAAAAGTTAAAATAAGTCAGCATGTCAAGAAAATTTTCTTACATGTAGAATACAAAAAAATGAACTTGTAAAATGTGATTATTAAGGGTCATGGATGGAGAATGATGCAATCAATCAAAACATACAAAGTTTCAAATATATGTAGGAGTAAAAATTCCAAGATTCTGTTTTATAACATAGTGATTATAGTTACTAACAATGTATTTTATTCCTAAAATTACTATAAAATATTTTAAGTTCTTGTCTCACAATGAAACATATGTGAGATAAAACTAAAGTAATTTAATTTAGTTATTCTGCTATTTTGTAGGAAAGAAAATGAGGCTTAGAAAGGTCAAGGAATTTACTTTAAGATGTGGTGCAGCCAAGATTCACAAAGAGCAAATCTCACTCACTACGATCTCTTCCTGTTCACCACTCCACTGGCAAAGCTCTCAAATGTAACCCTTGTCCCACAGAAGAAAGGACATTTTATCAGGCCTAAAGCACACCCCTATATAATTTTCATCATATTATACTATATTATACATAATAAATATTATACTTTTTATAATATTCTGCCTAAAATTTGCTAAAAACTTTTTGAGCAGGGAGTTGTTAGTTGCTGGTTGCTAGGTGCTAGTTGGCAGTTGCTATTGATAGTTGCTGTTGGCCGTTATTGCCTTAAGAATTTATTTTTAAGTGCAGCTAATGACTATTATATTGACCTTAACGTGAAGCTTAAATGAGAAACCAATTTTCCCTATAAAAATTTAGTGCATTAAATAAGGCAAAGCATTTTTGAATGATTTTTCTAATCTGTTTATCACTTGACTAAAGCCACTATGCGTAGTTTAAATGATTATGCTGTATTCTCATTTTTCTAAATGTGGTTTGATTAGCTGTTACTTTTGTTAAAAAAACAATGTTGTCAGAGATACCTTTTCAATTCAGATTATAGTAAAGTGAGTAAATATAACATGAAATTGGATATAAAGCCTATTTACATGTTTTTATAGATCTTTATCTATAATTTTTAGAGTCAAATCATTCTCTCTTAAGAGAAAGTAATGACAAATCTTTCAGTTATTCTGGAAAAATGAACTTTTTTTAGTAAGGATTATGAACTTTTTAGATTGGGTCAGTGAAAGTTGGATATTAATGGTGAAATGCAGATTTTAGTAGCTGTTTCTTGAAAAAAAAAAAAAAAACTTTCAAGGACTCCTTGTCCTGTTGTTCCATCCACTTTTCGCTGGTCAGTCCTATGGTTGACAGCATATGTAGATCTGTGAAGCACCAGGTAAGTGATGTCACATATTTCAGATACTTTAGAGAATACATTAAAAAATGAAAAATGACATACAGTAAATGCGGGCTAATTAAGCAAAATCATATCCTCCACTGTTTACTGTGTCCTCTTGGAAAGAGAAATCAGTAATCCCTAGGTTTATTTTGACTCTTACTTATTTTACACATTGTTGTTATGAAAAAATAGGAAATACCACTGACTAGTTAAACATCCTTAGTGACAACTGGTTCTTCCATTGTCTCTCCCTTATGTTCTCATCTCGTTAAACTATTAACACTGGTTTTTCCCATTTCCAGAATGTGCTATAAGCCATCTGCTCTTTCCTTATCAAAAGTTGGAAAGAGAAGCAATTTTCTTTTAGCTTTTACAAGTCATTTGCTTATTTTAATTTAAGCTGGTGAGGCCCAATATGAATTTCATGTCAAGTGACAAATGTTCAGGAATTCTCTGAAATTGGGTGGTATTTAGCAATTCTTGGTATATTTTTGAAGCCCTACTCTGCCTTAGTTTTAAAAAGAAATACTTAGCGATTATATTTTGCCAAATCCCTTTTTAGGTTTAGTTATGTTGTACTTGTATAGTTAACTTTATTTGTAAACTAGAGTAAAGGCAAGAGTTTAACAGGGTAATAAGAAAACTAAAAGAAGACTATGGTAAAATGTTAGTGTAAACTAATTGGATCCTAATGTTTGTGTTAAACTGCCAACTAATTTAAGACAAAATTGATTGTAGTATTGAAACACAATTACCTGTAAATTTTGCTCAATGTATATACATTTTTGGTTAGGCAAGGAATAAGAAAAGCTTTCTTTGTTTAACCAAATAATAGACATCCACAACTGGATGACAAAGACTAGCTAATTTCGAAGCATGTATTCCATGGAATCTGTACTATTAAAGTACGCACATGTATAATTTTGATTGCATGGATGAAATTGCCACTGATCTATGTTAAAAATGTTCCAGATTTTGTGATATTTATATAGGCTTCAAAATAATGTTCTTAACAAGAGAAAATACACAAACATATAAAGATATGAGTTTTCAGCTTATTTGGAAATTTTAGCAGTCTTGAAACTTATTTCCACTTTTAAGAGGAAAATTTTAAATCTTATTTCATCTCTGATCCTTGAGACCCCCTCCTACCTATACACATGAATTTAATGAAGGGTTTTGAGTTCTCCAGAGAGGTTTATCCACTTTCAAGCTGTTCTGTGCTCAAAGTCCAATTCACAGTTATAAAATTCCTACTTTTACCAGTTTGCCCATCAGTGGATAAACTCATTTACCATATAATGAAAGATTTGTGGTGGCCTGAGTGTTTCATAAGGCTAAAAATTTGGTCAGAATTGATTGTAAATTTCATTTTTAGAGAAAGATAGCTATGGCTTAAGAGTTGTTTTTAAAACTATATCCAATTTTAAAAGACATGTTTAACAAAGTTCCAGAGCAGGCATCATTTTTATAGTTTTTGTGTGGGCAGTGAAAGAAACAATCATCCTTCACATGCTTTGTCTCCCAACACTTCTGCAGTCAAATATTGATGCTCCAAGTAAAGCTGATATCTCATTGAATTCACATGCATAAATGGGTACTCTGAAAATTTATTGTGAAGTTATCCTTTGATTTTCCGGCAATGAGTATGCTATTTACAACTAATTCTAGCTTGTCCACATTTACTTGAGGTACTCAATTTTGTTTAAAAATTCAAAGGTTCCAGTAAATATAATTATGCTTTTGTTTTGTGACAAATTGTTCCTAACAACGATAAAATGAACTAACATTTAGTATAAAGAAAATAGCTTTAGAGTTATTTATACATGTTATTTTAATTGTACTTTTAACTTCTTTTAAGAAGCAATTAGATATTCATAGTAACTAATGTAAAGATATTTATAACTGAATTCCCCTTATAGTCCCATAATGATTTCCACTTGGTTATAATTAGGTATGACATGGTAGTCATTTTCTTAAATATTTCCGAATTTGATGAATATCAATAGCGATTGTGTGTGAATTGACTATTTAAATTGTATCATAATGTATTGTGACTGTCATATGTTAAGTGTTCTTTGCAAGAAATTCAGTAAACAAAGTGTAGATAATAATTAATCTCTATTTTTGGAATATTTTAAACTACTAAAGTGTATGTAAATAGGATTACCAGAGTAAAGTAACACTTTTTAAAAAATTGATCAATGAATCTTTTGAGATAAATTTTAAACATGAAAATAAGCAACTGTCCCCTTTAATTATAAAAGGACAATAAAACATCTAGATCAGTAATCTGGCAGGGTTGATAGGCGTGAAATTGTTGTGAAATCCAGTTGAAGGAACCTGTCTCAAGTCAGAAAGTCAGAAGGCTTTTGTTTGTTTGCCCGCTACTCTTACACTAGGATCTAGCCGTTTAAAGTCTAGATTTGTGAAAACAACAAAAATACATAGTGGTTATTTCTTATAAATATACAAAAACGGCAAAATATGCACAATTTATTACACACATGCGTTCCCCTTTGTAGACAGTTTAAGTAATTTCTTCTGTTCTAAATCTTTACCTTCTCATTTACTCTTGCAGTCCACTAAAAGCATCAGTGTCGACTGACGTGTGAGAAATGGCACACATTATTTGAAGTAATTGAATTTACGACATCTGGTAGATTTCCAGTTTGATTCCCCATTTACTATGTTTAAACAAATGATCTTAAACAGTTTATGCTGATGCATTATAGATAATAAATGGAATCTTTTTTTTTTTCCTTGAGGCAAGAGTCTTGCTCTGTAGTTCAAATTGGTCCTGAGCTCTCTTAGTAGCCAAGGCTGGCCTTGGACTTCCTGCATTTCTTCTGCCTCAGCCTCCAAAGTGCCCGGATCATAGATGTACACCACTCTGCCCACCTTATGGCATGTTATTTTTATGACAACACAGTGATTAGTAAGAATTGTTCTTTATTTTGTAAATAGAATAATTAAAATTTAAGAAAATCACTGTATTTAATAGAAAATAAAAATACTACATGTGATTTTTCATTTGGAACTAATGTCAACACAGTCAAAATTTAAAATACTTTTTTTTCTAATTGTTTTCAATAAAAAGATATTTTTAAAGCTTTTGAAAGAAGGAGACATCAAAATAAAAGAAAGTAAATGTATTACAATAGAGGGCCAAGAAATGTGTTTAGTGGCATCTGTTTTGAAGAAAAATATATTTCTTTTTTCAATAAGAGAAGAAGTTTATGTGCAGGTTTGCTGATAGGCATGTACTCAAAGAATAACCCCATGTCAGTATTTGTATAAAATTGAGTTATAATTTCCCAGTTTTGCTTATTTGTAATCTTGTGCAACCTGTGTTCTGTTGTTTTATTGCTCACATTTTTCTTTTAATTTTATGATTAAAATTTTTACAAAGTAATTTTGAGTATTTATATGTGTACATTAACTATATTATTTTATATGTGGCATAAGACAATTTCTGTTTACTCAAAAATCAAAAAAGGACTGGAAAAAATTGGAGCCGGTTTGGACATACCTGGAAGTACCTCTTCCCCTGTTCTATCTAACTCCATTTGATCTTTTCGTGTCTGTATTGAGTCACCAGTTGTAAGCAATATGCTCTTGTTGCTGTCAGAAACAACTGGCCTGCTGGGACAAAAGACATGCTAGAGTGTAAAAGATGCTTATTCCTTTGTTACCTGTCATAAATTTACTTGTTTGATTTTTAGTTTACTAATATGTTCATATTTCCTTTGGGCATTTAATAGTACTAAAAGTATTATATTTTAATTAAAGCATACAAGAAAGTTTCTAAATGGATGCTGAAAAGACCCCTTTTCATGTGGGGGCACAAGGTTATATTCCTAGAAGTTTGGGAGGCTGAGGCAGGTTATAGAAAGTTGGAGTCCAGCCTGGTCCATTTAGAAGTTTAACAAGATTTTGTCTTAAAAGGAAAAAAAAAAAATACTAAAAAAGGCTATAGAAAATAAAGTGATCTGATTTAAAATATATTGCAGTAAGAGACACATCATTAGGTGTCACAAAACACACCTCTTTCCATCAAATGTGGTTATTCCATCTTTCTTCTTACTTTCTAAAGCATTTTTAGAAGGCTCTTTTGTGAGCATGATTAGTTGTGGTATCATGACTGCCTTCGTGTGCTGAATCAATTCAAAATGTTTACCTGTTACATGTTCACTTTGACTTTGTGAAAGAGCCGGAAGCTGCAGAGGGCCCACTGCAATGTACAGGTGGATGAAGGCTTTCATGAGCCTGCATTTCTGTTGTTTGGTACTCAGCAGAAACACTCACTGGATTTTTAATCATACCTCATAATGGCGCAAAAGTTCAATACTGAATGAATACTGAATAAACACTGAATAAATACTAATATTGAATAAAGAAAGAAAAGAAAAAGAGAAAAGGAAAATATCAAAATGGGGGATGACTGTCCTGAAAGCAGTGTGGGCACTTTGAGGAGAATTATTAGTAATGAGTCTTTCCTGAAATAATTATTTGTAATCTCTAAGAGGAAAATGCCTTCAGTGCTATCTGTAGATGTGACTATGATTATAATGTACTCCTATTATTGCCACAGGCAGTTGCTCAAAGTTTCCTGTTCTTCATGCTATTTTCTCACATTTAGTTGAACGCTCACATTTGTGTGTGTGTAATTTCTTGTGAAATCTATAAAATCATGTATTGAGTTGGTGTGTTCTCATGTATATATAGGTGTGCTAGAATCCTGTATATTCCTCTTAGTGTTTTTCTTTTTTCAAACAACTATATTGGAATATAACTGAAATACAGCAATCTGTATTTAAAGTATAAACTGTTGATTTGTGAACATGTATACCAACTTCAAGTGATTTTCTGTGATCTTTGGTCATAACTTTTGGCCATTTATTCAGTCTATACTTCGTGATATCTAGGCACCATTTGTCCTACTCTCTATTACTCTACATTAGATTTCAATTTCTCAAATTTTCTACAAATGTAAACATAGAATATGCACTCATTTGTAATTATTTCATTTCTTTTAATAAAGTAGTTATCTTGAAACTCATAATGCTGCTTTCTATACTAACACCGCCCTTCTCTTAGGTGAATATTCACTTACTTGCCAGTGAACATTTGAATGGTCTCTAGTTTGGAGCTCTACAAAAAGCTGCTGTAAATATTTTTGTGCACGTTTTTTCATGGACAGTTCTTTCTTTTCCCTATGGGGTAAAACTCTTCAATGTTATGGTAGACATGTGTGTAACTTTTTAAGAAACTATAAAACTCTTCCTAAGATTCTGTTCATTTCTGTTGCCTTTAGGAACTGATGTCTTCTCATGTCTTTGGAACCTAAAAATACTTTTACCTGACACTCTTCATTTCTGACTCACAGGCTATTTAAATGTTTATATTTAGTTTTCTAATATTCACATTATTTTGAAGATAATTTTGTTGAACTTTTGATTTAACACCATTAAACATAGAGAATAGAAATTGAATCCTTTAAACTATATCTCAAATTGCATTGTGTCCTAGAATGTCTTTCTTTAATAAATGTGTTGGGTTCTGGATGTTTAAATGTATATTGCACTTTTCTAAGGTTTAATTAATCTATAAACTTCAACTACTTCGAATTGGTTTATTATATAGTTTACCTCTTCTACACAGAGGCAACTCTAATTTCACACATTTGTTCAAGACCATAAAGCCACTCTACTAGCTGATATTTCTCAAATGATGAAGCCAGCTTTATTGTTGTTATCTGCTAATATTTATGCCATCAGTTTTATCTGAGTGCTAGGCAAATGTATTAGGAATTACTTAAAATTCCACTAAAAGTACATCCTTATTAGACTATTGACATATTAAAGATCAAGTGCAAAGTGTATTAATTATCTTTTGATTTGAGTGTATCTAGAATTCTCTCTCCAATTAAAAAAATACATCTTTCGGTAACTTGCTTCATCTCTCATAATGATGCCATCTGTTGAACTGAGAAGAAATATAAAAAGGCTTATATTTAGCTCTTATTTCTTTTTTGCATGAATATCATTTTTATTTTTTCCGTGTGTGTGTGTGTGTGTGTGTGTGTGTGTGTGTGTGTGTGTGCATTGAAGTCATGGTGTTGGGGCGTCAGTGCACATCTGTGCTACCCTCTGTTTTTCTGATATTCATCTCTTTCCTAGGACTCCACTGACCCTTGTACCAGCCTCTCACCTGTGATGGAGCCTGTTTCTACCATTACTTTTGTGAATTTCTTAAGAGAGATAGGCATGTATAGTCAGTTTTTGTTTTATTTCTTGCAATTCCAGCAATCCTTAGATTTTTCTAGGCATACCTAACCTCAGTGTGAGCAATGACTCTCAATCTCCTGAAATCTGTTCTAAATCTGTTCTACTGAATCTGAAAAGTGCTGATGGCCTGAAATTCTTATCTATCTATTGCTATGGTCAAATCCACTGAACCTTATTTATTTTTTTTCAAAGATTATGTGTTATTTCTCCTGGAAATCAAGGAGTATAAATATTATATGGATTCTGTCCTTAAACAGAAACATTGTGTCTAACTCGGTGAGTGAAAAGTGACATTGAAATTCAGGATATGTTTTTCAACCTGAAATTTTTTGTAGGAATGTACAAATTCAAAATTATTGACTTTCCAGTACTTCAGTCTATATGAGAAACTTTGGGTGACGTTCTTGGAATAGCGAATGGGTTGAAATTGCAGCAAAATAGACCCATTTGTTAGCCTGCTTTTTGTAAAAGATAAAATAAGGACTCAAAAAATGCAGCTATATTTATCTGGGGTCAGTATAATCACCAATAGTTGATATTTAAATAGCAAGAAATATAAAGATTATGACTTTATGTTCACTAATTTATTCTTTATTTTTCTGTTTAGTGATTATAGCGACATGCCAATTATACACAATACATGTGTTAATTAGAACAAATAAGAATTTTTCAAACAAAATCAATACTTAATAGTTATATATTATCTATGAATGGATTAAATATGTCATCACAAGTCCAAGAAACACATTATTTATTAAGGGGATACTCCTACTTTAATAATATGCCCAGAAACTCTACATGAGATTAAGATAATATACTTCCAGAGAAATAGGGAAATCAAGTTACCTCTGAAGAAATATTCAACACCGCTCATATTTTTAGTTATTTATAATTAATACAAGTGTTATTATTTGGATGCAAAACCACATTAAATAATCACATTGATAACGATTTATTGAACATAATGATGATAAAGATGATGTAACATTTATGATGGTATTTTGTAAATTTTTAAAAATCTTTTGCCCTTTGAAATTCATATTGATTAGCCACTGCTTGTACTGAGACCGTTGAGTTTATGAGACAACACTCTCCCTGATGGAGTAAAATGACAAGAGTCGAAAAGATTCTTTAAAAAATGTCAGTCTGTACTTTCTGCACTGCTGTATTCCGTGCCAAAAGCCAGCATGACATTTGGAAAAATTGCGAACTGTCGTTTTTCAGTGGTTCCTCATGGGGACTGACTGCTAAACTTGTAATGTGTAGTCTGGTAAAATGCTTGCATGCAGATCACATCAGAGTCCAGTCATAAACACCCCTTTTCTGTATCCAACGTACCATGCACAGCCTGGGTATCACATAATTCTATCCAACTTGACTGCACAACACAGAAGTCATTATTCTTACTAAATTATGTAGCTGTTTCCTCAAAAACCTGTGTTGTAATTCCATGTCTGCCTCAGAAAATAGCCTTTCAAAAATCTAAATCCTTGTGTGAAAATTAAGGCAGATAAAATATTTTTGGGTTGCTCACTAGCTTCATTCACCATTTAAATTAATCCAAAGTATTCCATTATTTTCTTTATTCTCTCTTACTTTTCCTTAAATCCACATTCTCATAAATGTTTATTATTTTCTACTCTCTTTCTACCTGTGAATTTCAGTTGACCAGAATATCAGAAAATCATAAGCTTTCATCATCATACAAGAGGACTCTCGTTGTTTCCAAATATATGTGATATATAATGCTACAAAGATCTTAGAGCCTGGGTACTTTGTTCACATATATGTATCATGTCACCATTTCAGTTCCTTCCCCTTCCCACTTTGGCTCTTCGGCATCCTTCACATCTCCCTGAACTCCCACTATCGCATCCATTTGGTTCTGTAAAATGCCTGTCTTGTAGGTTTTTCATACTTGAGAAACCATGTAGTATTTAATCTTTTTTGTGTTTGGCTCATTTCACTAAGCATTGTGGTCTCAAGTTGAGAGCATTTACCTACAAAAACTTCAAATTTATCTGTCTTTATGGAAGCGTATTGCACCATTGTGTACATACTCCACGATTTGCATCCATTGATCTGTTGATGGATGTTTTAGCATCTTTTACATTTTATCTATTGTTAGTTGTGCCGCTGTAAATATGGGCATATGCACATTTCAGTTGCATGTTGTTTTTAACTCTTCTGGAAAGATACCCAGAAGAGGTATCTCTGTATCAAATCGACTGTTTATTTTCAGCCTTTTGAGGAATCTCCATACTGCTTTCCATAGTGATTGGAACAGTTTATAGTCCCAATAGACGTCCCCAACAGTGATTGTTGATCAAATTCTTGCTATGTGCCATTCTTCCAGGGATGAGAAAATATCATAGTATCATTCTAATTTGTATTTATCTAATGGTTAAGGACGTTGGGCGTTTTTCATGTATTTGATGGCCATTTGAACTTCTTCATCTGAGAGCTTCCTATTTGTTTCATTGCCCGATTTGAATCAGTTCTTTGATTTTTAAGGGGTCTACTCCAGTTCCCTCTATGTTCTTGTTATTAGCCTCCTGTCTGAAGTTTTGGCAGAAAAAAATTTCCCATTATGTTGGTTCTGTTTTTCCTCTGTTGATTGTTTCCTTTGCCATGTAGAAACTTTTTAATTTAATATATTCCCGTTTGTTAATTCTGGAGGCTGTTTCTTTTGCATCGGGTGACCTATTAAGAATGACCTTTCTCGCTTCTACATCTTCCCAGATTTTTACCTATTTTGTCCTCCATAAGATTTGATGTTTCCATTTTTATATGTAGATTTTTATCCATTTTGATTTGATTTTAGTACACAGTGATAAATATGTGTTTACCTCCATTCTTCTGCAGGTGGATATCCAATTCTCCTAATATGATGGGTTGAAGACTCTATACTTTATCTAGTGCATATTTTGGGCCTTTTTGTCAAGGTCAGGGAACTAGAGTTTTCTCATTTTTGGTTCTATTTCATTGAACAACCTGCTTGTTTTTGTATCAGTTCCATGCAGTTTTTATAATTGTTTCTTTGAAATATAACTTAATCTCTAAAATTGTGATGCCACTTGCTTTTTCTTGTTACTTCAGATTGCTTTGGCTACTTAAGTCTCTTTTGGTTCCATATGAATCAAAGAATAATTTTCTCAAGTTCTGTGGAAAAAATTGTTGGTATTTTAATTGGAATAGCGTTGAATTTGTATATCAGTTTTGATATTATAGCCATTTTGAAAATATTAATTCTTCTTATCAAAGAACAGAGGAAGTCTTCACAGTTTCTAATGTCCTTTCAACTTCTTTCATCAGCGTAAAGTAGTTTTCTTTGTAGAGGTCCTTCGTTTAATAGTTAGGTATTTAATTCTAAGGGGTTATTGAACATGGGATTATTCTTCTCAACTTTTTTTCATTGAATCCATTATTAGTGTAGAGGAATGCTATAGATTTTTGTACTAATTTTGTAACATGCACTGTGGCTTAATTTTTAAATTCAGGAGTTTTGTGGTGGAGTTGTTGGTGTCTTCTATGTAAATTATGATTTTCCCTGCAAATAAGGATAATTTTACTTCTCCCTTTCTAAAAAGTATACAATTTTTTCAATCTCTTGCCTGACTTCTCTGGCTGGATTTTTAAGAAATATGTTTAATAGAATTGGTGAAAGTGAACAGTACTGTTATGTTCCTTTTTAAAGGATAATATTTCAATTTCTCCCCATTTATTATGGTATTTGCAGTAAGTTTGGCATATATGGCTTCTATCACTTTGAGGGAAGGTTCTTTCATACCTATTTGTATTCTCGTATACCTCAATTTTTTTTTAAATCATGTTGAATTTTCCTAAAGGCCTTTTATACATCAGTTGAGATGATCATATGGTTTTTGTTCTTGCTTTTGGTAATGTGGACTAATCAATTTACATATGTTAAATCAACCTTGCACCCCAGAATGAAGCCTGCTTGACCATGATATATAATTTTTATTATAACTTGCTGGATTCTATTTGCTGGAATCTTTTTGAGAATATTTGTATTAAATAATTGGTCTGTGATTTTTTTCCTAGTTAAATCTTTGGTTTAGGTATCAGAATAATGCTAGCATCCAAAAATGAGTTTATCAGTGTTCCTTCTCTTTCAATTCATGGAACAGTTTGTGAAGATTTAGCATCAGTTCTTCTTTGAAGTATTGGTAAAATTTTGCTGTAAGCCATATGGTCGTGGACTTTTTTTGTGTGAGCAGAGATTTCATTACGGTCTTAATCCCCACATGTGTTATGAATCTATTCAAGATTTTTATGTCTTCTTATTTCATTTTTGATATTTTGTATGTATCTAGAAATTTCTCATTTGCTTCCACGTTCTCCAGTTGGTTGGAGCATACATTTTCAAGAAAAATTTTTTTTTCCCTGAATTTCAACAGCACCTATTTTGATGTCACTCTTTTCTCATTGAATTGGTGTGAGGTTTTGTTTTTTTTTTTTTTTTCTCTTTTTCTTTTGGTTAATCTGACAAAACTTTTATCAATCTTGATTACGCTTTCACAGAAGCAGCTGCTTGTTTTATTTTTTATGGTATTGTATTTTTGGTTTCAATTTCATTAATTTCTACTCTGTTCATTATATATATTTCTTCTACAACTCTTTGATTTAGATTGTTCTTGATTCTTAGGACCTTAAGGTGTATCACTAGACAGTTTACTTGAGATTGCTTTTATTTGTGTGCCTTTATACACTTCCCTCTTAGAATTGCCTTTATCATTTCCTACAGGCTCTGGTAGGATGTGCTTCCTTCATCATTTAACTCTAGGAAGACCACTTCAGTGATCCATTGTTTGTTTAGTAGAAAGTTATTTGATATCCATGCTTTTGTATCTATAATTTTTGTGGTTTCTCTTGCTGTTCAGTTTTATTCCACTAAATAAGTCTGTACTTATTTAAATATTCTTTATGGCCTATAGTATTATCTATTTTGGAAAATGTCACATATCCTGATGAGGAAAAAGTATATTCTGTTGTTATTGAGTGGAATATTCTGTAGATATTTGTTAAGTGCAGTTTTTTACAATTGGTATAACTGTATTATTTCATTGTTTATTTTCTGTCTAGTTGGCCTGTCTATCTCTGATAATGGAGTATCGATGTCTCCTACTATAGTTGTGTTGGGGTCTGTATAGCTTTTCAATGCCAGTAATTTTTGTTTTACAAAATTAGTTACTCCAAATTTGCAAGTGGATATAGTGATAACTATGATTTCTTCCTGTTGTTCCCTTAACAATTATATTGGTGTCTGTCATCTTTGTCTTTCCTGATCAATTTTGGCTCAAAACCTGTTGTATTTGAGAAAAGGATAGTTGCCCAACTTGTTTCTTAGGACTAATTGTATACAGTGTTGATTTCTGTTCTTTTATTTCAGTACATATGTTTCCATATGAGTAAATGAGTCTCTTGTAAGCAACAGATGTGGAGTTCTGTTTTTTCCGATCAGCTAGTCTATGTTTTGATAGCTAAGTTGAGACTATTAACATTCAGTAATATTACTGTGGTTTATTTGCCACTTCCTGTGATTGTTACCATGCTCCAGTGATTATTGACTATTACTTTGATCAATTCATTTTCTTCTTTCTGCTGTTTCCTTTTCCCTTGAATGTTTGATGTTGTTGGTCCCTCTATCTCTGTCTAAGATTCTTTTAGTGTTTTGTGCAATGCTGGTAGGTGTAGATTTTTTTAAGGTTTTCTTTAATTTTAACTTCTTTTCCTACTTTGAGAGATACTTTTGCTGGTTAAAACAGTCTGAGATTGCATGTATATTCTCTTAGCATTTATGTAGTGTCACTCAATGACCTCTTTGTCTTTAGAGTTTGTGTTGAGAAGTCTGCAGTTACCCTGATGGGTTTGTCTTTGCAGTTATTTTTTTTCCTCACAGCCTTTAATAGTCTTTGTGTTGAGTCTGTAGAAATTTAATTATGATGTGTCATGGGGATATTTTCTTCTTGTCATGGTTATTTGGAGTTCTATGTGCCTGCCATAATTCTATATTCATTTCATTTCCTATTTAGAGATGATTTTCTTCCACAATTTTCTTAACATGTCCTTTACATCTTTTGTTCTCTGCTTCATTTTGTCTTGAACTCCCAGAATTCTAAGGTTGTCTCTTTTTGACTCATTCATCAGCTATTGCAATCAGTCCGTTTTGTCTTTTTATTATTTAGTTGTTAATGACAGTATGATTCAGTTTATCCAACTTATCTTGTAGATCTTTTAATCTATCCTCAAAATATTCAAGCTTTTTTATGTGAGTTTTTTTTTTTTTATTTGCTGGAGTTCAGATTCCTTTTTTTCCTGTATCTCTTTGTTGAATTGTCCTTTCACATATTCACTGCCTTTGTATCCCTTTATGTGTATCTTCTTCACATTCCTTTAACTTATTATCCATAATGACCATTGTTTCTTTGATTATGTCCACATGAAGCTGTGAGTACATCACCTGTATGTGTTCCTTGAGCTTTTTTGCCATTAGCTCTGCTTTCCTTTTGACTTCATTTCCCTTAGGATCTGTTGGTTTAGGACCCCGGAAATGAAATCTGCTTCTGGAGTTTTAGGCTTTTATAAGGGAATTACTTCATTTCTCCTGTGTTTTTTTGTTTTGTTTTGTTGGTGGTTCAGGTAGTGTCAATAAACTTTTTTTTTCTTTGTTAACTATGTGTAAGGATTCCTCTTCCAAGGCCTTATACCTTGCAGTCATGATGCCTCGGGCATTCAGTCAAGCCCCTAGTCCAAGGCTGCTCTGAGTTGTATCTACAGGTATCCTATTACAGCCCAGTATATGGAATGGTGCCAGAAGTGATTATCTGTGCAGGAACAGCTGGCGTTTGAGAGGCAAGGTTGTGAGGCACCTGCAAGTGTAGGTAGGGCCCGGCTGAGTCCTCTGGTTCTGTGCAGGGCTCTCTGGGTCTGCTCAGGCAAGCAGGCTGTTGAATACAGTGCTTCCTGTTGTGCGTGAGAGATGAGGAGGGCCAAGACTCTGTGTTCACCTGGCCAACTGGTATGTGCAGGGAGAGGAGCAATTCAGCTACTGCTGGGTTCAGGCCTCCTGGTGTGTATTTGAGGAGGACTGACCAGGATGCTGAACCCAGGACAGTAGAATGAGAACTCTCATTGTTTTTAAACAGTTAGAATTTAAGTAATTAAAAGATAAAATTGTTGGCACACTGATACATTTTGAAAAGCAAAGTAAAATTCTCAGGATTTTGTATTCTCTGAGATTTGACACAAATTGAAATTCAGTGACTACTTTGAATACTGGCATAGGCTTATAGATATGAAATTCCAAGAATGTAACAAGTTCAAAATTTGAGAAACCCAAACTAAATTTTCTAAGTTTCTTATAATTTTAGATTTGCAATGTTTGGTAGAAATATAATGCCTGCATATCAATGCATGGTTGTAATATTTTAGTAATCACTTTTCAAAGGTAAAATTTAAGAGGTAAAATTAATTTAGTGACATTTAATTTTACCCAAAATGTAAAAACAAAAACTATCATTCCAAATTCTAATTAATATTTATATTTTGGACATTGTGCCTTCTTTCTTTAATGTTGCACATTCCTGTTTTCAAAACCTAGTTTGTTTTTATATCACGTATCAATATGAGCTTTATATTGGTTGAAATAAAACTTGATTGTATGAAAGTAATAAATTTGAATTTAAAAGAAATACAGATCACACTGCTTTGCTTGATAAAATAAATGAAAATATGCATTTGAATTCTTAGATGTTTTTGTAGTTGGTCAGTAATTTGGTCCATACATAAGTAATATCTTTCACATTGTTATTGTAGGTCATAATTATTGTTGTAGAAGCCTTTGAGACTAAATATGATTGGAATTCTAAAAGTTCAGATTAATTTATTTTCTTCACAAAGTATTCCTGCTGCTATAATATGTACATGTAATATCAATAAATATGGAAATTAATCTAAATATGCTATTATAACTGTAGCAAAATGTAACGAAGTTTACTCAGTGAAAAAATAAAGAATATAAATCATATGCTTTTATATTAAGGTTTTTCATCAAATGAGTTTTGGAGGCAAATTTCTGGGAAGCATTTTTGGCTGTTTTCTGATGTTTGCGTTTTCAAATTGCAAATAGGTTATTATGGATTCCTACAAACTGAACTCTATGCAAGGCCTAAATTTTAGTATTATAACAGAAACAGTTATATAAACCAGGGCAGAAGCTACATGCATACTGCCAAAATGTACGCTCTCTTCTCAGTAGGATATGATTATAAAGAGGTGTATAAGTCTGGAGGAACGGCTTAGCGGTTAAACCGCTTGCCTAGCAAGTGCCAACTCAAGAGCTAAGTAACCAAGTTTGATTCCCTATCAGCGCATAAGCTTGGCATGGTGATACATGCCTATAATCCCAGCACTTGGGACGCTGAGACAGGAGGATTGCAGTGAGTCCAAGGCCATCCTGGGCTCCATAGTGAGTTCAGGACCAGCCGGGGCCGAAGGACATCAAAAAATAAGTAAATAAAATTTTTCTAAAAAAATACAGAAAAATTGTATAACCCCACTTCTATCTAGAATCAGTAGATATAAAATGATGCAGAATAATATTGTTAAGTTTTGACACATAAGTGAGAATTAAGCAAACTGATTAAGATTTTATGAACAAATCACTATCAGTAGGGGATTCCCTTGAGTTTTAATGCTTCCATAGATTCTGACAGTCTGAACATGAGGATGATGAAAACTGAGCAGGAGAGGTTGGCAAGAGAAGCAGTCCTGAAAATAAACAGCCTGGTGTCCTGTGCAAATATGGTATGTAAATGGCTTTATGGTATCAAAGAACTCCTGTGGTTAGTCTTTATTAATCATTGGTTTTCTCAGAAAATTGTCAGCAAAAGTAGATTACACCAATAATTATAAAATGTCTAAAAAATATACAAATCACAACGGCACATTATTCAACTGTAGAATTTAAAGCATTATATATGGATGAGACTGAGATGCTACATTTATTACAAAAAATGGGGCTGCACAATCATAAAATCATTCATCTATTAAAGTTATTATGAACTTTACAGTTTTTTCTAGGATAATAGTGCTTATTGAGGTTAATATTACAAATATTAAAAGTGAAAATTAATATTACACTTGGCCCAACTATTTCTCTTCTGGTATAGTTACTGTCATCATGTAACAAAGATATCTGCATATTCATGTTTGTAGTTGCTTCACTCATAAAAGATAAGTCATAGCAACCAATATGCCCATCATAAAAATTAATAGATCAAGAAACTTTGACATACGTACACAGTAGATTCCAAATCTGCCATAACAAAGATAAATTTGAATCATTTGTAGGAACAAAGATATGCTTGGATACCATTAAACTTAATGAAATAAGTCACAGTGGTTAAATTTCACATTTTCTCTAATATAAGAAATCCAAAGGAGAAATAAGTGGAAGGCACAAATAGCAATGATGATGGGATATAGGAAGATAACATATTTAGAGAGAGGGAAAGGGATGTTGGAGAAGATGAGAAAGAGAGTAAGGGAAGTGAAGTGATGATTATACAATATGTATGTTCACCGATTCCTCAAGTTGCATATTAGTATTCCAGATGCAAATATGTACTTATAAAAGGAGTAATTTTGGGGACAAAATAAATTAAGAATAAAGATGATATGGCAAGAGAAACACAAAGGATTATGTGGGAATATAGGATCAGAATCTTATCTTTGAAAGCTAATTCCAGTGAATTCAGGACATACCTGGACTAGAGTGAAACCTTGGCTCAAAAAAATAAAAAAGGAAATAAATAAACTGCCTCCAGTATATATATGAAATGGCATACTATTACATGAAAGTACATTGTGATTTAAATTTGTATTATAAACTAGCATCTGCAAGTACAATTAAAATGTATACCTAATGCACCAATAGAAAATTTAAAAATATTATAAAAAGAACACTAAAAGACAGCATCTGTGTAAGGAAAATTAAAATATTAAGTGATATATAAAATATATGTGATATATATATATATATATATATATGTGATATATATGTGTTAGACTTAGAATAAAATTTTTAATAAAAAGCAGATACTATGTAGAATACAGAAAAGATAATATAGCCTGTCCTTTATAGAGAGAAAAAATTCTTTTCTTTCTTTTCTATTATTTGTTTTCATTTCGTTTTGTCTTTGAGACAGGGTATCAACTCCATGTCGGTCCTGAGCTCAATATGTAGCCCAGGCTGGCTTCAAACTCAGGGCAATCCTCCCACCTCAACCTCCTGAATGTTGAGATTACAGGCAAGTGCTACCTGGCCTGCCTTATTGGTGCTGGACAATCAAACATAAGGCCTTTTGCTTTGAAAGGCAAGCGCTCCAACTGCTGTTTAATTTCTTGAGCCCCAAAAAGATAGCATTTTAATAAAAAGGTATATTCCATGTAACATTAACTGTAAGAAACTTGTATTAATAGTAGAAAACAGAATTGGAAGCAAAATTTACCAGTTATTTTATAATGATAAAAATGTCATTTCACACACTAAGATAAAATACCCTTACATCTATTAATAAAGCTTAAATATTTTTAACCAAAACTGAAATAGTTGAAAGAAATAACAAATTTGCAAATATAGTTGGAAATTTCAGCATTTTCTCATAGTAACTGACAGCAGTAAAATCAGTGTCAGTAGGATAAACGACAATACCGTCATCAGATCAGCTAGGTGGGCTTTGAACAATGTTAGAGCCGCAGTGCCCTGGCAGAGTGAGGGTCACTTTAACATATCCATTAAATATTTACTGATGTAAACAACAGAATGGGGCATAGTAAAAGTATCAATAAATTATAAGGAATTCAAATCATATACAGTGTATTATTTTACCCACACAACTTTCAATTAAAATCAGTTTAAAAATACAAAATAAATTCAAAGACTGCAATGGAAACATAATTAAAAGAAAAACTTGCATCTATTGAAACTAAATCTTACAAGAATCTTACAAGACAATTTTTTGACCATTTAATATTTTCTAAACTTCTTTAAAAGTAACGTTTAAGTGTATAATTTAAAATTTTACATTAGGAAGCAGAAAATTGTGAAAATTAAATTCAGTATTTTATATAAATGAAAAAAATTAGTGATATATGTGAATGCAATGAACAAACCTCAAAGACACCAAATACTGATTTTTTGGAAAGAATAAAATTAGTAAAGATCTAACTTTTCTTCAGAAATTCAAAAAATTAGGCAAACTCAATTTATCAATACTATACGATGGCAAAGCCAGCACAGCATAAAGCAGATTGGTTAATTGGGAGACTGGATAGAATGTGCAATAATCCACTCACATGGACTGTGCGACCATCTCATGTATGGGAAGGAACAATTTTATTTATTTTTTCCTCCCAGCCTTATATACCTAGGGAAAAAAGAGAGAACGTGCTTGGGTACCTTTTTAGCAGCTGTTAAAATTGATCTGTGTGAGGTCTTTATTATGTATATCTCAATCACTAAGTTTAGCTGCCCCTAATGAGGGCCCTCTGACTCAGGTATCTGAAGTCATGGAAATCAGTCTTTGGCTTCCTGCAAGAATCTGAAGGATGTGATCAAAGCAGCCTTCATTCAGAATTCAACAGAAGGTTTCCTGTTTTCACTAAGTCAGGAGGAATTTCATAAGAAGAGACTGCAAACTGTCTCCCCACTATAAGATAAAGAAGAAACATCACTCTAGGCTTTATTACATTTATGTAATCATTAAGGTCATCTAGTGAACAGCTTGATGTTAATACTCTATACCTTACATAAAATAATCAAGTATATTACATTAATAAAAATAAGGTTCAATCTCCTTTGTTGCATAACCAAATTTATTTTAAAGCTAGAAGTTCACTGTAAGACAACCTGACGTTCTGATGCTAACACTTGTGAATTCTATCAAGCATTTACAAATAAATATCAGATTCCTATTACAGTAGATTCTGGTCGGTAGGCAGAGTAGGTAGCAGGGCTTGGCCTGAGATGTTCCCTAAGATGTAAAGTAGATTCTGGTAAGTAATCAGAATAGGTAGCAGGGCTTGGCCTGAGAATTTTCCCCAAAGATGTAAACTAGATTCTGGTAGATAGTCAGAGTAGGTAGCAGGGCTAGACTTGAGATACTCCCTACAATAGAAGCATGACAACTCAAAGACAGAAATATCAAGCAAAAGTCAAAGAAGACAGGATGCCCTGGAATGTAGGGCAAATGATGAACAAGCTTGGTGAGGTGGTTATGATTATGGTTGCAGACCTCTTTTCTCAGCCTTAGTGGGGCTACAGTTTGAGTCATATCTTAGGCCCTCTGATTTGATCTTAAACCAACAGAGTAGTTTTTGTCCCAGTGTGTACCATTCAGTAAGCACCAAATAGTTACAGAAAAGTAAATATGCATGATTTGAAGAAAAATAATAAAGATGATTGTAAATGCTAAACAATTGGTGTTCCAACCCCTTCTCTGCTTGTAGGTGGAATTTCCACTATTCTCTCTATCTTTTCTTTATACTTCTCTTAGTAAGGCCACTTTGGGCTTCCAAACTTTGTTCTCAGTGTTCATTCTTCGACATTGGCAGAACATGAACCCTGGTTTTAGCTTACCGGCATCACTATCAAATTTGTAAAGAAAAGCCTAAGGAAGTAATAACAAATTTTATATACTAATATGTGACACATCTAGTGCTCAATATTAATAAATAAGTAGAATATTGTTCAGGAATAAAAATTTAAGTCACTATACTCGTAGAAAGGGAACATCAATTTTATTAATTATATATTTTTGAGATTTAATAAACCTCTCAAATAATTTTAAATTTTGTACATTATTTTGTAGTTTCATAAAACAGTAATATCTGTGTATAGTAGAATACTCATATAACCCCAGCTTTTATGAGGTTCAGGTAGGAAGATTAGGAGTTCAGGGCTATCCTGAGCAACATATTTCAGAGCCAGAGAGTGATTTAGAAGGAAACCAAAACTCACTCTGGCAAAAAACAAATAAAGTGCTAAATTAAATACATAAAATTAAAGCTTCTCTTTATGTGTCATTATTTCTTTATGGGAATTGTCAAGCATGTGACTAAACTTTGTTAAAGTCTCTGTACTTTAGATAATATTCCACTGAACTAAAATTAAACACTTTTTCTACCTATTAAAATTAATATATTAGGTATAAAGAGCTTATCAATTTTTGGAAAGAGAAAAGGTCATAAAAATAAATATATAGGTCATATAAATACAGGTCATATAAATAAATATATAGATTTATTTATTTATTTATTGAGTCAGAGTCTACCTCTGGAGTCCAGGCTGGCCTTGGACTCATGGCAATCCTCCTGTCTCAGCTTCAAGAGTACTGGGATTATGGGAGTGCACTACCATGCCAATTTATGTGGTGATGGAGAGTCAAATACTGTGCATCTATAAAGTCAGATAGGTTAGAGGCTTTTGTAGGCAAATAGAGGCAACTTGAGACCATGGTGCTTACTGAAGTGAATCTAAAGCAGTAGGTGAAATACTGAATGGTTTCTCTGATACGAAAAACTCAAATCACCATTTTCTCAGGGAACTTAATGTGGAATATAATGGCAACTTGGGGAGGCTGGGGTGGGTAGAGGGAGGGATGAAAGGAGAGAGAGGAAGGTCTTGTAACTTTTCCATGATATGTATGTGCACAAAAGGCTCAAGACCAATGTGTTAGATTTTGCACACATATGTATCAATAAAATGAGAAAAATAGTACTGAGTAGATGAGGTAGATAACATTTTCTGATGAGACATGTTTTAAGTCCTATTGTTATAGGCGCACATACAAAAGGTGGGAGATTTTTAGCTGTTGTCAAAATCATACCATCAAGTACATACTCCCAAAGCAAGTATGTTCTGCCCAATCTGAAGAGTTTCGGTCATTTCTCATCTTGACAGTAGTTTCAGGAGGATCCATTACATCATAACCTCTAGCAGATTTTGATATAGGTGTTCAGAGACAGTTCTTTACCATTCAGATACCTATAAACTTAAAAGACAATGATTTCTCTCAAACTTTAATGCTCTCTATGTGATCTCTCTGTAAGATATGAGTAGCGTTGTGTCTCTAAATATGTTTTTAAAATAAGTATATGATGATCCAGGGAAAGTTTGAAATGTATCCAGACAGTTTGGGCTGTCTCATTTCTCCAGGGAAACAGTTATTAATTAGCATGTTCCCCTCTTGATGGGTCATTCAGTCATTGTTTACCCTTTCTGCTATCTAGGGTGTCTTTTCTTTTTTACTTTGAACTCATTTTAAATGAAATTGGGATATAAATCTTATGCAAGAGCTTTCTGGTGGTTAGGAACTCTTTAAAATTCATTTTTATCTTTTGAATTTTGGACAGTTGTAGTGGATTGATATATATATATATATATATAGAGAGAGAGAGAGAGAGAGAGAGAGAGACTGATATATATATATATACATATATACATGCATATATATACATATGTATATACATATATATACATATACACATATATACTTACATACACATATATACATGCACACACACACACATATATAGAGGGAAAGCACAATGTGACATTTTGGAATCCATCACTTTTATTCGGGAAGGAAAAATACTCAAAAAATATTCAAAAATACTCAAAAATTATGTATTAGAGATAATACTCCTGATACCAGGGTAACAAAGTATCATTTATTTATATAATAGGAAATAGTGAAAGCCAGTTGGTAGTTGGAATCTTACCTAAATTTTACTTATTTCTTCAGTTATTCACCAATTAATTATTCTGAAAACATTAATAGCTTGAAAAACATATCCCTTCATCTTTGATGATATATGGAAAAAAATCCATATGTTTTAGATTCCTTTTCTCAACATCTAGCCAGGACTGCACACGTTGAACTTCCACAATATTGAAACCTGTTGGGAATTTTAAAGATTATCACCATACTCCACAAGTACAAAAGTTATAGTGTGTTGTCCTATAGTGTCTTCATTCAATTTGTGTGTTGCCCCTTTAAGGTCCTGATGAATTGTGGGGTGTGTGGATACTGTGCTCAATTTGATATCATTACAGAAACAGATCAATATAGCTTCTGATCTTTCATATATGTCTATAGACTAGGAAAATACCTTCTTTTCAATTCCCATCAATAGGAAAGATCAAAGCATCATCCTGTTACATAGAACATACAGTGCTGAACATTCTTTATTTTGCCTCAGGGGCCAAAGGGATATTGATAGTTTTAAAATTTTGTACAGTATGCTGATTCATAACGTGTTAAAATAAAAATTGAACACGTGAATTGGCAAATACTCTGGGTGATCTTCTAACATGTGAGTGCTGGAGAATGAGCTTTGGAGAATGAGCTATGTGGGAACTTTAAAGCAAAAGATTCCCTGCCGTGGCTGGAAGTCAGCCTCTAAACTTCTCTTAGCTCTTGAAATAAGCCCTTTGATCCTGAAAGAGTAGAATCTGAGTGGTAAACCAGGGGATCCATGAGAGATAACTATTTCTAAATCTAAAATTACCACCTGGATTTTTTTCCTAAAAAGATCAGTAGATTCTTAAGTAAAAAAATATACTTATATGCTGAGAAATTAAACTATGATCTTTTTAATGAGAATCTAGGATATCTTATTCACAATGGTTGTTTGAGTGACCTGAAAGATTCAGTGCAGAATCCCTTGTTCACATGGCTAGTGAAAATGGTGAACGGGCCTTTGAAAGAACTACAGTAACAAGGACGAGACACTTAAGCACTTGGATTCCATGGGCTTGAAGTTTTATGTGATAGAAGTAGCCAAATATATTGTTCTGTCCACAATTGTTGCAAAGAGTGACAGAAATCTGGAAAAGGTCACATTAAAGATAGATGAGGATTATCAGTGGCAGTTGCTACAGTGAATATGTGCACTGGTTCTTGTGTAATAACTTTTTTGCAACTGTTTCACATCTTTAAGAACTCACTCACAGAAATCTTTGTCTGTATCACAGGCGCCTACTTAGCAAGGTTCAAATGTAGACTGCTTTAGGTACCTCTGCAATACAGAAGCACATCTTCACAGTCCTCCCTCTGATTTCAGGCGCTTTGGCATAGACCAGTCCTTGGAGGCTTGAACTCACTTTGGTTTCACAGCATCTTGTTTCTGGGTTGGGTACTACATATTTGCCTCTTGCCTTAGGGCTCTTCAAAATTACAGACACTGGCAGAACTTGCACGTAAAACTTATGGATGTATTAACATGCAAGTGCCAAAAGATAACCACTGGGGAGATGGTGGGTAATGAATAAATGTTCCTGCCTCCCATTATTCAGTCAGACAATTCTGAGAGGCATTCTTTATATATTCAGGAGGTCCCAGGAGAATTGAACCTCATTACTGCAGGATCCATTTACATAATGCCTTTTGATAGCAAGGTCTATATTATGGACCTCAAAGTGAAAATGTCTGCGAGTTTATTAACCCTATGACAATCTGAAAGCTGTTTTTAAGACTTCTGAAACTGAGTCTAATTGTATTGCCTTGAAATAAAATTCTGAAATTTCTGCTGCTTTGCAGAACAATGTTTTTCTCCCAATGTGAGAGTTTCATATTCTCAAGTACTTCTTTAGCCTTTTCTTCAGTATTCTGCCCTTTGGTCTTAAATCTGTCCTTGAAGGGAGATGGCACTTTGAAGGCTTAGTTCTTTTGAAGGGAAAGACTCCAAGATTTCACACCATTAACTGAGTTCTCATTGCTCTGTATTCCCCTCTATTACTGCATCACAAAGAACACTGCTTGTGTTCAAAGAGAGTTTTACTACATTGATGAAGAAAAAGGAGAGTGCATCAAAGAGAGAGAATCAAGCAGAAATACACATACACGCTACTCCTGTTTCCTTGTTTTTTCTCTTTGGGCGATATCAATGGGAGCTATTTTGTTCAATGAACAGCCCACATATAAACAGAGCTTGTGAAAATCAGTTAAAAACGCTGAAGAATTCAAATTTATAAACAGTTTTAAATACTCTCTTTAGAATAGGTTGATTTCACTAGAAACAAAAATTACCTATCCATTTATTGAAGATTTTCACTTCTTTTGACATCTTTTGAAAAATAAGCTGTGTAGTGGGAGATAAAGAAAATATAGCTATAAAATTGGTAACTTCCATATTACTTTCCAAGTGATACCGGTTTAACGTTTAAAGTTTTATTTTTAGGTGTATGATATTTGATGTTACTCAGATCCAAACATATTTGAATATTTAGCTTCTTACATCTGGAAAATTTCTCATGTATTCTTGCCTACTATGTAACTCACAAAAATCTAAAACAAAAGTTCATTATAACTAGGAAAATTTTGAGTTTTGAAGGTTTTTTTTTTAAATGCCTGGAATTCCACTAGTGCAAATCCTGGCAATTCAGCTACGTAAAAGCCAAAAATAAAAGTTTACGTCTTCAAAATACCCATTGGCCAACTAATGCGTACATAGATTGTGGCATATGTACACAGTGGAGTACTACTCTTTCATAAAGACTAATAGATTTAAAGCTTTCATAGGTAAATGAATTTAACTTGAGATCATCACGCTCAGTGAAGTAAGTGACACAGAAGGTTAAATATCAAATGGTTTCTCTAACATGAGAAACTCAGTCATTTTATACATCAAAATAGGGTGATAATGGTATTTAGGGGGAAGCAGAGTATTGGAGGACCAAAAAGGGGACTGGAAGGTGTATAATTTTGAAGTGATATGTATGTGCACAAAATACTCAAATTCAATGTAAACATTATAATTGCATGTACACACACATATATACATACACAATACACACACATATGAAATGTAAAAAACTTCTGCAACAACATAGCTTGTAGTGCATTAGAGGCAAGTATAACTCTAAAAACAATATCATTAAACAATGCTTTGTTATGTAGACAATGGGGAACATATTGTGTGTGCTGAAGGCTATGGTTTCATTTACTAGAGTGGGAGGCAGAAAAGGCATCTTTGAGAGATTAAGATGTTGGAACTGATCTGGATAGCAAGAAAGAGGCAGCATTAGAAAGCTTTGTGGGAAGGACATTGCAGGAGGATAGGATGGATATAGGATGGATATAGGATGACGTCAAGTCAGGATGTCACATCAGGATGTGGAAATGAGAAGGGTTCTTCAAGAAGTGAAAGAACGGAGCATTAGGATGGTGAAGAACAGCTTTAACAAGGGACGTAAGACCAGATCAGGTGAGGAGGGATTAGCTACATAGGAAACCTGAATTTTTTTGTTCTAACTGGAAGTAATTTGAGGATCTTAAGCAGAATAGAAAATAATTAGAAATATTATGAGTGCTCTGTTTGCTATTGTTACATGGTGGATAAATTGTAGTAGTTTAGGAAAAATGGAAAATTTTATATTTATTACTTAATTTTATGAACCAACCATGTATTTTAAAAATCACCTTTCTTTCACTCATAAGCTAGATACTATCTGTGGCTTTTAAGTAAAAGTTTCTAATTTGTATGCTTCTATTACTGATATTATTACTTTTAGAAGAAAAGCTGAATTCTTTACAAGATTTAAAAATTGGGATCCAGATCTTTAAAATAAATTTTTGTTTTATTTCGGGACATATTTGGGCATGAAAATAAACTTAATTAATAGTCTTTTATGTCATATATGATTACATTATATGTATCTTTATGTACTTTTAAATGTTACATCATACGTAGGTGGACACGTTAAAAAGTAGAGTCCTCTGAAATCAGAAGCTTTCATATGTGATCAGCCCAATTTTTAGGAGTGATCAGGACCAGGCTAAAATTATTTTATATAAAAATATAATCCCCACGTATTTTACCTGCTCCTCATTTCTATTTGCCATTTGTTATTTTTTTCATTGTTAGACATAGACAATCTACATTAATTCAATTGTCTGTGCTACAAGACAGATCTGCAGCTGTCATGGGAAAGACTAACTCAGTATTATTGTTGCTTAAAAGGAAAGATAAGCCAAGTTTGTTTTTCTTCTTTTCTTGTTCTGATTTGATTACTTCTCCAGGTGCTTTCCTTTGAGTCTTTTCTTCTCACTTTTCTTTCTTTGAAAAAAAAAATCCTTCCTTCTTTCCTCACTCCCTTCCTTCCTTCCTTCTTTCTGTTTTTAATAATCTCCTGCTAGTGAGAAGTTAAGTATTTTAGATTCTTCATTCTAGTGTGTTTATGATGCAAAGCAGATTGCTTTCCAGCCATTTGAATGCCAAAGTACATTTGGGATAAAAATTAATTACCAAAAACTGTTGACAAAGAGATAAGACTGTCTTTCCCAGGTATTTTTTTTATCATGATGACAACTTATTATAGGTATGACTCGATTTTATGGTCCTATGAATTTAATTATATGTGTGTGTGTGTGTGTGTGTGTGTGTGTGTGTGTGTGTTATATACGGGTGCATTTAGAAGTACACAGTTCTTTAAGAAAGAAAAGCATAATCTCAACCTGCACAGATGATGCACTCACAAAAATAATATTTTTACTTAAAATTGTCTCCTACAAAAATATTTTCATGTTTAAAGCAAAGGAGAAGTTATTGCATCATTAAATTCAAGTTACAATATATTTATAAAACTGTATACTAGGAAGTTTAATACGTTTAATAAAGCCCTATAACGGAAATGTTCTGCCTGGTAGCAATATATTACTTAAGGTCTGGAAAGTAAGTGTTTTAATGCACATAGGTTATTGACATCTTAAAAATAGACTGTGCTTACATCATGGGGATATGGAGATAAACACATTGAAAAGTAAAGTCTGCTATGAAAACACAAGCTTTTATTTTATAGGTGTTTATTATGAGCAACAACCTTTTTACAAATGATTAAAGTTAGGCTGAAATAGTATTGAATGACTTTTGTTTGATTTTACAGCCCTGCTAAAACTGTTGACAGTTTGTTCACTGAAAGCACTGTGGTATTCATTGAATGGCAGGTTAAATCATTCCTTTCTGGATCTATAAATTCCTTTGTTAATTGTGTGCGCATAAGAGCCAAGAGAATTTGAGAAATGCAGTCCCTCAGTCCATACCTCTATTCCTTACTGCCTGCATAAAACACCTTTGCTGATTTCATTACTCTTCCTCAGATTATCATCCAGCTCTATGTTTAGTAGAAGAGATGAACCTATTATCAATCAACTATTCTTCCCAAGTTTTCTTTATTTCAGCAGTTATTTATGATATATGCCTGATAAAAAATACTAGGCACTAAACATTCAAAAATGTTCTATCCATGACCCTTTTTCATGGTTTATTCTTCAGTTTCATATCATCATTTTAATATATGCATACCTTTACAAATATTTTCTTTAAAATAGGACATGAGTTTGAAAGCAGGCATGTGTAAACTGTTACCGCAATGCAATACTGTTAATCTTTAGACAATTAAATTTGACATTTAAAGTTATGCATGACTACTTACGAATTGCTGTGTTATTCTTCTTACCACCGTACAATAGTGAAAACTCAATAGGTAAGTTCTTTATGTAAGAGAGTCAGCAATATAAAAATTACATATCATGGAAATCCCTAGAAGATTTTCAATAGAGGAAGAGAAAGGTTTTCATGTATGTCATATTCCACCATAAAAGCCTTTATTTTTTGAATTAATGCACACTTTCTATGAGTATGTGAATTATGTTCATTTAACTTTGATCTTTATAGGCATTTTACTCTAGGAATAAGGAGTCATGCACTGAATATAGGTGCGAGAATCCCACAATCGAATATCATACTTGCAAAACAATATCTTAGCAATCTGAGGAGGAGCAGCAGACGAAGCATCATAACCTGGATAGACTTTAAATATTTGGGTGTTCAAAATGTTCCTTAGAATTTTAGGTTGCAAATGTTTTCAGATAGGTTCAGTATGAAAGGGGGATGTTTTCCAAGGAGAGTTGTTTGCTCGTTGTTGTTTGTATTTGAATAGTAACAGATCTTAGCCTTCCTAGATTATGGTCTAGTGTACCAGAAAATCTTAAATGGCATGATAAAGCTCTATATTCTCAGATGAAATACTACCCATCTTTTCTTCTACACCTATTTCCATATGAGCTTTAAAAAATAAGTATCAAATATCTATAAAGATCAAAGTTTTTATTGTTTTGACAAATTTTCTTCCCATTATTATTAGTGCCTACAAAATACACGCAATACATAATGTTGTAACTGAGCTTGAGAGTTTTGTGTGCCGGTCACAATCCCTTCCCCTCTGCCTTTCACCCTCCTGTTCCCTCCCTCATTCCTCTTGACTTCAGACATCTCACCCAGTTGATTACATTATTCATTTGTATTCTGGGTTTCTCCTGTTAAAGAAACTGACATTTAGCTTTCTAAATCTAACTTACTTCACTAGAGAGATGTCTCGTATTCAATCCATTTACTTACCAGTGACTCAATTTACCTGTCTTTAAAGTTTTAACAACAGCCTATCTTCAAAATAATAATGAAGATATGTCCATCAAGTTATCTTTTGGCTTTTTCTTAGGAAGTATTCACTCCTTTTCAGGTGTGAATTGGCGTATATAGATGGAATGTTGCTGGTGACCAATATAACATAGTTATATTGTTAGAATTTATGATGACTTACATGTGCTTTATAATCCTGTGCACATTTTAATTAAGATTTGGAGAATATAGAGGTTTTTTTTTTTTTAAGTCTGTCATTCCATAAAGTGTCAGTGAGGTTAAGAATATAGTAAATTGGCATGCTTATAAAAATTTCTGATTTTTGTTGAAAGAATTTATGTTACAGTGAGAAGGCTTATATGTTTTAGGGTGTATGAAAAATTAAATAAGCACAAAAGAAACCTAAATGTAGTCCTTTGATGAGGAGACCCTAGGAAAATATCAAAGCAGGGTACACAGGTTAGAACTTTGGAATCAGACAAGAATTCAATCAAATTCTGACGCATCTTACTAGGTGCATGATTCTGGCCTTTATAAATAATAGGCCATCTATATGAAATGTTATGCAATTTTACATATAATATATACATTTATACACACACACAATAATATCATTTTCAAATAAATTGAAATTAGCTTAACGTATTGTAATTGTCTATGAAAAGCAGATGCAGTTTCAGAGAATATATAGCCTAATAAGGAAGTTTACAACTATCTTTAAGTAAATGATGTACAAAAGATAATTTAAATAGATTTGTAAGATAATCTTCACATGGGTAACAAGGTTCTACTCAGAATTATCAGGTGTTTCCAATTTCAGCACTCATTTATTCTTCCTAGAAATCTCTTAGTTTGTGTGACTTCAGATGCATAACATATTCTGTGTATTTTACATGAAGTGAATTATTGCCAAGTTTGCACATTATAGAATTTAAATTCACTTTCAAGGTCTGGGATATTCCAACTACATTAAAACCACTAAATATATAATATATATTTTTTAAAAAATATATAAAAATGTAATTAAATTGAATGTTTGGATATGTGTAATTGACAGACTCATTAATGTGTTAAAATACAAGTTGGGACTTTGTGACCCTGTACATGTTTGCTTGGATTTTTCCCTTGCTCTTACTCTTTTCCCCCTCTCCCACTCTCAGTTTCTCTTCCTTTTGCTGGCAGCCTATTGCCCCTTTTCTTTCCCTCCCTCTGATACAGGCATCTTTTCTGTGCATGAGTCTTCAGCAGTCTCATGTAAGAGACACCGGTTGCCATTCAATCCTTTAAGCTTAGTCCATTTCACTGAACATTGTTGACTCTAGGTGTTGTCCCCTTCTTTTTAGTTCAAATGCTTAGACAAGAGCAGACAGGAAGATCAATGGAATGAAGTCAAGCATACAGAGACAAGCTCAAACATCTGTAGTTATCTGATTTTTGAGAAAGGGGCTAAACTCATTCACTAGAGAAAAGACAGTATCTTCAACAAATGGTATTGGGAAAACAGGGTATCACACGTGGGAGAATGAAGCTAGATTCTTATCTGTCATCATATCCTAAAATCAAATCTAAATGGGTCAAAGATCTAGATTTCAAAATAAAATCATGGAATCTGATGGAAGACAAAGTAGGCAAAGCACTGGAAGGGTAGAGGCAGAGGGAAGAATTTCTTAAACAGAATGCCATTGTCACATAACAAGGATCAACAAATGGGACTACATCAGACTGAGAAGTTTACCCACAGCAAGCAGAAGAGTAGACAGAGCACTACAGAGTGGGGGAAATTTTTGCCAGCAATGTCTCTACAAAGGTATAATATCTAGAATATATTAGGAGTTCAAAAAGTGACTTTAAATTGCATAATAATTATATATTTTTCTTGTGCTTGTCAAATAAATAACATTGAACTGAAGATGTTTGCCACACTTTATATTTACTGAATTTGTAGAATAAGTAAATTGACATAAAATCATTTAGAAAATCAGCAGTTTGAAGAAGATATAGCACTGTTATTGATAGTCTATATTTGGTGTTAAATTCTTATTGGATTTTTAGTGCTATTTATTTCTTCAGTTGTTATGTTGCTAAGATAGTTAATTCTCATTGAAATTTATTTTAGTAATAGGCTTATGGAATTCTTTAAGAAAATATTGTATCTCCTATTTAATTACTTTACACTGTGTTTGTGTGTAATATCAGGATTTTAATTGGTCAAGAGATATGACCATAGGAAAGCAAATCTGACTGTTCCAAAGAAACAGGTAGTAGCCATATTTATGAGGGAGTGTACAGACACCTGCATATTACCTTGAGATATGTCAAAATGAGGTAAATTGATGGATGGATAAAGAGATAATTGATGGATATATATATATATATATATATATATATATATATATATATATGTGTGTGTGTGTGTGTGTGTGTGTGTGTGTGTGTGTGTGTATATATGGAAAATATTCATAATGTTAAGGATACCTCACTGTAGTGCATATATAGTATTCACTCTAAACTTCTTTCAGTTACGTTGCAATTTAAAGAATATAAATATTTGAAAAATACAGCATTGGTTTTAATAAAAATAACCATTATATCAGATACAGTAGAAAAATATGTTGAATGGTTATATTTTTATGTGTTTTATGCTAAAGGACGTATTTCCATTAATACCATTCAAAAATAATTTCCTCTCACTTCAAACACACTTATGCAATCCCTCTCGACACATTATGAATCAGATCTAGGGGTTCTCTTTCCAGAGTGTCTTTAACTGGCACTGTTGTGGCTACGTTGAGCCCTGGAATCAGTTCAAAATGTTTACACCGCATGGTAATTTTGAGTTTGGGGATGAGACAGAATTCACGTGGTGCAAGATCTTGTGAATAAGGTAAGTTAGGGTACGTTATTATTTTTTTACTCGACAGAAATTACCATAAATATTTGATCAAGAAGCGGTAACTAATAGCTGTACAAAATTCAAAGAAATGTCATAGTTAATATTCCAAAAGGCAGAGCTCATGGGCTCTCAACCTAATTATGAATAAGACAACTTGGCATCCAAAGGGAGACCCAGAGCAAAGAAAATTTAGTGCAAACAGAGAGAAAGAGAGCAGAAAAGTTCTTGAGGGAGCTTGAGAGGATAGTCTGAACTGAGTGTCCCCCTTGAGATGGTGAGCAGGACCATCTCAATCAAAATACAGTTTTTATCTGTTTGTACGCATCACTTTTTTTTCTTATGGTTTTGCTTTCTGGAGTAATCAAGCTGCAAGTAAAACACCAGGCCTATTGCTGAATTTCCTGTCTTTTAAAGATAAGGGTAAGGGAGTTTCTAACTCTCACTATGGTCCTTCGGCTTTGGCTCTTCAGGGAATGGGGAGAGCGTAACTTGGGTCTGTTTTCATGGCCCTGAAATACCATGCTGTGCCCTTCTTGTCACTTTATTCTCCTTTCCTATCTGCCACAAAATATGGAGATTAATATATAAATTGGAAAACAAAGTAAAACCATCTCTTTGAAAAACTGAAAATAACAATGCTCCAGGATTGTCAGATAATTTATAAAAGCTACATTTGCATAATATAGGATGAGAAAATGAAAAAAAGCAATTAAAATGAGTGAATTTTTTCAATTTACATAGATACAGGAATTTCAATAGATGACAGAAAGGAATGACAAATGAATTGAAATTTGACACATAAGCATAATATTTTCAACTTTAAAATGTTCATTGTAAATTATTTTGATCAAAGTAAGAGTGAAAACATCTTACCTGTAGAAAGTAAAAATTATACCAACTTCTTCTTAGAAATTATATAAACAAGAGAATGGAAGGCTGGAGGAATGGCACGGTGGTGAAAATGCTAGCCTAGCAAGTGCAAGTCCCTCAGTTCAATTTTCCAACACCACATAAAGCTGGGCATGGTGGCACACATCTGTAATTCCAGCACTTGGGAGGCTGATGCTGGAAGATTGCCGTGAATCCAAGGCCAAGCTGGATTACATAGTGGAAAAAAAAGTGGGAGAGAGAATGGAGATAAATATTTTAAATATTTTATTTGTTGAGAGATGCGACTATTAACAATGACTGGCTATGATAGGCAGGTGGCAAGGAGTTTAGGAGAGAAAAGCTGCAGAACAGGTTATTTCATGAAGCCTGTTTTTCAGTTGTGTTCCCCCCCACCCCCACCCCCACCCCCATCTGGATCTAGTGGTTTATTTTTCAGTTGCCTCTAGCCAGAAACTAGCTGCATTTCTCCTCCACAAACAGAGATTATTCCCAGATTTCTTGAGCTTCTTGTGGATAATCAAACACTAAAAGCTATGCAATGCCCACCTCATCCTTTTGTCTAGCAGATAGATGAGGCCTAACTACAGACTCCATCAGTAGATACTTACAGGGATTTCCTCTTGTTTTCCTAGCCAGAAGCTTTCCTTTTTTCTTGCTGGTCTCAGAGGGCTGTTTGGGTGACTTCTTGACCTCTTGGACAAGAGCTTTCTTTTCTCTTCTGTTTTATTCAATAAATGTTTGCTTGTTTAATTTTTGGACTTCGTCCACTTTATTCATAGCCATCTTAGTGTCTGTAGTACCACAAACCTCCCCTCTTTGCCCTGGGTAGAGGGACATTCACAGCAGTTACATTAAGAAACACCTTAAAGATTAGTAATGCACAGTTATGAGTCTATCTGCAGGTTGTTTCTAGAGATGATTGTCATCTTGGACGGCCAATTGAAAGGGCAGACCCACTTTGAGTGAGGGGGGCGCTGAGATACCAAGTTTGCAACTGGATGGGATGAAAAAAAATGGGAAAGTGGTGTGCATTTGGAAAGCTCCCCTCTGCTTGTGTGTGTATGTCTTTCAACACTGTTATCGCTTATGGCTGTGAGTCCTCAGTTTCTTTAGCTTTTCTAATGGATTCATATCAGATCCGTATGAGGCAGCTTTCAGGTCTTCAAAATAACACTGTTACAATACCCTTAATTCCTCTTGTTTTCTTCTAACTTCTTAAAGTAGGAGAATCTGCTCTATTAATTTCAAGCTGAGTATATTTCAAGGAAAGAAGTGTTATCCTAATTGAAAAGGGCATTGAGAGAAGGATCAGCTTCAGAAGAACATGAAACCACTCTGAACTTGTAATGCTACTTAAAAAAAAATGTCCAACTGTATGAGTCAAAAACTAGGACTAAAAGTACATCAAGATAAGACAAATACACTATGAAAATCACCCAAAACAGCAGGCTAAGCAGCAGAAATTCAGTAAGGAAGTAATTGAGCTGCAGAAGAGGGGAATGATTTGTAATTTTGCCACAATACATATGTGCAAAAAATACTCAAGATCATTGTAAATATTACATATCACACATGCATGAGCATGTGTGTATGTGTGGGTGTGGGTGATGGGGAAAATAAACAGGACAGATTAGTCATCTCTCGATATTATCCAAAGATGGAAGAATACACATGTTTTTCAAGCTTATATGTGCCATTCACCAAAAAAGATCATACTGTGGATAATGAAATTTGTTTTAACAAGTTATAAAATTACACCATGCAATGTCTCCTCTCAGATTAAATGGACTTACTAGAAACCAATAACAGAAAGCTGATTTTAAAAATACTTGGAGATTAAACACAACCACAAACGCTTTAAATAATACATGAGTTAAAGAAAATCTCAAGATAAATAAAAAGTATTCAAAATAAAAATGAAACAATCCTTTGTAAATGTATAGGCCAGAGTAAAAACTATACTTAGAAGAAAGTTTAAAGCATTGCATTATTATATTATAAAAGAAAGTTGGGGGGCAATTCATTTGGGACCCCCTCCAGATAGTGGTCATTGTTACCCCTCTGTTCTTTGTTTCTCAATAAGGACCTGTTCCACCTACCATACACCTGGCTTCCTCCTTCTGTGATTTAATACCTTGACATTATGGCTCATACACACACACACACACACACACACACACACACACACACACTCACGAATATTGAAAAGTGAATAATCTATGTTTTTTTTCCTTAGGAAATTGCAAAAGAATAGAAAATGCAATCTGAAATGGGAAGAGAAAATGATGGTAAAATTAGAGCAACACTAATGAATTTCAAAATGGGAAATCAGTAGAAAAATTAATTAAAAGTAGAACAATTTCATTGAGAAAATGATCAAAAGCAATAAGCTAATCAATGTAAGAGAAACAAAATATAATTTATTGTTATCTTAAATGAGTATGAACAGAGACAACCCTTTATATACTGCATGTATTAAAGGGAAAACATGGGGATACTATGTTCACAAACTTACTGACTTTCATGAAATTGGCCAAGTTCTTGAAAGACAATCTGCCAAAATTTATAGAAGAAGAAATAAACTCACATCTCTTGAAATTTAATCAATTATCAATAATCCTCTGAGACAGAAAATATCAGGTCCCACAGGGTTGATAGATGAATTCTACCAAGTATTTATGAATGAAATTTTAGCAATTCTCTTCAATTTCTGAGAGAACATAGAATGGGCAACATGGGGGTGGTGTTTAATTAAGTCAATAAAACCAGTAGCAGTATGACACAGGAATTAGATAAAGCCATTAAAAGAAAGCAACAATACATCTTGTAAACACAAGTGCAAAAATTCTCGTGAGATAATTAGCATACTGAGTGCAGCAGTGTATAAATAGAATTATGTCCAACTGTCAAGTGAATTTATCCTAGCTATGTGCAGGAGGCTCAGCATTAAAAAGCCAAATAATATAATGTATTACATCAATAGGCTGATTCAACTATGCTGGTACAAATTTGACAAAATTCAATATATGTCCATAATAAAATCAATACATGAATCAGCAATAGAAGTAAACCTATACAACATTATGATATCATTTTGAAAAATCTACATCTGATATCATACTTGATACTGACAAACTAAAAGATTTTCCACTAAAGTAGGAGTATTACCAGGTGTTTTTCTATTAGCATTTATTTTCGCTACCAAACTGAATGCCCTAGCTAGTGTATAAGAGAAAAGGGTAACGTGTTTACAGATGAGAAGGGAAGGAAGCTGGCTCTCTATGTCAATTATATGACTATTACTGTAGAAATCTGAAAGAAGGTAAAACAAAATTTCACAATAATTGTGAATTTAGCAAAGTTGCTGCACAGTTAGTAAGTCAAATATTTTGCTATATACCAACAAAGAACAAATAAGATTTAACATTAAAAACACAGTGCTAAGTACTATTTATTTTAACATTTTCTGAAATGAAGTGTTTGAGTATATATCTTACAAATATATAAAATATTTGTAGTGAAAATCATATTTAAGATGAAAGAAATCAAATAAATAAATGTCAAGGTATGCCATATTCATGAATTAGATTTAATATTATCAAGATCTTAGATCTTCTCTATTTTACCTATAAATTCCATGAATGGCCAATATCACACTAAAGTGCAAATACCAAAATGAATTGCTTCTGTAAATTTTATATGGGAGCCAGAAGAACAGATGACTCAATATTAAAAAATGAAAGTTGGAGTAATCATAGTACATTTTCAGATTTTTAAAGTCATCAAGACATTTAGTATTTGTGAAAAAAAAAAAAAAACAGCTGGTACAACTGTTAAGCAGAGCCAGAGGGACAGAATAGAGAGCCCAGTCACAGACTCACAAAAATATAGTCCATTGAAATGTGAGTGAAACAGTGTGGAATGACAAGATAATCCTTTCAACAAGTAATGCTTGGCAAGCTTCACATTCACCCACAAAAAATAAAAACTAAAACTAAAACAAAACATAAAGTGTACAATCCTTCCAGTAGTTAACTCAAAATAGATCACAGAACTAAATACAAAATAAAAAACAATAAAAACCAAATGCAAACTAAAAAAATAAAAATAATTTGGGCAAAAAAGGTAAATGATCTCCATTGTAATAATTTTCAACACAACACTTAAGGCATGGCCTATGAAAAGAAAACATTTCATGAGATAGACATTATTAAAATAAAAAATTATCGCCTTGTGAAAGATAAGATCAAGGGGCTTAAAGTACTTGCCTAGCAAGTGCAAGGCCCTGGGTTGGATTCCGCAGCACCACATTAGCTGGCGTTGGTCGTACTCTCCTGTAATCCCAGAGCTCAGGAGACTGAGACAGGAGGACCACCACGAGTGCACGGGCATCTTAGGCTTCAGAGCAAGTTTAAGACTTGGTCACATTACAGAGTGATACATTTTCTGAGAAGAAAAAGAGAGAGAGAGACAAAAAAGTATCCACAGACTCAGATAAGATATTAGCAATAGATATAGCTGATAATGCAGAGCTACACAAAATATACAAAGAAATCTAAAAAAGGAAGAGAAAATAAGTTATCTAGTTAAAAATAGCCAAAGAACTTAATAGGCACTCTACCATGGAAGATATTCATGATAGTGAAGTATATAAAATATTCTATGTGATATGCAACTAGGAGATGATGATGACCATTCTATGCCTACTAGAACATCACAAATCTGTACGTATGTGTGTATGAGATTGGCATTGAAATTTCACAATGAAATTCAGTATAATTAGTATATATAAAGATATTTTATAACAATTTATCAATGATGTTTATGTATTGCAGTGTTGTGCGTGTGCATGTGTGTGTGTGTGTGTGTGTGTGTGTGTGTGTGTGTGTGTGTGTTTGTGTGTTTGTATGCGTGCATGTGTGTATCACTGGCCAAGTGTATTAGGTGACCACGTTGAGTAGACTGGCCTTTAAGTCTGTCACTGGAATAATTTTGTTAAACACATAAAGGTATATTTTCCAAAGTTTAAGCATTCATCATTTAATAACCTGAAAAATTAACATCTACTTTTCTTTCTAATGTCAATTAAAAGGTCATGGCTTAAACACCTGGCTCATATTCTCAGCATGGCATGCTCATATCTCAGATTTTTGAGTTAAACTAGAGATTTCAGTGTTATTTGGCCATAAATAAGAATTTTCTTGGAAAAATGTACACTTTTGTAGTTGAGTGGTAAATGCACCTCCTAGCTTCTTTGCTGGACACGTACCAAACTCTTGTCAATATAAACTGGCCAGAATGCGCCTGGTGTTCTCAGTGGCTGCTGGCCAATTTTAAATGTTTCTGAAAAGAAAAGGAGCTGTTGTGCATTCTTTTTCTTCAAATCACAGGGAATGTATAGTTTCTGGATGAGATCCTGATTAAAAAAATATTTTGAAAAGAATTTTGCTGACTGCCCACACAAACTTTCTTTCCTTGACTTCAGTACCTGCGAAGTTCTGTGGGTTTTTTTTTTCTTTCCTTCTTTTTCCTTATGCTTTCCTTTCATTTTGTGTTCTCTGTGGGTTGTCATTCTGTGTTCATGGGGAAAATAATCATTCTGGACAGAAGATTAGTTACTACGTGTAAATGACCAGCCCCTAAGTAGTGTATTATCTACGTGTGTTCACTGGGAAAACTGTGTTTGGTTATATTTCATGATGAAACTTTTTGTACGATAGTTTGTGCTATATAGCTGGAAGGAATATCAGACAGTTTTAATGACAGTAGGCTTGTGGTAAATTTAATGTCTGGATTAGTAGACTACATTAACACATACAATGATTATAAGAACTTTTACACTACAGACAGAAATATAACCTGAATTTTTTGATAGGAATTCTGGTGGTTGTAATTCACCGTATTTCTTACAAAATTTGAAAATTCATTTCTTTTTGATTTCTCTTAAGAATCTTGTGGGAAAGAAATCAGTCACTATCTTAGAAATCAATAGAGGTAGTATTTGGGTTCAGTAAATATCTTATTGTTTGAACTATTTTAAATAAAATTGAGCTTTTAATATTCACTTTTTCTGTTTTGTTTATTTATTTTGTTTTTGTTTTCTCAAGCCATCTGAAAGATTATTTTAATAAATAAAATAATACATTAGTAAAAATAAAGTAATAGCTATGCATTTATATTACATTGTACTACAAATTTTATTAATCAGCGTGTATCAGACAAGCTAACACTAGGGATAGAACACAGGTATTTAGCATGTTAATGCAATTTAGTACTGTTGGGTGTCAATAAAGCACTATTGAATGGGACTGCATACCTGAATGTCCCTGTAACACATTGGGTTGTGTTTATCTGATGCAGCAGTATTACCATTTATAAAATAATTAGGGTGAGAGAGAAAATGTTCTTAGTTATTTATTTTTACATTTCATGCTACTCATCACCAGAGTAGACAATATGTAGGATTATGTAACATGATTAGTGGTACCTTTATTTCTTTATTTCAGTTTTTCAAATCAAAAGCTTTGAAGGTCATCACTGCTGTTCCTGTCACAATCCATCATCTAAAAACTGCTCTAATATGAAAATACCGTTGACTGTCATGTCACTTTTGCTGCTACCACACAAAATGAAATAAGAAAAATCTCTTGCTTCAGTTATGGCAATGTTTCCTAAGCTCTCCTTCATCTCCATTCTTGCCCCTTTGTTTGTTTGTTTGTTTGTTTTTCTAACACAACATTTATTTAATTCTGAATGTATGGGTCAGATCATACATTTTTGAGCTCAAATGTCCAATGTTCCCCTTGTTATTATGAGTATGTCATTAGAATACATTTTCTTCATGTTTATACAATCTGCATTAGTTTTCTATACACACTAGGCATCATTTTTTTTTTTTTAATTTCACAAGGTCCTTGGGCCCCATGACTGGACACAGCCTATGTAGATTCTTCATTTTGGGATCTTAATAAGCTGAAAACTCAAGGCAGAGCCTTGAATGAGGAAAGGTGCACCTATACATGACTCTAGTTGTTGACATATCTGTCTTGTTATTGGCCTTTTTGATTCTTTTTCTTTTATTGAGTTGCAAAGCAAAATGCTGCTTTAAAGCTTTGTACTCTTTCATGTGTCAGTAGAGCTCTTTCTGAGGAAGGAGATTCATGTAACAGGCACCTATATTTTCTTTATGTATTTAATGAAATATAAGCTTGTAAGGAAAAGCATCCCCAGTATACTTAGGAAAAGCAACATCTCTCATCTTCCTTACTCCCTTTCTCTGACATAGTTTTCATAGGATTTGTCATTTTATTTATTATTAGTTTCTTTGTTGTGTAGAGCTTTTCCATATCTTAGGAACAACAATAAAAAAATGGCTGACTACTGACTTCCTAACACCAGCAACAATGCCTGCTGTGTACTTATTAAAGAAGGTATCAGTAGATATGTTGGGGACAGATGAAGGTGTTGTTCCTCCATTCTGTGAATAGGGAATAATTGAATCAAAAAAGAGGTCATTTTTGACAGAAAACAGTGTTGTGATAAATAGACTATAACATCAAAAAGTTGCTGTAGGTTATTTGATATTTCTTCTCATTGCATATGCATTTTCCTTTAAGATGATTGATGCTTCTGAACTTTAGCATCTCTAAGGAGACTTAATATTGTTCCTAGGAATTCATAGTAAGAGCCTCACAGGAAGAAAGGTAAGAAAGCTATGGATCCTAGTGAGTATCTACTCACAAAACTTCGCATACATTAAATCTTCAAAATGACACTAATGGCATTATGTTATTTTCATTTTATTTTGTATTAAATTTTACATTTAAATTTGCACATATTCGTGTTCACTTTAACTGCATTTTGAATATATATATATGTATATATATATATATATATATATATATATATATACACATTTTGAATATATAGCCATAGATCAACATGTTTTCACACATCATATGACTATATATACTATATATAATTTTCTAGCAGACATTAGATATTTCTTTTATCTCAGCTTTATATAAATATGCTATAATGTTTTTAGAAGATCTATTGAAAGGGCTTCTAGATGAACTAAATCCAAAATAACTTTCTCTAAATAACAAGGACTGTTTCCCACTATGCAAAATCCTGCCATTCTTGGTCTTCGGTTTGTGAAAAAAATAATACAAGATGACCAGACGGGCCAATAGACTATTCTTACTTTTTTCACATGAATTATAAAACAGTAATCATTGACAGTGACCATTGTTTCAAAAACAAATGGTTGTTACTTATATTCTTGTGCACCGATTTGAATACAATTAGCTTCTGCTTGTCATTCATAGTCACCCTATTCAGCCGAAGATGAATAAGTAAAAAAAAATACATATATGTACATGCACACACATATAGACACATGAATAGCATGCAGCCTTAAAAAGTTTACTTTTGTTATTTGGAACTGCGCAGATAAATCTGGAGAACTTTGGATTAAATTGAAAACATCAGGCAAAGAAAGACAAGTACTTCCTAATTTCAGTTACATGTAGGTTCTAAGACCAAGTTCAGTTTATTGAAGTAGAGATTAGGATGAGGGATAGTGGACTCTTTGAGTTAGCGGGAACAGCAGATGGAGAGAGCTACTGGTAAAAATGAACGAACATTCAGCTAAAAAAGAAATATAAATTTTGAGATCTGTTGCACAAACATAGCAGGGTGACCATAGTCCATAACTATGTATTTTTCAAAATAACCAAGATACTAAATTTCATATGTATCACCACAAAAATGTTTTAGTAAATGAGGTGATGTATATATTAATTAGCTTGATTTAATCACAGCACATTGAATACATATATCAAAATATTTCATTGTATTCCATGACTGTAATACAATTATAATTTGTGAATTAAAACTAATTTTTAAAATATAAAACATTAGCATTTTCCTTCTGTTTGATTTGTTCATAAAATAATTCCTTGAGAAAACTATATCACATACACTTTTAATTATGTACATCCAAATGAAGTAAATCTTGGGATTTCAGTGGGAGTGGATATTATGCCTAAGGGGTCAAGGCAATTCAAAGTTTGCTTTGGAAATAGTAGGAAATCCTGAAAACAAATAACAAGATCAGGTTATAAATAGAGACATTGCAAGACAGTGTAAGTGCACAAAGGCCAACAACATTAGAATATGTTCACACTTCTCAGAGAAAATAAAGATTGATATCCAAATAAAAACAGCATATATAAAGGAATATAATATTTTATTACTAGAACGGATTTGCGATTAAGAATTTTATTCACTTGTAAGTTATTTTTTAGCAAACTTAACTTTGGATGGAAGGGATGAGAACTATATTTTTCTTAAGGTTATCAACAAAGGGAGAAAAGCAATAAACATCACAATACTTATACACAATCTTCTGGTAATAGGGTTACTATAAGTAATCAGCAAGGCTCCTGTGTTCCATGTAATTTAGTGTACTTCTAAAATTCAGTTTATATGAAATCTCAATAAACTGTTTAAATTAATTCCATGTGGAACAAAAAGTGATGCAAAGCATATTATGTAAAAAATCTTTGTGTTGGAAATAGACCCTGTTGTACCCTGAGAAAAGATTTTAAAGTGCTTCAAGATTTTGAAGAGAGATTTGATAGTACATACCTACAGCTACACACATACACTTCACTTCGCAATTCGACGGCTATTAATAGTAGCAGTAATAGAAGGAAAAAGATGATAAGAAACAGAAATAAATTATACCTTTGGGAAATTTTTATAATTTCTCTGTCTAAGCTCTCCATGTGCAATTTTTACTGTAAAGTGTAATGTGTAATGAAACAAAAATGCTCTTGATGTTGAATCATTTTGAAGATTAAGTCCCACCAATGCATATTGCCAGAACACTGTAAATTGTAAAGAACTAGACGTCATGGGTTGTGTGATAGACTCTTATAACCCCACTAACTTGGGAAGGAGACTGAGGCATGAAGAAGCCATATTTGAGGCCAGTAGAGCAATTTAGCATATTTCTGTCTCAAAATAGAATTAAAGAAATAAAACAAAGTAAAACATAACAAAGAATGTGGATGTGGTTGTATGGTAAAGAAAGTTAAATTCATATTCTTTTTGAAAGCTTATGTTCTAAAGAAGTATTGGATTTTTCAAGAGGATTTTTGACTATTTTCAAATCCATGTGAGTACATATGTTTCATTTGTGTGACCTGTTCTCCATTCTCAAGAGAGACAGAAACGTTAGTGATCACATGGTTGTAGAGATTGAGGTCCCATAGCTATGCTTGGCAAGCCAGAGGCCTCTGTAAGCAAATTGTGTTCCTCAAATATGATTCCACAAGCTGGAGAAATAAGGGGTCCTCGAGTGTAAACTTCAGTCTGAATCGAGTGCAAAGATAGATAAATGACTCAGCTGGAGAAACAATCAGTCATGAGAAGCATTTTGTCCTTATTAAACTCTCTTTTTTAAAAAACTGAGGCTTACAGATTGCGACAGACTTGATGAGGCATATCCTCATCAATGAGAGCAATTCTCATCATTCATTCTACCAGCTAAAATGTTAATCTCACCTAGAAACAACACCCCAGACACTCTCAAAATAACATTTACCCTCATATTTTGGCATTCAAATCATCTATCATGCTAATGCAAAACACTAGCCCTTATAAATTTTTCTCTTTTCCACTAGCTACTGAAATTATCACCTTAGCCTATGCAAATCTCTAAATTAGGCAATAAATATTATGGCCTTAATCTCACAATATCTGATACAGTTATATTGCTACAAACAAAAGCACACTAATCCGTTCCACAGAAGTAGGGGTACATTCCTTGGATGATTCTTTCTTCTTTACTATCTCATAACTGATATAATATTAAGAATGTTTCTTAGCATAAGAAGTTAATAAATTTATGTAAAATGGTAAAGAAATGGAAGAGGAAAGAAAACTGCTATCTCCTTACACACTCACACAAACACACACACGCATTCACCCACATGCATACATACACACCAAACTGAAAGTATTTATGACAAGTAGAGGACTCATTGCTGTAACTAGACAAATCAACTCCTTCTTTCGTTAATTGTTCTGTATTATCTTTGCCTTTAGAAAACACCTCTTTTGATCATGGTTTTTCTGATGATCTAAATTTTATTCTTGAAGGTTTTGAGTTGCCAGTAATCTTTCCATAATTGAGTTCTTGTTGTTTTTCGTGTATGTGAAGTACAAGGTATAGCACTATTAATAGTTGCCTGAAGTATTTCTACATTTGAAACATAATCTTTCTTCCTTTCAGTGGGGAGAACTAGTCCAGTTTCCCTCTTGCTAGTAAAGATCAACCATCATAGCCATCAGAGGAATTTCTCATTTCCTGTTGATTGAAATGTATCAGGAACCCAAAGCTGATGAAGTGGGGAGCAGCCACTTTCAATTCATTCTAACCAACCATGATGTGTCTCCTTGTAGAGCGTTCCTCTTTTTGGAACTGAAACACTTAAGCCAGTACAGTATGAACTCATAGAAACAATAAAGAAAAAAGATTCTCAATGTAGTACTAACAGTTCTAGTGAAGGTGTGGCCCTCATTTTCACTATTTGATTCCTCAAACTATTAATTCTGGTATTAGACAAAAAGAACTATGTACTTAATGTTGATGCAAAGCATAAGCATCTTCCTAGATTACCTTGTCTCAGGTCTCTGAAATATTGCCACGCATATCGCGCTGTAAATGAGTCTTCAAAAGCTATTCCTCCACTTTATCAAGCCACCTGTCTTAGAAAACAAGTGGGAAAGAGGGTAACTGGGTAAGACCAGTGAATTCCATATGTGATAGCGCTGGCACTCTGGTACAGGCACAGAATGGAAATGTGAGTCATATTTTCAAATACTGTGTTGTAAGTATGGGGCCTACTTGGGCCTGGATGTGTATGTGCACATTGATTTGATGAGGAATTGCTGCTCTGCATGCCCACCTTGATGGGTTCATGGGCTGCACAAAATGTTAACTGCACATTATGGAATGACTCAAGTCCTTCAATGTGACCATTACTTCATATATTTTTTGCAATTTTTATGGTGAGACCTTTGGATTCCACTCAAAAATTTCAAATATGTCATACCTTTGTACTTGCCTCCTTTAAAATTCATCAGATTTGACACTTGATGCATTTTGATGTTAAATTTTTGTCCCAATACTCATGGCTTTTTTTGATACTTTATGTGAAAACTAGAACTTGGTGATGTTCATTGCCTTATGACTCGTTACCCTTTCCAGCCAAAATGATGTGCTTGGTACTAGTCCTTTATGGTACATTTTGTAATTTCCAGAATTAATTAATTGGAGAGTACAAAGGTACCATTATATACACTGTATTCTTAGTAGGTATAATTAGCAATTTGTGCAATTGGCCTTCTGAAATCATTTTCTCTGTCTAATAGAAACGTACTGTCTTTTTTATATTGTCTCAATTTCCCAGTTCAGGTTTCTGATTATCACAGTCTTCCTAACAGTTCTACTGGTTTAAAAACTAAATCTAAGAGAGACAATGTAATATTTGTATTTTTCGTAGTTGGTTTATTTTATTTAATCTTTCAGTTCAGTCTATGTTGCTTAAAATGACAGTATTTCATTGTCTTTAAAAGTTAACTAATATTTCAAGATATGTAGGTATAACACTTTCTCTTTCCATTCGTCTCTTGATTCCATGTTCTAGTTATAGTGATAAAATCTTCAGTAAACATGTGGGCACACACACTTCTAATGTAATGACTGTTTCGTTTACATTAATTCCTCTCAAAGTAGAAGTGTTCAAAGCTATGGTAGTATTATTTTTAGCTTTTTTGAGAATCCTCATTCTGTTTTCCTGTGGTTGTACTGATTGACATGCCCACTGACTGTGTAGCAAAGCATTTTTGTCTTCACATCCTCCTTTCACTGTGTGTGTGTGTGTGTGTGTGTGTGTGTGTGTGTGTGTGTGTGTGACTTACATTAGGTCTCCTAATCAAGATGAAACTGTATCTTATTTTGATTTTTCTTTGCATTTTTCTCTGAAGATTAATAAAGTTGAGGATTTCTTGTTGTCTTAATGATTTGTATGTTTCTTTTTGAGGAAAGTCTTTTAGGTCCTCAACTCAGTGTTGGTTCAGGTTATTCAGGGTTTTACCCTTAGCTTTTTTTTTTTTTTTTTTTTTTTTGGTACCTTTTGCAGAGCCCTCCTTTTATCCTAGAATCCTTTTAGTACCTTCATACATGTACTGAATTGACACATCAAAAGGAACAAGTTTCCTTCAGATCTAAAGAGAACCATTAGGCCTTGTTCCTCATGTTCTAATTGTGAAGGAGCTATCGGCAATAACTTATCTTAAAGAGAATATTTAGTGTGCGTTATATCTCTAGTCAACTAAAAATTTCACTGTGGTAGAAGACTCCTGAAAATTTCATTGGGTATATACTCTACACTCTTAAATGTAGATGACTTACTAAAAGTCTAAAGTAGTCGCTGCTTCTAGTACCTTTATCCAGTCAGCATACTAATGTCATCAGTATTAAATACCAGTGTGCTATCTTGTGGAAGGGAATGGCAATCAAGATTATTTCAACTTAATTATGACATAGATCTAGGAATATGTATATCATTTTGTTATTTGTATTAATTAAACTAGACAATTTTTATAAAAAATGTATTTCCTTAGATTTCTGGAGATGAGGAAGTTCAAGATTAAGTGGTACCAGTGCATTTGTTGTCTGCTGAGGGCCCTTAACTCTCTACTTCCAAGATTGTGCCCTAAATTCTATAGATCCTTATGTGACAAAAAGGATTAAAGGTTAAAAGACATCAAGTTTACTCCCTGGTATCCATTTGTAAATACTGTAATTCCATTCATGAGAGTTTTGTTTTACTTCTTAACACTATTGCACTGAGGATTAAGTTTCAACTTGAATTTTGGAGGAATAAAAAACTCTCAAACTGTATAAACTCCTGAAATAGATCAGTGAAAATGTGTTACTGACATTATGTTCTGAAATAAAACTGATTATGGTGAGCCTGGAATGAGACTGAAAGTAAGGCATTTGTGGTATGGATAGCTGCAGGCCCGGCACCCAGGGAGGTGTTAAGTTACTCAAGAAAGGCAACTACATTGGGTAGAGAACTGTAATTAAAGTCACCAGCTGGACCAGCTTGTAATAATAATACACTTCCATTCTCCAAGATCCATTTATTTTTCTGCGTAGGATTAATAAGTGAATTGAATGGAAATGGATGAGAATCACCAATCTTGCTGATCTTTGTCCTTTTCAGAGATAATAATTCTGAAGTTGCTCCAGGAATGTAGCATTGCTCTTAGCTTTTTGTTTTTCTAGTTAGATACTGTTTTAATGAATTCTACAAGGTGTTTTTTTTTTCTCACTACATAATTCAAGGAACCAATGTGGTTACTTATTGAGTTCATTTATGATAGGTATGCATTCCAAAACTGGGGGACAAAAAAGCACAAGATGAGTGTGAGCGTGAGGTCTCATTGGTCTCATTGAAAGATGGAACTGAACCCAAATCCATTAATCATTTGACCTTCTTCTGCCTTTATTTCAAGTGGTGAGCCAAAGTAGGTCCAGCATGTTTCCTTCACTCACTTTGGACATCTTTTGATCCACATTGGAGTCAATCAGATGAACTCTTGGAGATTTCTATGTCTTCAAGAAACCCATATCAATAAATTTAGAATGATGTAACTTTATGTTCTTCTCATTATCATTTTACAACTCCTAACTCACTCCCAAACATAATACTCTGATACCCAGATTTATTTCTGTAACAAGTAAGCAAAAATCATTCTTCTGGAATGTAGCAAGGTTCCGTATGGACCACCTACCATATCTCAGTAGTTTATATGCAAACTATAATTTGTAGTTTAAATTAAATTTTGTTTAAGCAATATGTGCTGGGGCCAAGAATGTAAATCAGTGGTAGCAACTTGGTCTTTTAACTGGAGTGTCTACTCCATTAATATTTAATGGAATTTCAGACATCATTAGGTCTGATCTATGGTTTGCTACTTTTCTTTCCTTCTTCTGAGTTAATGCAATATTTAAGTATGATGTATGAATCCTTTGCTTAGGCATACATTCTAGGTGTTTCTCAGGTGAAAAATATAGCTTACATAAAATTTAAATTTTCTAGTTAAAAAGTGAAAAAAATCACAATAGATTACATCAACTATCGCTTTATGCTATTATGTTGTACATTTCGTTATTACATACTTAAATTCACACTTAAAAAGGTTCTATTTTTTTCTTAGAGCAATCAATTGCTGTTTAAGGAAATTAAAAGACAATATAGAATTTTTTATGCCACAAAATTATATTTTATACATCCTTTATCCTTTTTTTTTTTTTTTTTTTTTTTAAGGCTGAGTCTTGTACTTAAGCCAAGCCTGATCCTGGACTCACAGTGTAGCCCAGGCTGACCTTGACAATATGGCAACCTTCCTGTCATAGCCTCCTCAGTGTTGGGAGTGAAGGTGTGTTCCATGCCCAGTTTATGTAGTTCTGAGAAGTTGAACTCAGGGCCTTATACTTGCTAATCAAACAATCTAACTGCTTGGATTTCCCCTAGTTCTTAGTTCTTTTCATTTTGTTTTTATTTGACATTTATCCATCTATCCAAGTTAGATAAAAATGTGTATATATATATATATATATATATATATATATATATATGCATAATATATAAATATATATTGCATAAATATAAATATATATATACACACATATATGCATACACATTTTTTTCTTTTTTATTAATCTGTATATGTGATGCACATTGGTTAATTTAACTTGAAAATTTTGTGTGCACATATTGCATCAGTTCTATATTTCTTGTCCCAGCCTCTGCCTTGCCCTCAGAACCTTTTCCTTATCATATCCTGCCTCCCAATATCTCACCCATTTAATTCTATTGATTATTTGTACTTTGGTGTTTCATATTAGAGAAAATATGATATTTGGTCTTCTGAGTTTGATTAATTTCACTAAGCACAATGCAACTCAGCTGTGTTCATTTTTCCAACAAACGACTCAAATTTATCTTTCTTTATGGCAGATATATATACTCTGTTGTGTATATATACCACATTTTTAAATCTATCGATGTATTGATGTATATTTATGTATTTACTATGATTTATCTAGTGTAAGTTGTACTGCCATAAATGTGGGTATGTAGGCATCTGTCTTCTATGGTGTTTTTAACTCTTCATAAAGATACCCAGGAAACATATTGCTGGGTTAAATGCAATATCTATTTTCAGTTTTTTGAGGAATCTCCATACTGCTTTTCATAATGTTTGTACCAGTTTACAGACTTACCATCAATATAAATGGTTTCCCTACCAAAAGCACCACGACCCCTCATCCTCCGCAGCATCCATTGACTTTTGAGTCCTTGACAACAGCCATTCTCATAATAGTAAGATAGTATCTCGGTGTTGATTTGATTTGCATTTGTCTGACAGTTCTAAAAGTTGAAAATTAAAAAAAAAATTACCTGTTCTTTGGCTATTTGTACTTCTTCTGAGTCCAACCTGTTCATTTCTGTTTCCCACTTTTGTCTTTTTTTCCCACCATTTTAAAAAAATATATTTTGGTGAGACATTGTTGTATTCTAAATTTCTTTGGGAGAAAATGGCAGAATTATAATACAAATCAATTTGAGTAAAAGGAGAACCAATTCGAAATGCAGCCAAAAATTTAGAATAGCCATGCAGACCGCCCCCCCGCCCCCCAGAGAAAAGCCCTTTTGTACGCTCTATTCTTCTTCTTCTTCTTCTTCTTCTTCTTCTTCTTCTTCTTCTTCTTCTTTCTTCTTTCTTCTTTCTTCTTTCTTCTTCTTCTGGTGTGGGGGGAGTAGGGTCTCACCCAAGGTCCAGACTGGTTCTGAGCTCATTATGTAGCCCAGAATGGCCTTGAACTCATAGCATTCCTTCTGCCTCAGCCTCCTGAGTGCTAAGAGTGGTCCACCGCACCCAGCTTATGTGGTGCTGGAGCATCAAACTCCTATACCCAGTGGTTGCTAGGTAAGTGCTTTCACCCCTGTGATTTCCTCGAACCCGGTTCTGTTCTCTTGAAGAAAATAAGCACCCACAAATACATGTAGGTGCAAATAATTTAGGAAAGAAAATATATCGAGGAGAAATCAATTAGGAGTTAGGGAAAGGAGGGCAAAGAGAAAGAGCCTCAACATTATGATTTTAGGTGAAGCCTAAAAGAGACCATTGTACTTTAGGGAATTCGGTAGTAGGAATTTGTTTCTCATATGTATTGGAAAGTGGACTTTTATGCTCAAACGTTATCTGGGCACTAATAATCCCTTTTACTTATGTTTCCTGCTAGTTGTCCTAAGAACTAAGATGCCCCACAGGCCAAAGACAGTCACTTGGGTGAAGGTCGCACACAGGTATGAGCAGTTAGCAGAAAGCTCGGAATTCTGAGAAACAAGCGCTGAGAATGAGAGACAATTGAGGAGAACAATATGGGAAATAATCATTCTGATAAAGAGTGCAGGGGAGCTTAAAAAGCAAATGGGATTTGATAATCTATTGTTTTAATTATGTGCGCAATGCTGTCTTCCATTTCTAACATGGTACTGTATTCTTTGGGTTCTATCTGTGGAATACTACATGGAAAATATTTATTCCGTGGTTTATAGATTGCAAATGTGTGCAATGAAGAAAGAAACATTTCCTGAAACTCAAGAATGTCTGGGGAAAGACTCATTGTCTTATTATTCAAGTGAGCTTCTTCTACTCATTGTTTTCAACAGGGAAACAAGTGGTAAGGACTGTTTGTAAGAATATCAACTTCTCAAAGGCAGTTAGAACAGAGACAGAGGAAGGTAGTTTATATAGGAAAGATGGCCAATAGCGGGCATGTAGTTTCATAGTGCTAAACTTTACCAGTAAGTGTACAGTATATAGATTTATTATGACTAAGATCTGACTCTTCCTAGTTCTCATTGATACTTTACTTTAGAGAAAACACATTTAAAAGTGACAAAACCACTTTCATTTCATAAATAATAACATAGTAGTGTCAAAAGAGTACAATGTATGAATCTTTACAATGCTCCAGAATAAGAATAATTAAAATTATTATTTCATAATAATACAAGCATGTACATACATGCCCTACAGCTATTAATTTTTACCGATGTTTCCTTCATTTATTCTGAAATGTTCTGCTTTCTGGCACGTGCACTGGCTTGCTAAATAATTATGCATGTCTGTTTGCATGCTTAATTATTAAGACAGATTTCTTTTAAAGATTCCTTTTTGGTTCATTCTCTCAGTACAAGCAATAGTTCAAATTGATTTTGCTGTAACTAACTCTTAATGAATTGTTATTTCCACTCCAATGAAAAATAGCTAGGTTGTTCAAAGACACATGTATTTCTGTAATTCAAAGAAAACTGTTGTGTTTTGTGTGTATGTGTATAAGGTGTGTTAAATGATTTACATTCCACTCTTCCTTGAAAGTTAAAAATTTTAATCCCTACTATTCTAAGCCAAACCCATCACTTAATCCACACACAAAATAGACCATATCATAGGCAATAAATTATGTTTAAATAGTTACAAAAGAATTAAACTAATCCCTTGCATTCTATAAGATCAAAATGGAGTAAGACTAAAAAGTAACGTCAAAGGAAACTATAAAAATTAAGCAAACACATGAATCTTACTCAACAGGTGATAGAAATCAGGAAAAAAATCTAAAACGACAGTGCTGGAAGCACATACTAAAATCTGTGACACACATTGAAAACAGGCTAAGAGGGACATGAGTAGCGGTATGTGTCTTTTGGGCTTGTAGTCCTTAAGCTACTTTCAGTTTTGTTCTTAGAGACAGCTCAACGTGTAAAACTTGCAGGTGATCTCTAAGGGCTTCTCTTGTTTTACATCTTTCTATTGTCTCATGCCCATTTTGGAACAAGCAGGCTTAAAATTTTAAAAATCAAAACATAGCTAAGATACCATCTAACTCCGGAGAGATTGGCCTATATCAAGAATAGAAACAGCAATCAGTGCCGGTAAAGCTGTGGGGAAAAGAAACCCTCCTGTATTCCTGGTGGGAATCTAAATTGGCAAGACCACTATGAAAAGCAGTTTGGAAGTCTCTGAAAAGACTGTAAATGATAAATATCTCCTTTGATCTAGAATTAGTGCTTCTGGAAATATTCCCAAAAGAGTTAAAAATAACTTATAACGGAGATACGTGTATACCCATGTTTATAGCAGCACAACTAACAATAGTTAAAATGTGGAAGACACCAAAATACCCATGAACAGACCAATGGATATTATATGCTAAACTGGAGACCATCATGCTTAGTGAAGTGAGTCAGAAGCAGAAGGTGAAATATTGATTGGTTTCTCTGATATGAGAGAGCCAGGTCACAATTATTTCGTAGAACTTAATATGGAAAGTGTTAGGAATTTGGGGGGAGGAGTTGTTGGGGGAGGGCCAAAAGGAGAGAGAGGAAGGTCTTGTAACTTTTCCATGATATGTATGTGCACAAAATGCTCAAGATCAAGGTAAACCTTAAATTGTTCTCTTATACGTATCAATAAGAGAGGAAAAAATTTTGGAAAATATATTTTACATTGGTGAATTTTTAGACCATTTTATATGTATTCAGTCTAATTTATCTCAAAGTGCATTCCCCTGTCATTATGTCAGCGCTGTATGTCATATCGGCATTTAGAAAAAAACTTGTTCAGTTTGAAGTGACAGCTCTGATTTCTTTTGTAGAATTAAGTATTGCCAATCATTTGTCTACTCTCAGTTCATTTGAAATTGGTTCTAAGGTAGGCAATTATGAGAGTGGAAGAATGGACCAGCGGTTAAAGTGCTGAGCTAGCAAGCACAAGGCTTTGTGTTCAATTCCCTAGCACCACATAATAGCAAACTTGGTGATGCATGCCTGTAATCAATCCCAGCACTCGGGAGGCTGAGGCAGGAGGATCACCATGAGGCCAAGGCCAACCTGGGCTCAATAGTGAGTTCAGAACTAGTCTGTTCTATGGCGTGAAAAACTGCCTCAAAAATAAAAAGATAGGTACTTAGAACTCTGAACACAGCCAGCGTAGCCTTGCATTGAATTCTGGCTAACTATGACAAAATGTTCAGGAAAATTTTACTTCTGAATGAAACATGTCAACTATTTGATGTAATAATGTAATAAGGTAGAAGGTTCCTCTCAAGTTTGGAAGAGAACAGTGATTTATATTTTTCCAAAAATAAGCTAGAGTCAGCTTAATATAACTCTTCATTGTTACTATTTTAAAAACTGTTAGGTGTATACATTACCTCTGTAAAAAAAAAAAAAAATTAGAGTCCATGACAGTGCTTAGAATAAAGGATAATTATACCATAATAGATATGTTCTGTTTAGCAACTTTGCCTATATTCAATCACTGACTTCATCCATTTTTGTTTTGCCATAAAATTTAGAAGGCACAAGGATAAGGAAACACAGCTTATCTTGGAAAACCCAAGCAAGCTGAATTATAATGAGATGGTAAAAAATGCTGTGTTCATTTTTTTCTTATAGTTACCAAAGCTATATTGTTGTCAAGGCCTCATGAAAGAGTTTACTCACAAGGTGACCCTTGAATTGCGCAAGGTACAATAGTAAGTGGTAAATATAGCGAGTTAGAAATTATATTGCATAGTCATTTCCAGAGTGACTTTTGAGTTAGGTATTAGGTTAAATATGCAGTCTTCTGTTTCTTGAAAAACTTATTATGTAAATTTGTACAAGCACTCTGGAAAGCAGTATGGAGATTTCACAAAAGACTAGAAATAAATGTCCCCTTATATCCAGCGACACTCCTCCTGGGAATATATCCAAAAGAGGCCAAAACAACACAAAACAGAGATACATGTATACTCAATGTTTACAGCGGCATAACTAACAATAGCTAAAATTTGGAAGTCACCAAAATACCCATCAACAGACCAGTGGATACACAAATCGTGTTATTTATACACAGTGAAATACTATGCATCACTAAAGTCCAACAGCTGGCTGGCTTTTACAGGCAAATGGAAGAAACTTGAGAATATCATGCTTAGTGAATTGAGTCAGAAGCGTAAGGTGAAACATCGAATGGTCTCTCTGATATGAGAGTCCAGGATCACAACTTCTTTGGAACTTAAAAAGAAAAACAAAGTAAAACAAGGTGGTAGGGTAGAGGAGGAGGGAGGGAGAGGAGGGTAGGGGAGGGACAAAAGGAGAGTGGGAAAGCCCTTGTCACCTTGACAAGATACATATGTGCATAAAATGCTCAACTCCATTGTAAACCTTAAATTTTGCACGTATACATATCAATAAAATGGGGGAAAGTTATTAGAGCTCCAAGATGTAATTTTTAAGACATAAAATATTTTTAAGATATGTGTATCAGATTTTTATGACAGTATGATTCTAGAAAAATTCTTAGCATGATATCTAGTGAAATTAAATGGTATTAATATTTGTTTTTCTTCTCTAACCCTCTCTTCCTGAAACTCCTTTTCTTTCTTCTACTCTATTTCTTTGTTTGTAATTTGTGTAAGTTAGAGTTTCCTATGTATCAAGGTATAGAAGGCATAGTGAGAGACAGGTATACTCTAAAACTATATATTTCGTGTAATAATAAGGATCTAGACCTAACGGAGAAACAAATTATACATTGTTTTTGAAATTTTTCTGATTTTATAGTAGAGAACAAACTGCTTAAGGTACGAATTGCATCAGAATTATTAGGAATTATTCCCAAGTCTAAATGTTATGTGTGAAACGTAACAAAGGCTTTAAGGTGCACCTCCGATTTCTGATTCATTGGTTTTCTACACACTTGGTAATTTGTCATATATGATGAATGAAGTAGTTGAGTCTTATTGAGAATGCTTTATTATGAAAAAAGTTAACCAGTCTGGATCATGCTGTCCAGAAAAAAACAACAGAGAGAAACACAAGATTTATATTGATTCAGTTATACAACACCGTGGCTGAATTTGGGATTGAAGTGGAAAATTGTATGTGTTGTGCCATTCAGTACTTGTACAGTATTCACAGTTTTAAAGGAGAAAATCCTGGTCTACTTGACTATTATTTTGAGAGACCTATTGACTTAAGGGGATGATTTTTAAATAAGGCCAACCATGGCCAAAAATAAATGCAAGCACTGCTGAAACGCAAAATCCTCTGAGCCTCATTGACAGGAAAAAGTATGGGAAGAGAAAAGCATAGTTAAGAGAATGATGAATGGAAGGTTTTAGTTCTGGTCTAAAAACCAGTGTTTTGCTCTGCAAGTAGCAATGCTAATGACAAAAAGGAAAGATCTTTGTATTTCATCTTGAATTTTGTGTAATATTGTATATTTCTCAAGTCAAGTAAACAATTTAGAGCTTTAGTAATTGAATAAACAGGCCAAGAAAAATATACACTAGCACTTTACTGTTGTTTAAATGGTATTACTGTCAAGTAGGTCTGTGGCATTTTGTCATTTTAAAAGATAGCTAAGATGCAAGAAGCTAAATCATTTTCCTTTAAAAGCATGACATGAGCAATCTCTTAATAAAAAAAATCTTAATTTTGGAATAAGTCTAAAGTCTCTTTATGCTTAATGATTCCACATTTTGAAAATTGTTTTTAGATGACTTGTACCACTTTTGTGTCACTAGAGGAACCCACTGTGAATTCCAGGGAAATTAGGAATTCTTTGTATTGATACTATTAGCTTTTTATTCCTCTTAAGATAAGATACTGAGATATTCCTTGACCTAATAAATTTTCACAAGAAACGTCTGAGTATAACAACAACAAATATTTTACACGTCTATAGATTTTCCCCATTTATTATTGTGTATACATGCAGTACATAATGTTTACATTGAACTTAATTAAGTATTTTCCCTGGGGTTAGTTGGTATCTTTGTGATGTTTTGATTTGCCTTTCTCTAATGACTCAGGATGTTGAACATCTCTTCATGTATATACTGGCCATTTGAACTCCTTCCTTTGAGAACTGCCTATTCATTTCCATTGTCCATTTTTCAACTGAGTCTTTGATCTTGAGGGGTCAGTTTTTAATTCAGTTCCTTATATGTTATAGTGATTAGCCTTCTATCTGAGGTATAGGTGACATTTTTCCCATCCTGTTGAGTCTCTCTTTAGTTTGTTAATAGTTTTCTTTGCTGTGTGGAAACTTTTTAATTTGAATTTATCCCATTTGCTAATTTTGAGGGTTATTTCTTTTGCTTTGGATGTCTTACTGAGAAGTGGTTTTTGCCTGATTTGTCTTCCAGAAGTTTCAGTTTTAATATCTAGGTCTTTGATCCACTTTAAGTTGATTTTGGTACAGATGTGTCTCAAAATTCATTCTTGTGCATATGGAAATCCAATTTTCCCAGCACCATTTTTTGAAGAGACTGTCCTTTCTTCCAAAGAATGACTGTTTTTTAAATCAAAGATCAGGTAGATGAGACTATTTGAATTTGTCTCTGCATTCTTGGTTCTGCTCCATTCGTTGACCTGCCTGTTTTTGTGCCAACACAATATAGTTTTTGTAACTGTAGCTTTGTAGTATAATTTGATGTCTGCAATCATAATACCTCCTGCCTTTGTCTTGTTACTCATTGTTGCTTTGACTATTTTAGGTCTCCTTTGGTTCCATATGAATTTAAGGATTGTTTTTCAAAGTTCTATGAGAAAAGCCATTGCTATTTTCATAGCAACTGCACTGGATTTTTAATATCAGTTTTGCCAGTAGGGTCAATTTTAGTATATTAATTCTGCCTGTCCAGGGACAGGGGATGTCACTCCATTTTCTAATATCATCTTCATGTCTACCTATTTTTCATCAACGTGAGACCAATGCCTACTCTGATTTTCATCACTTTATTCTTCGTAGCTGATACACATTGCATTATTTAGTTATGAAATTACAATGATACATGTTTATACATTTTACTAAAGTAAACTAAGAAGAAAACGGAAGATAAAATTTCAGGCATTAACAGTTTATCGCTTGACAATGAAAAACTGTTTTTATCTGAAGCATTGTGTTGTGATACTTAAATTTTATTTATTGAAATGCACGTTTCTACAGAAGAGAAAGGTATTTCTGTTTTCAAGAAGTCAGTTTAGGGAAGTAGTTTATTATAAAGAAAATAAATAGGATGTGTAGTTACAGTGAACTCTTTGTTGTTTATACTGTTAAATCTGTGGGATCACTTTGATATTTCTGAGAATGTAAGTGCTAGACACAGTATGAAGCTTTTGTAGACACAGTAGGAAGCTCTTTTGGTTGAAGATACTATTACTAGCATTTTATGAATGGGAAAACTCAGAGTTAAATAGATTAAATTTTTTAAATTACATATAAATACTTGTGGGAGTTAGAACTCAATGCAGAAAATCTCATTACATAGCCTGTCTTATCATACCATAATTTACTGTCTTCACAAATGAAATTTGCCTTATGTAAAATATGAGTGATTATCATTATTGTTATTTTTATTCAGTCTGAGATGCTCTGAGCTCCATACTTAAACCAATTACTTCTCATCATGAGAAAAATCAGATGAACCAGAATGAAGTAAGAATTCAGTGACTTTTTCCTTCAAAGGATGTGACTAAGTCAAGGCAAATGAAATATCGATGGCCTAGCATGTGTTTAAAAGAGAAATTTTTAACTGACTATCATTTACTTTAAAAGTAAGACAATTTACTTTTAATTATAAAACTGCTGGTGACATAATATAGATAAAAATGTTAAGTATAAGCAAAACAAAGTCACTGAAATATTCATCATGAAAACAAAAATAAACATTTTGAGAGTTTTAGTTTCTGTGAAGTGAGACAGATAAAAATATATAAAATCATATTTTACTGTTACTGTCCAAGTGCAGGACATACTACTTATTTACAGAATGTCTTTTCTCTTGCAGTTATTCTAGAAGAGTTTTTGTGCAATTTTTTATGTGTAACATAAAGAACAATTGCTTTAACTTCAACTGAGCAAAAGGCCAAGATATCTTGTGATAGTTATTATTCTTCCTGCTTGGAAAGATGGAAGAATATGTAACTATGTATACTGATTTTGTAACTATATATATTTGTAACAAATGGTTCTGAAACTTATACTCAACTTTCTTAGTGTTGACATTGCAAACTTATACCATCAACCCTGGCTTAAATTTACTTTCATGTTTGGGCTTAAGAGGAAAAAAACTCGTTTTAAGACTCAAAAACATGTAGGATATGCCTAATACCTGTAGTTTTATCAGGAATTTTAGTTGGTGAAGTTGGTGATATACATATATATGTAAACCAGCATCAGTAGCCTAGAAATTAAGTGCATTCTTGCCACTGCAATTGAAATGGGATTCCGTTTGATCATCTCACTTACCATTATTCTTTTCCAAGTTAAAGTACTTTCTTCCCTGAAAATATATATATATATATATAATTATAAGACTTCTACTTCTCATTGTCTAACTTCAATTGTTTACTTATACTACAAGTTTTTATTTTACTTACTTGAAGTTTCCAAACATATGATCTGTGAATTTGAACAGATTTCTGTCCATCACATTCAGAACTTGGTGAGTTGATTTGGTAGATGAGCTCCCAATCAATATAAGCTGCTAGAATCTAAAGAGCCTCTGTTGTTTTCTCTCACTGTTCTTTGTAAATTTACTGTTAGCTTTCCAGCTACTCCATCTCTGTTTTACAGCAGTCATTGAGTCCATCCCTCACAGCAGTGGCTCTTCTATTTTAGTTTGTAAGAATCTTGGTAAAAGCACACCCTTCTTGTAAACAAGAGATTTTGGCTTAGGAAGTTTGATATCTAAACCACAGACTCCTATCTTAGCATATTCCCTGTCCTTTGAGGTGGACGGCCTTGGCTTATTCTTTGAGAAGTTCTAAAGGGTTCCTTGCTCCCATGAGACACCTTGCAGAACTTCTCAGGTGGCCTCTGAGTTGGTTCAAGGGTCAGGTCAAAGTTCTGTGAATTTACATCTGCAGATCTTTCTGTCCTTTGCTTTGGTACTAGTTGTACTTCCTTGACCAAGAACAATTAAATACAAATGTTTCTTCACTATGTTCTGCTTTACAAAAATAAAAATAGAAAAATAAAGAGATAATCTTTCAAAGTAATGACTTTGTCATCCTGTTGTGACAGCTTAACAGTGACTGAAAGAGGATGTGGAACAGAAAGAGAAACTACCTTTCCTATCCTCTCTGGCACCTCATCCCGAACCTATGAAACATATGAAAAAAGCTTTTGGACAATTTCCAGTACTAAAGAAATAAACTTAAAATTTAAAGAGGTTCAAATCAATGTAAAAACAATACTTTAGAATAGTTGATCTAAAAGCTAAAAACATAAACTATATAGTAAACTGCACATTTTAATTTATATACATGTGTGTCCTTGAACATTTTGCGTTATTTTTCACTATGTTCTAAATCTCACACTACTTTAATCCTTAAATCTGTAAAGGTTTCACCATTAGCCATGCAGAAAAAATATATATAGTCATATATAGATGTAAAATTGAAATGAAGATTTTTGACTTCCCATTTTGTCAAAGTGATAGACGTAATAGACATAATATTTTCAAAAATGATTTTTTGAGATAATTTCTCACTCTGCAGCCCAGGCTGCTTTGGAACTCACTATTTAGTCCAGGCTAGCCTTGGACTCATGGCTATCGTCATGCCTCAGCTTCCCAAATGCTGGAATTACTGGTGTGCGCCACCTTGCCAATTTTATGTGGTGATGGAAAATTGACTTTAAGGCTGTGTTCTTGCTAGGCAAGTGCTTTAACTGCTGTGTGCTTCCTCCAGCCCCTCAAAACTTTTTTTTTTTTTTTTTTGAGATAGGGTCTCACTCTAGCCCATGCCAGTACTGAGCTCACTATGAAGCCAAGGCTGGCTTCGGACTCAGAACAATCCTCCTGTCTCAGCCTCCTGAGTGCTGGGATTGCAGGCATGTGCCACTGTACTGTTTTTTAAAAGGAAACTTTGACTTTTAAGATTAAGGGAGATAGAGGAGAAAATTCGTAGTAAAACGAAATAGTCTGATGGAAATTGACCTCCAGCCATATGTCTTTCCTTAAGATACTCCTTCCCCTTCCCCACCATAGTGACCCTTTTTTCCAACACCCATTGCCCTCTTTACATCCATATCTTGCAGCAGATTGCAAAGGTCAGCAGCTGGCCCTTGGAAACTACTAACTTGGCTTTGACACTTGACTCCAGTGAATAAAGTACAGTGAATAAAGTACAGTGAATAAAGAAAACCACTGAATAGTTTCGTGTTTCACATAGTCTCACATTGCACACTGGCCTAACTTTTAATGTGCACGTCTTCAAAAGTAGACTTTGAAATATGGGATTATCAGTATCAAAATTTAATAATTTTGTTATCTTTTGTGTTTAGCACACTGAGTAAAGTATCCATGTTGATGGGTAAGAAGGGGAGCAGCAGAAAGAGGTAAAAAATTATAGACTAAGAACTCAGAAACGGCATGTCATTTCAGGTGGTAAAAATCTCATCTGGGGATGATGAATAGTGTGGATAAAATTTGGTCAGAAGGTGATCCTGAATAGATTAGCATTAACATTGGTTATATGGATATTAGACAAGATTGCTCATGTTCAGAGTGGTATAACCCTAGACTTTGTGGATGATAGGACATTGAAAAATCTACATCTTAAATTTAAGTTTGATATAATGACCTTTGAAGCCAATCAGACAGATAGGGTAGCATCATTAGCTTTAACTCAGAGCCACAGTTTTATTTAGAACTTAATGCTAAAAAGAAAAATCTATATAATCCGCTTCACAAATGATTTATATTTGTTAGAAAACAGGGTAGCAAGAATGAAATTTTCCATGGAGGGCATAAAACAAACTTCCTTTTTAGCAGTGCTTAAAAAGAAGATAAGTATAATGTAGTTTATATACTTAGTTATAAAAATCATATCAAGGATCTGATGTGGCTCATGGGAAACAAGACGTAGAAGAAATGTTACAGGATGATCTGTTTGGGAAGCAGTTTCAGAATGAAACTAGTTCAACCTGAAAAATCATATTTTTAGTTTGAAACACTATAATTTGTTTAGATTTTGTATTGCTTTTTGAAAGAACATGAACCAATTAAAATTAATATAAAACAAGAATCCTTGAATGGTAACTGAGATATATATGTATTTTCTTAGCTATCAATCAATTCTTTTTTATTCACACTTTAATTCATTCTTTAGAGTGACTAATTTAAGGATGAATTATTTTTAAAGTGTTATTGTAGGATCTGAATAGCAAATATTAGAACATAAAAAATATGTTTTCACAGAAGGGAAATTAGTTAAATTAAAAATTATTATAATGAATTGTTTTTTGAACATAAAACAGATTAGCTCAAAGGTGAAAAGACTAATTGACTCATTTCTGGGTAAGGAAGGAAATTGGTCAGGAAAGGCCATACAATTTTAAGACTTACTGAGAAGGGACTTCACAATGGGCAGGATAAATGAAATTGTTTGAGTCATAAGGAGTAATACATTCTAACAAAGGAGGTAGGAAACCACACAGTAAACCATAATGCTTTTTTATTAATTTTTAAACATCTTTATTAAGTGCTTTCTATTAGACGGTGGTGATGGAGAGCCAAAAAAAATGTAGATCAGTTCTTGCATCAACTTCATTTAATGTGGAAAAGAGACAAGTTAAAATGAAGTACAGTAGTCTCTTGTTACCCACAAGAGAAATGCCCTAATACCACCGGGGTAAGCCAGGAGCCGCAGACAGGAGGTATCAGCCACTACTTGCACCAATGTCTTTCCTGTGTATACTTACCTACCTATGGTGAAGCTTAGTTTATAAATATGGCATTAGAAATAGATTCATAATAAAGTAGAACAGTTATAACAATATGCTTTAATAAAATTGACAGTGTGGTTACTTGGACACCAGCACAGTGATACTGGCTAAGTGGATATTAACAGCTGGCATAAATACATTCAAGTGACTGGCCCCTAAGTGACATGTGACTATTGGGATATCCTGTGGATACACTAGACTAAGGGATGGCTCACCTCTCTACATGGTGCAGGTGTCATGAAGTTTCCTCATCCAAGTAAGAACAAGGACAGTGTACACGTTCAAGTTTATATGTTACTTATGTGGGGAAGTTTGCACTTAATAATTGTAGACTGTAGTTGACCATAGATAAATCTATGGAATCAGAACTCCAAGTTAGGAGGGACCTTTGCAATCAACATACCTGTAGATAATTACAGAAGGGAATAAAAGAAAGCTTTAACAGTGGACAACAAAACAAGCACATGTAACACTATTTTCACATCAGAGATGTGATTATAATGTTAATCTCTACTGATGGCTATAGACCTCAAAACATAACCTACAGAATACAGTAAGTCACAAAGGGTAAGCATTACTTGAAGGTAGATATGACTAATGCATGGTGCCCTCTGCTTTCTGACCTTATACCTTGGGGCGTGTCAGTCTGCCTTCATGCACTTCACTCTAATTCTTCCACATATTTAGTGCATATACCTTACAAGTTTTCATCTTTAAAACCTAAAGTCTTCATCACAGTCCATCTGCATTTAACGCCCTTAACATATATGAATTCCTTGACATGAATTACTTGCAAAATAGTATCAGTGTCTATGGATGACTGAAGTATTCTGAGGAATGGGTTAATATTTCTTATTACATTCACAAAACTAATATGAGCCTCAAATTATTAAATGCCACTAATGAGACTGAATTATAGAGCTATATTTCTTTATATACTCTCTGACCATCAAGGGAATAATTTTGCTCATCACAGTATTTATTCTTAAAACTATTTTATAAAACCCAGGGGATGTATTATTTCCAAAGTGTATAAAGAGAAAAAAATAAAAGATTTCCTTTGTTTTATTGGGGCAAGGGAGTAGAAAGTAACTTTGCTGGGATATGTACAGGGTAGGCACTCTCTCATTTGTTGGCCTGCAAGTCAATCACACACACACACACACAAAGGAGAAAGTGAGGCAGGAATCAGGAATTCCACTGCATACAGGAGGAAAGAGGGTGGAAATGGATTAACAATTACAGTCACCTATTATAGACTTCTTTCTATAAATCACGCATATTTATTTATGTATACAAACTTGGCCTTTATTGATTAATACATATTAGGATAAAATTAGTTCATTTGCTTAAGATTAAATTCAAGGGCCCAAGACCCCACACTCTGGGTCATGAGGAATTACACTCTCAAGAGTTACTTCAGCTTTGTCCTTGGTCATTCAAGTCTTGGTCTTTCTTAGGCCTATTATGTGGTGCTGGGGAATTGAACCAAGAATCTCATGGTTTTTAGGCAAGCTCTCTAATCACTGAGCTATGACCCTGGCCCCAGAACAAGTGTTCATTAATCAGAAGCTTCCACATGAGTAACAAGTATGTTCATGGTCTAAATAAAGGACTGTTAATGAGATTTTATTGAAACCAGAGAATTCTTATTTTTATTAATTTGTTTTTTAATTGCATGATTGTCCTTGAGATAAAGAAAATTATTAAATTAAGATTTAAAACTGATTCTAAATTCAGTTTCTGAAAAAAATTTTATGTAGCTTTAGACAAGCTCATGTATGTAAATCTTTTCACTGTAATCTTTGCAAGTAAAGTAGTTTTGATGCAAATTTTGCTGTTGAAATGAAGCCTATTGAGTGTAAACATACACATCAGACTTGGGAGTCTTAGTACAAGACTAGATCTAAAATGTCTGCTAGAGTTTGAAAATAGTTTGTTTCCCAAAACTTATGTGCTTGAAACTTGGTGCCCGCTTAATTATTTTAAGAAGTAGAAGAACATTTTAAATTGTGGGAACAAGGGAAGAGATTATCTCATGGGAGGACCACTCTCAAAAAGGATTAATGCTAATCTCTTGTGAGTAGTTTAGAGCTCATGAATCTGGATCAGTTACAAATAGAGTTAATTATTGTAAAGTGAATGCTTGAGTGTTTTTCGCCCTTATTCATACTTGATCTAGGTGATTCCAATACTATGATTCACATATTATCTCGCACTACCTTGCTTCCAGGATTGGACCTACATACGCCTTCCTTTACTAATTATCCAGCCCCAAGTATGTTGTTCCTGACAATACATAATGAAATTGGGAAATTATCTCATTTATAAGCTATTCACTAATTATACATTAAGTGGTAATGTTTTAAAAATTCCAGATTCCTTAAAATTTGTGAAGATATTACTCTTATCTGTTCTTTTCTCATGTTATTCTGACTTTTAAAATCACTACTGTAGCTTAGATTAAAATTCTATTAAAATTACTAGTGTAAATCCCCTAACCATACTCTGTACAGATAATAAAAAAGAACTGTTATGAGCAGGAATCTAAGGACACATACAAGGAGAAATTAATTCACAGGAATATAAAGATAATTTGGTCTTCAAGTGACTGAAGTGAAATACTAGAAACCGGGTGGCTTATACCAATTTTGTGAAATCCAAGATTAATCTGGAATCCAAGACGCTCAAGATGAATTTGCTAGATTAGGTGTCTGGAGAGATGATGTCCTGGTTTCCAGGTGTGGATGACTTCTGGTTGTATACTCAATGGCAGATTATTTTTTGCAAAATCTCCAACATCATTTTGTTACAAGGGCACTTTTCTTACTTGTGAGAGGATCATCTCTTAATGTACTTTCCTAAGCATATCCTCCTAATACCAGTATCAATACTATTAATAGACCAATGACCTAAAAGATAACACCAGATTTAAAGAAATTGTTGAGATTTAGGAAAAAAAAATCTGTATTTGTTTATATAAATACTTCTTTTTTGTGTGTGACAGGGTCTCACTCTGTAGCCCAGGCTGTTTCTAAACTAACTATGGAGCTCAGGCTGGCCTTGGGCTGACTGCTGTCTTCCTGTCTCAGCCTCCCAAGTGCTGGCATTACAGGCATGTGACACCACACTCAGCATATATGGTACTGGAGAGCTAACTCATATACTTCGTGCTTACTAGGCAAGTCCTTTAACCACTGAGTCATTCCTCCAGTCCTTAGGGTTTTTGTTTGTTTGTTTGTTTTGTTTCTTTTTTGTTAGTTTTGTTGGTTTTTTGTTTGTTTTTTTACAATTAGTCTTTTCAGTACTATAAATTTCTAAAAATAAATACAATTTAGTTTGGAATGATATATTTAAGTTGAAAAGATATTGACCAGAAAAGTAAACTCTCTTGAAATGCAAACCAAAGAAAGTGACTAAAAAAGAAAAATGCTTTAAAGCACTGTTTAATATTGTAAAAGTCAATTTTCAAATATAAATAAATCTAAGTCTTGTTCAAAATTAAGATGTTGGGAAATTTCATATGTTCTATATTTGCAAATATTTTGTCCTACAAATATGTATTTTTATGAATTAAAAGCAGAAGTATACTCAAGATACCCAATATAAGCTCTCTCTCTCTCTCTCTCTCTCTCTCTCTCTCTCTCTCTCTCTCTTGCTTTTTGCTTAAACAAAAAAAGAGAGAAAATACAGAATCAGAATTGTGAAGATGGGAAAATCACACCTACAAAAATGAAACCAAGTTAATGAAGAAATATTGACTTAATGTTAACACTATGGAAATATGGAAATATACATGTGTGTATACACAGTTTGCATAGATACTCACACTTAATGACTGCAGAGCCTAATGGCTCTGCTAAACATGCTCATATCACAACTCAGATTAAATAAAAATTTGTAGCATCTCAGAAAATCCTTGAGTTCCCTTTCAAATACTTTCCCTAACTCAAATGATAATTATTATTTAACTTCTTTTATAATTAAATTACTTTTAACTGGTAGACAAAACCATAAATATCCATATTCATCAGGCATTGTATGATATATTATTGCATGCCTACATCGTATAATGTTTAAACATGCTCAATATAATCTATTTCAAACATCTTTTTTACTCTATTGTAGTGAAATCATTCAGAATGCTTCCTTCTATCTTTTTGACATAGACAGTGAGTAATTGTGAAAGTTGTCACCTTACTGTGAATATTTGAAGTTCTTACTCCAGTTTTACTGTCACTTACCACAGGATAATCAACTGTTTCCTGTCTCTCTCTCTCTGACTCTCCAGATCTGGTAATTGTAATTCTATAATAGCCAACCTCTGAGGTCAACTCCTCAGCTTCTGGATGTGAACATACGAAGGTGCTGTTGGCTGTCGTGCTCCTGTCTTTCTTCACTTCTCATAATTACCTACAGTTGTATTCATGGTTTTACAAAGGGTAAAATTTCTTTTGTTGGTGAATAGTATTGTGTATATGGCTCACAATTTATCTACTCATCAAATGATAGACATTTCTAATGTGTTTGTTTTTTATTATTATGACTAGTGTTGCATGTATACAGAAATGAAGATGTCTCTTGAGCAGGTTAAGTTAATCGCCTTGGATATATATATATATATATATATATATATATATATATGCATAATTTTAATGTTAAAGTTAAGTCAATATTTTTACACTAACTTTATGTAGGTCTGATTTTTCATCATCACAATTTTATTTCTTTATTTTCTATATTGGGTATCTTGAATATACTTCTATTTTTAATTCATATATGTATATTCAGCAGTAGAATATCTGTAAAATACGGTATTTTTATGTTTAAGTTTTGAGGAACCTTCATACTGTTTTTCATAATGATTGTAAAGTATATTCTTACTCCTAGGGAACAATGTTACATTCTATTTCCCATTCTTCCTAATATGTATTATCTTTATCATCTTTGATACTGTCATACTTACAGAAATGGAGTGATACCTTATTGCAATCTTCTTTTGAAAACATTTATTTGGAACTATTAACCATCTTTTTTGAGGTCATTTGGTTTAATTTTGCTCTGGTTGTTTTGTAGTTCCTTATGTATCCTGGATGTTAACTGGTGTTGTAGGTACAGTTTGGAAGTATTTCCTTCTATTTGGTATGTTCCTTTACTCTCTCAATCGTTTGCTTTGCTGTACAGAAGCTTTATGCTTTGATGTGGTCACATTCATCTGCTCTTGCTTTGTTGCCTTTAGGCTTAGGGTCTTGTCATCCGAAGCATCCTTCTCTATTCTAAAGCTCTTAACAATTTCTCCTTTATTTTCTTCTACTAATTGTAAATTCTATAATGCCAGTTTCATGTTTTACTTTTAAGTGTTTTATCCAATTGCAGTTGATTTTGTAACTGATGAGATATGGCGTTCAGGTTTCACTCTTCTACGTTTGCTCATCTAATCTTTCAGATGTCATTTACTGAAGCACTCTCCTTTCATCAGTGCACATTCCTAGCACTTTTGTCATAAAATAGTGGGCTCTAGTTGTATGGGCTAAGCTTCTAGGCTTTGTGTATTTTCTTCCATTGGTATCTGCTTAATTTTATATCGATGCCATACTTTATGATTACTACAGTAATGTCCTGTATTTGGAAATCAGTAAGTGCAATGAATGACTCCTACTTTATTCATCTTACTTAGTATGGCTTTGATTTAATAGTGATTTCATTAAGTATATAAATCATATTGATTAGTATCGATATTTTAACAATACCACTCTTTGCAATTCATACAAGATATTAGTCTTTTTTACATCCCCTTTGTCATTATATTTTAGAGTTTTTATTTTTACTTTTCTTTCTTTTCTTTTCTTTCTTTTTTTTTTTTGGTTTTGTCTTGTGATACTGGAGTACAAATTATGAAACTTCATGTTGAGCTTCATCCTCAGCCCCTTTTTATACTGGATTTTGAAGCATGGTCTTGCTGAGTCATCAAGTTGACCGAGCTGGGCTCAAACTTGTCATTCTCCTGCCTTAGCCTCCCAGAGGAGTAGGATTACAGGCATACACTCACTACACATATGTGCAGCTTTCATGGTAGAAATCTATGGTGACTTTGGTTAAATTTATTCCTACATATTTTATTAGTTTTTGTAAATCTTGCAAATGAGATTTCTTTCTTGATTTAAAATTCAAGTAATTTACTATTGGATACGAAAACGCCATTGACTCTTGTATATTGATTTTGTATTTCAATGATGAATTTGTTAGTACTAATACTTTTTGGTATAATTTTTGGATTTTCTGGATATAAGATTATGACATCTGCAAAGAGTGATGGTTTAATGTCTTTCTAATTTGAATATTTTTATTTCCTTCCTTTATTTCTCAAATTAAGGTTTCCAGAAATGTTATAAAATGATTTTAAAAGGTGAAAGTAGGTATCTTTGTGTTACTTCAGGTCTTAGAAAATACCCAGCTTTTTCCCACTTGGTATATTATCTGTTGATTTATATGTGGATTTTATTAGTTCAAATATGTTCCTTCTATGTCTAACTGATTGGGATTTTTTATCATTAATCATTGTGTTTATGAAATACCTTTTCTCTATCTGTTGGAAAGATTATATGAATTTAATTCCTTGTGCTAATGATATCATTAATATATTACATCTATTTATTTACTTATATTGCATTGTACTTATAATCATAGAGTGAAAACAACTTGGTCTATGGTGTATAATCTCTGTAACATGTTATTGGGTCCAGTTTGCTAGCATTCGATTGAGGTTATTTTGACCTGTGTCCATAAACGTTATTGGCTTGAAACTTTCTGTTGTATTTACAGTCTGTCCAGTTTTGGTATCCAGGTATCCTGACCTCATACAATTACTTCTGACTTTCTTTCTATTTATTATTTTGCAATAATTTGTAAAGAATTATATTAGTACTTGTTAGTAAGCAGTGTAGGCTATTGCTTCTGGGCCTTTATTTGATGGAAGACTTAAAAATGATTCAGTCACATTACATTGGTCAATATAAGGCTTTCTCATCCAGTATTTTGAATTTTGGCAAGATAAATTAGTTTTGCCTATTTTTATATTTAAGAAAAATACGATTAACACAAACATGTAAATCTTTCTGATAGATATGTAAGCAGAGCTGAATATTTGATAAGACAATGTTTATAAGTTATATTTTAGTGAAATGACATAAAACTAGAATCTATATAAAATGAATGAGAATCACTTATAAGAGGATTTGCCAAATATTTAGAAACGTTTATTATTATTACTCTGTTGCATCACTTGTGCCATCTAGTCAGGAAGTTTAATCTTTTACTACTAGGTAGAAATAGGCCCAGATCCACATTATTATTGTGAAACTGTACAACACAGTAGTATTTAGACACATAATTTAATTATATAAATTGCATATTTTAAGTGTAAAATGTACAAAACTATATCTGTGTATGTAAAAAGAAAGTATATACAGAGATAAGTTCTAGCACAATATCAAACAATGTTCAACAAGCTTTATTAGTGGTTAGAATACTATATAGTCAATATTTCAGTGAACATGCACAACTTTAATATCACTTGGTGTTTGTAATGCATCATGTAAATTTAATGAGAATTAAGTGGTTAATAACATATGATTACCACAGATGGGAAAATTTGTAGTCCAAGAAACTAACTGATCTCTTGGCAATTAATTATCATAAATCTGTTCCTTCAAACTTTTTACCTGTGATTTTTCAAATAACAGGAAATTGATTTAAAATGGATAAATTAAAAAGGATATTATTTCTTTGAATTTAAATTTATGAAAGACACGATGTCTTATCATGCTAAAATTAATATTGAGTGTGTCTGAAAGCATAGATTCAAAATACGCAACACTAGCTTGTATGTTAATTAAAATTCCACCTCAATCTATATTTGAAATTATGGCATTTAAACTAATTCACTTGAAATGAAGTGGCATAATTCTTTGTTTAACTAAAGCTTACTGTTGCATTTTCTCAAAGAAAAATCCATAATGTGATGTCCTTTAAAACAAATCCCTTGGATTTTATTAAGGTAGTAAAAATTGCCATGTATATGACAGTGCTTTTCTAAGAGAAAGATTTTTTCCTCTTATACAGCAATAAAAAATGAAGCATACATATTTCTTGAAGGAGATTTTGTGGGAAAGAAAAAAAAGAAGGCATAACTCCTACAATATATCTTATTTATACAGCTGCCAAATCTTTCCACCAGCTTTCTTTTTGACAAAAAATTCAGCCTTGCCTGAGCAAGGTTGCCTTTTAATTAAACATTATGCAGCTCCCCCCAAGTAAAAGATGAGCTTGTGGCAATATATTCCTATAAAGACATCAGAGTTTTACTTCTAAAATCTGCTACTCATGGTAAGTTATTTGTACTAATCATGATCACAGAGCTGAAGTTATTACAATTTATTTAGGCAGAAACTTACTATACTAATGATGGTTTTTCAAAGCACACAGGACATTTTAGAACGCCAAATTCAAGATAGCAACTAAACTACTAATTTCCAAATCCTTACTTAACCTAACCATATTAAAAGATAATGAAGTGTATTATTGTATATATGCCTGATACCCGTTTATTAATTATATTTTTCTAATATGAAAAATAGAAAATGTGCAAAAACTTATAGCTCATATTTTCTTTTATATTAGTAATATGAAAAGATAATTTTATTTGCTTTAGTAATAAAACCCAATTTTGTAAAATTTAATTACTTCAAAACATATAAACATCACAAAATTACCATATTTTATTTAAAACAAGATTCTCACAAGAATGTTTTAGGAGTTGATTAAATATTAACAGTCTTTATTTTTACATAAGTGAGGTTCTCAAAAACACACCATTTTCTAGAACCTCATTTATGATTTATGAGTGTTTTTGAGAGGTGATAGTATCTTTGGTCACATTTTTTACATAGGTAAACTTCTTTCTTAGAAAACATAGTTAATCTATGTTTACAAGTGTTTATTCAAGGTACGTGAAAGTATCTTAGTCACTTTCTCATCGCTGGGATAGGGTACCTCACACCCACAATTTTAAGGAGGAAAGATTTTTGCTTGTATCTCAGAGGCGTCAGTCTATTTATAAGAAGTTATCCGTTGCAGAAGCACTCGGTGGAAAGCCGAGGTGCAGAATGGCTGTTCTCTGCAAAGTAATGGAGAGCAAAGAGTAGAAGGAAGCCAGGAGCAAGAACATAGACCATTCCAGGTCATGCCCTAGTGCTCACCCCTCCAAACAGGCCCCAGCTCCTGAGTCCAGCCAGAAAATCCTCAGTAACAGCTGTGATCACATCCCATTCCAAATGTTTGAGCTTTTGAGAAAAACCTTTGCTCAAATTCCCTAAAACATCCGTCCTCATTTATTTTTATTCTATGATTACCATAGGGTTTAAGTGTGTGTATACATATATATTTGATATAAGATTGTGTTCTTTAGTCCAGATTGGTATTGAACTCACTATTTAGCCCAGGATGTCCTTGAACTATTGGCAATCCTCCTGCCTCAGCCTCCTGAGTGCTGGGGTTGCAAGGGTGTACCACCACATCCAGTTAACATAGTACTGGGGAATCGAACTCAGAGCCTTGTGAATGGGTGGAGACCTTCAGAAACTCTGAGCTGCAAAATATCTTTCCTTGCTAATTTGTGAATGTCAGATATTGAGTCACAGTGATAAGAAAGTGCCTAAGACACGTGGGTTCATGGTATATGTGCTGATCCAAAGCAATTGTCTGAGTTTTCTTTCAAAAAGTAAATGAACATCCAATCCCACCTATGATTGCAAACTACTATTTGTCTTCATTTTCATTATACAATTACCAATTTAATATAAAGTGTTGGTATAATATTGGGGTAGACATATTACTGATAATTTTCCATTGTTTTTATAAACATTTTTGAAATAATAAGTTGTACTATTTGCTAAATAATAGCTACAGCCTGCCTCAATTTTTGCTACTAGGTATGTATTATGATTTTTTCCCTCACTCATGTATTTAGAGAATATATATGATTAGCATGTCTAAGTGAATGTTGACATGCTTGATTTACATGTGCTTGCATGCATTATAAGATAATGACAAACAGAAATAATATTTGCATACTAATGTGCCAGCTAAAAAAGATAACACAAGACGATCAAAGCAGCAATGATGTCATTTTAGGTAACATAATATTTTAATAGAGATTTTTGTTTTGAAACAAAAATTGTACTTTCATTTGTACCTATGGAAATTAAAGCATTGTGGAGCATTCTTGACAGTTGAAGTCATGCAGTGAAATATCTTATAATGCCTTGGAGAAGGCAGTGTTTTTCTAATTCAGCAAACACTGAGAAGTACTTATTAATATCGGTTTTATTTCTGTTGTTCCAAATTATGCCCCACCCTTAGCTTGTTATCCATCATTAGTGTTATGCTTATCACCAGTAGGATATTTATCGCTTCAAATCTCATGTGATATCACTATTGTGTCCTCAGTTATTCAGTGGGTCATCAGGGCAGCCACATTTTTATAACTGGAAAAGACAGTTTCCAGCAGAAATGCTTGAACTTGGCCTTCCTCATCTAAGCTGAATCACCATATGCAATAGACCAGTAAGTCTAAAGTACATTTAGGTGTGTAGTTCAGAAGAGTCCAACTTCATCCAAACACAGGAACCCAAAGTGCTACAGCATTTGGGTTTCTTCCAGCTTTCTAATTGCTGCAACTGTGGTGCTTGAAAGAGTTCTCATAAAATAAATGAAGAACACACAATGCCTTTTGATATTTTACCTTTTTAAAAAATGTTTAAAATTAGAATTAAGAGAAAGACATTCTTTCAGAGTTAAGACAGAACAAAACACAAACCCCAAATATAAATTTCAGACTTGAAGTTCAGATATTGGAGTTCACGACAGAGCTTTCCAAATTAAAATCATAATTCTCTTGCCCTGGATTTACAGACAGAATAAAGAATGGATTAGAGAGCTCATCTATCACAAATATCTTTTCTTCAGGTATAGGAATCCCATTACAGAAAAATAGAGACAGTATGCATTATTTTACATTACATATGTGTTAAATCTGTTCATTGCACAGAGTTGAGGCAGGTATAAACACAAACCTGGAGCCCAAATCTCTTGATTTCTTGCTGAGCTCTTTCAACACCACAATGCACATCTCACCAAGCATCACTTAGCAGTAAAGTTAAACTGCAGAAGGCACAGTTCGTGGAGTTCTTAGTTAAGTACATATCATATTTGATCGTAATTAAAAATATTTTCATATCCCATCAATCGTTTTTCTTTGTATTATTCCAGGGATTGAACTCATAAGGAGGATTTTTTCTTTATGAGTCAAAGTTGATTGGTCTTGACATCGGAGCAAAGTCATAATGAAGTTCAAACTTTATTGAAAAAGTTTTTTTTTTAACTTCTCATTTCAATAGAGAATCAACTCATAGATTCGTGAACTTACAACTTTGTAATTATTCAAAATGTTACATATTTAGGAAAGGTCAAAAACAGAGGGAAATTCTTATCTTATTTCAATAAGGTAGATGAAGACCAGCATGAAAATTTAGATGAGTCTAGAGCGGTAGCAAGAGAAAGTCAGGGGAAGTAAAGTTGAGTTTCACTGCTTGCCTGCTGATACAATAAAATTAAACCATAGACTGAGGGTTGAGGTTTGGTAAATAGGGAGAGAAGAAAAGTTTTCCTCTCATTAAAATGACTTAGATTTTAATAAAAAGAGTGTTCCTAAGAATAGCTTTGTAGATTAATTGTAAGATCAGAAGAGAAAAATACCACTCAGAAGGAAAAGTCATTAATGTTGTATATCAAGAACAAAATCATTATTATGAAAAATAAGCAAGTAAAAATAAGTTCGAATATTTACTCTGTGTTTCTCATATAAGTTATATGAATAAGAAGTAAACTAGTAAGTCAAAGGAAGAAGTTTCTTTACTGAAACTTAGAAACAAATGTAAAATAATAGAGTTTCACTGTGTGCTAATGCCAAGTAACATCAGAAAGGAGAAACACCTGAACATTACTTACTTACAAGTGGAAAAACAAAACATCATTCATGGAGAAGTATTTCCAGAAATATTGATTAATTGTAATTAATTCTCAAACTCTTAGCTCAGAGAGCAGAGATTTATATAACCAAATATATAGCGCATGCAATCGGTTAAACTAAACTATACAATGTATGGCAAACCATTTCATTTTTTTTAATAAAAATTGTATAAATTAGCTATAATATACAAAACTCATTTGGGTTCTCTAACAACTTTAACATACACATTTATTCTTCCTACAGATGAGCAATTCATGCCAGCATATCACTCTTATGACAAAGAGATATAATATGGGAGAGAAAGATAGAAACATCCCTTTCAAATGATGGAAAACACACATCTCAAAATAAAGACGGAAATAAAAGCCAAGTGTGTTTTTAGAAAATTAGTGTTTTAGTTCATTTGTCTTGAAATTGTGAAAGGTTACCGACTAGGTTAGTCATGGTAATGAACCTTGTATTTTCACAGTCTGGAGGCCTTGGGTTTGCAAGAAGAGGATGTGGGAAGGTTTGTTGTCTGATAAAGATTGTCTTCTTCCAAGCTGGTGAAATCAACTAAAAGTGGTATTGATATTCACATGGTAGAGATAGAATGGTAAAATGGTGGAGATAAAGAGCAAAATAAAAGCCTTTTATATGGCCATGTAACCTCCACACATGAGCCCACATGACTTGGTTTTTCTCCTAAAGGATTCACCTTCCAGTATTCTTGCTTTGGGAATCAATTTTTACACAAAAATTTCAGTGATAGAAACATTAAAACCATAAAATTCAAAGAAAATGCAGGGAAACTGCACCGCTCTCACAGTGAACAATGGTCTTACAGTGTACACTGGTAGTGACTTGGTAATCAGACAGCTGGAATGACTGGACTCTGAGGGATGGGGCCTTAGAGAACAGAAAGTTGAGAAGAAACAGGGCTTGTGAATGACATGAGTCACTCAATTTGACCTCACAACACAAGGGGTACACACCATTGGTTTCTAGGTCCAGAGTTTTGTCTTGACATTAGGTGGAGAGGAATTATTTTGGTGTACACATAAAATGCCTACTATAAATAATCAAAAGGTAATAGTAAAAAATTATAATGTTGTGATACAGTGAATGAAATTGTATTGGGCTGCATTCAAAGCTGTCTGAGTCACATGTGGTTTATCTAAATCTGTGCATGTTCTATCAAGCCCACACAGGAAATGGTTACCTCAACGTGAAAGGAGGGACAAAGATATTACAGATAGTTCAAGATGAGGAGAGGATGTTGCCAGAAATGTTAGATTCTTTCTAGAGTGGGCTGATGTTTTCAATATCTTAGTGACATCTGAACATGTTTGTAAAAACCTGGTACACTTTCAGAGTTAATATAATACCTTAGGATATCCTTACCCCTTGTTTCAAAAGCTTGAAACCAAAGCTAATAATAGCATTGCAGGATATACCGTCTGAATATTGAATTAAACTGACTTGAGAAATTTACTGGACTTTCCAAGATCTTCACTTAGTAGTGGGCAAGGCTGAGCTAAGGCAAGTTTAAAGTTATTAATTAGTAATTGAAAAACTTCAAGGTAACCATCCAATAGCACACCAGGTTTCAATATTCTTCAAAGAAAGTTAATCCAGAGCTTCTGGACTTGAATACCTACACCTGAATACCCGAATACCTCGATCAATAAGCTAATTGAAAATTTTTAGGATTTGGATAGTCTTCTTTTACTCTTCATTCCAAGATGGTAAAATTTCTAACATAACTTTCTCAAAATACTTTAACTAATGTTGTGAATCTTGCAGATTTTATTTTATTAGGTAAATAATGCAACCAAATATCTATTCAGTATAAATGTGTCTCTACTTTGGACTTCTCCTGGAATGGCTAACATAGTTACTTTCCAAGAAGTACTATTCTTTGATTCAAAGGATCTATGAGGCAAAGCTTTAATTTCTTTTGAAGTGTTTTTATCTTCATGAAATTTACTATAAGATGCTATCTTTGATCTTTTTGAATGCTTAATAAAAGATTGTATAGCTACATTCTCAACTTCATCTTTACAGTATATTTTTCTTGTATTTGTGTTTGGTTTTTTCTCAGAAGTTATTTCTTAATTTAAGCAACATTTACCTCAGAGGCTGAGAAAATTCCGTCATTAAATTGAGGTTTCTTAGTATTTACATTTTGTACATTTTTTCTTTCACAGTTTATCTCTATTAAACCTTATTTCAAAATGCAGCTGCAAAATGAAACCAAATCACACTTTTCTGATTCAAACCTCCTTATGTAGATCGCTCCCTTTATTAGATAGATATTTTTTTTTCTTTCCATCTAGCAGCATGTAAGTGTTGCTGAAGTTTTTGCCCCAACATAGTAAAGATTTACTGTTCTCCGAGTTTTAGAAATGCATTCTACAGAGCAATTTTAAGCTGAAATACTTTCAAATGTGTTTGAAATTAGGGTATTTTAAGTTTTCAAAAAAACATAACAAAACCTACTCTGAAGTTTCGGAGCTCTTCTGACATTCTAGCTGTAAAAGCAATGGCAGCATGTTATTTCCATTTACAAAAAAAAAATGATTTTAGCTGTGTCTTGTTAGATTAAATTGATTCCAAAGTCATGCAGCTTAAAACTGTGAATGTATATTAATTTAAATTCTGAAATTTACAATTCCGGGAGTAATGAAAAGAATGGGTGTATCTTCTATGAGGTTGCACAAGTTCATTTATTCCGAAGTCTTCACAGATGTGTATTTCTGGATATCTTCCAATGCTCATTACTGTAGGTTTTCTGCAAGAAATTCCAGTGTGTGAACATCTCTAAGGGTCAGTAATGGTGTATGTTTTCCCATGGTGAGGAATTAGATGACAGAGAATGAGCCCCATCTATGGTAAGATACAGTCTTTAAACTGTCATGAGTAGTATGTATGCAGTGCTGCTATAGTCTATTCATGAGAAGTGAATTATTGGGCTAGAGGAATGGTTCAATGGTTAAAGCACTTGCTTAGCAGTCCCTGAGTTAAGCACTAAGTACCTGAGTTTGATTCCCCAGCACCACATAAACTCGGTAGGGTGGCACATGGCTGTAATCCCAGCACTCAGAAGTCTGACACAGGAGGATTTCCTTGAGTCCAACGCTATCTGGGCTGCATAGTGAGTTCTGGGCCATTCTGGGCTGCAGAGCTAGACCCTGTATTAGTGGGGAGGGAAGAAGGAGGGGGAAGAGGGGGAAGGGGGAGGAGGGGGAACAGGAGCAGGAACAGAAGGTGGAGGGGTAGGTGAAGGGGGAGGGGGGAGGGAGAACAGAATTATTAAATCCAGTCCATAGTCAAAAACTGGATGTTCCACCTCTGTAATTGAGGAATGTCAAAGTATTTGTGGTCATATGTTACAAGTTAGTACAACAAACAGCCTAGAACTTAAAAATCAGTCACTGCAACTACACACATTTTGATCAATCAATCCATTTTCTGAGAGAAAACAAGGGCATATAATGTAGAAAGGTATAAATATCAGCTGTTATTCTATGAAAAATAAGTTTCACAAATAGTCTGTACTTGCTAAGATTGTCTATTTTGTATTTGTATGTAAATATACTTTATATATATATATATATAACAACTGATTATTTTCTGTCATTTTTCCTCTCTAATTTATCTACCATAAGACCTAAGCTGTATTCATATTGGCTAAAATTATATCTCAATACGAAAGTTACAAGTTTTTAACGAGGAGAGGCAAAAGAGAAGAGTTATCCTCCTAAGAGGGATAAAATGATGTTGGATTTTTGTTTTCCTCTTTGGGAAGAGAGAGAGGGATTATTATCAATTACGTATGACTATAGATGCTGCATGTGAAATGAAAGCATGATATATTGTCTTAATTTGAAATTTAAATATAGTTAAAGGTTCTTTGTGCGCATTCCAGTTTGACAAGGGACGACAGCTCTGATTATTTTATTTCAGTCCTTTCCTCAGTTAGAACTATGTGTTTTAGCATTTTCTACTAGTTCCTAAATTAGTTTTATCATACTTTGATCAAATGCTTAAGTGGCAGATATAGTCCTGTCAGAGTAGAAATAATTTTCTCTATCTTTATCTCATGAGTGACATCAAACCCAAACTTCTCAAGCTCTAATAGATTTCCTTCCTCATATTTTCCATCTTGGGTCAGGCCAGGAAAGTTCTGTGGGAAGAGGCATTCCCCTCTACATCTTGTATGTGTGGTCGACATTCAAAACCATGAAGCACTAGCCCAGGTCTCAGGTGTCTTCACTCTGTGCTGCCCCGCACTGCACTGCATGTAGCTTTCCTTCTAGATTGTTATCTTTATTGGTTTTGGACTATTGTAAAATTACCATACAATTATACACAGCTGCCTTATTTTTATAAATGTCTTCCTCAGTCTCCATCATAGTGTGAGATCAAACTCTTGAATGTATTTTATCCATATCAAACAGAGTTTTCCACATTCTAAATAAAATCCAACAAGATATAACAAATAATTGCTTTTTATTGCCTCAGTACTCAAGGACATATAAAAATAATTCATGACTGAGTGTTTTGGAACACTTATTAATAAAGAAATGTTAATAACCCTTAAGATTCAGGAATGCAATTATGGGTCTTTTATATACTATCTTGTCTCTTCTTTTTCAAATCATTAATTAGGAAAACAATTATATAATATAGGATCAATTTGATTGCTTTCTGCTTAAAAGAAAATCTAATATATTCTCACTTGCTTTCTAAATACAATCAGTTGAATAAACCAAAATGCTCACCTCCCACCACCTCTTTGGACATGCCTTTATTCACTCATTGGAACCGCACTCCTGCCTTCTTCTGAGGCTGTGATTAGTATTAAGGCTCAGCACTTACATCCAAACTCGCTGCTGGGCCTGGTAGGTCATGTGACTGCCTCTTCTTCCTCAGATCTTTTAACATATCAACAGTACGAAGCCTTATTACCAGAGTTCAATCATCTAATGTCCTCTTATAATCTAACAGATGCTCATAAAAAGTGTGTATTGCTCAAGTTTTACCTGTCCATCTTTCCCACTCTGTCACAGTTGTGAAATGAATGAACACATAATTTATGAATGAATAACTGAAGAGAATAGTGAATTGAAAACATGTCCTCGGAAGCTTGCATACCATAACTTAGTGGCCATGGTGTTTATTTGCTGCCCTAGAAAATGGCACTCTACCACTAACGGTTAGGGTTTGCCTAGATTCTTATGCTTTGAACATTTCTGGCACTCTAACTATAAATAGAAGAAAGCAATTTTAGTATCAGTAATAAGACTAGACAGGTAAACAATAAACACTGAAAGTGAAAAGTAAAGTATTGTTTAGAACATGAAATGTAACAATTTTCTTTATTATCAGAAATGTGTTGGGAATGCTGTTTATATTTTGTTTTTGGTAAAATAGAAAAGGAAAAGCCGTTAGACAGAAAGAGAAACTAAGAAATGTGTTCTGCTGCAAACACTTAATAATGATCATGAGCAATTCTCTTTTTAATGCCGACACTTTGTGGTTTATAGTTTGTTGCTGAAAGTCAGTCTGAGTAAACTTACTATATGGATTCTTTTCGCCCATAATGACACATTTGACAAGAAATAGCTATAACTCATCTTTAATATGCACCTTTGGTATTACTGTGTTTTATTTTCTCAGACATATCTTATCATTATCACTAAAACAGAATCAAATGTGGTATAGTAAGGAAGCTACTTCTACAGGATTTGAATAAATACAGGCAATTTTTCACAACTGTTAATTACCACATATATTATTAATATATTATGTAAAATGATTCATCTTATACCATTTCCTATTAAAACTTATAATCAAATTTAATGTAAAAGAAGATAGAATATATAAAAAATGTGTCCATTCTATTTAGATGTATGCCTTCAACTAACAATTTTATACAAATTTGAAGGTATTGTAAAGTATTGTTACTCTGAAGTATTCAAAGTATTCTCATCATCAGTTGATATTTTAATTGATTAATATGTCAAAATATCACAAAGATTTATACTGAATACACAACTGATATTTTAGAATATTCATTTTTTTGAGACAGGGTCACTAATTTTAGTCCTGGCTGGTTTTATACTCACTGTTAGCCCAGGCTCTCTGCAAATTCAAGTCTGTCCTTCTGCCTCAGCTTCTTCAGTGCTGGGATTACAGGTATTCACAACCATACCCAGTTTATGTAGTGCTGGGGAATCAAACCGAGGGTCTTGTGTATGCTCGAAATAAATATAGAATTCTTTGACATGCAATGTGAACCTGAAGTACTGAGCAATTATGAGTTAGATCTCAATACATTTTAGTTCCAAATCTACTGTTACTAAACATTCTTTACCAGATTGTAGATATCCAGGCTGAACAGAAGTGGAGTGAAAATGGAGGAGCTTGCATATATTTGAAAAGGGGGATGTGTGACATGAGTAGAATGTCACAATAAAATGTTAAGAATGGGAAGCTTAGTACCAGCAGTGAATTAGGAAACAATCTGAATTGGCCGGTGACTGTCAGGACCGGAAACGATTTCAGCTTGTGTCTCCATGTTGTACTCTAATGAGTTAAAAAGCATATTGAGTTACAAATTTATTGTTTTGTAACAGAATAATGGAATTTTATTGACACACTGTAATAATAAAGACAAAGTTCTTATCAATGGACAAGGACAGGGATAAAGATTAAAAATAGATTTTAACAAATGTAGACTTTACAATCGCCTCTTTCAAGACGAGAGAAAATTTGTTTAGACATGCTGAGAAAACATCAGAAACCTCAGGCAACAACAACTATGTTTATTAGATTTTCTTTCCATTCAAAACAGTGATTGGGACATGGAATTTATAAATATTTAATTACGAATGAGTGAATAATTAATCCAAGGTCATGTGGTAATTTGGGTTCTAACCAGCTATTCAAACCAGGATTCTGTGAGATTAACTACACTTTATGACTTTTTTTTTTTTTTTTTTTTTGGAGTCGGTCTGATTCTGTAGCCCAGGCTGGTCCTGAACTCATTATGGAGCCCAGGCTGGCCTTGGACTCACGGCAGTCCTCTTGTCTCCACCTCCCACATGCTGGGATTACAGGTGTGCATGAACACACCCGTTCTATGTGGTGCTGGGGTATCAAACTTGGGTATTTAGCAGTTGACTTAGCGCTTGCTAGTTAAGTGCCTTAACCACTGAGCCATTCCTCCAGCCCCTACCCTTTCAAATTTCTTAAATCTCCCTCCCTTTCTGTCTCTTACCTCTCTTATCCTCTTCCCATGTCCCTTTTTTGCTCCTTTTCTTCTTCATCTCTCTCTCTCCCCATTCTCTCTCACTCTGTTTACTTTCATGTTGTAAGTATAGAAAATTGTGCAGATGTTTAGGATGGAAATTCCAAACAAAGCCGAAGACCATTGAATGGAGGATTATTACCATCTACAGAATTTGGGTGTCTGAAAGCACAGACACATGTAAATGATATCTACTTCATTGCCCTAAATTTGTTCTGGAATAAAAAGCAGTATTATAATACAAAAGAAGTTCTTTTCAAGGAAATGTCAGCGTCAGTACCTATACAACAAACAAAGAAGATAAGACAAAATATTTTTCAGTCAAGATTCAATAACATAGGATAACAAACAACTCAAAAGCTCCGCTTAGTGGAAATATTCTCTATTTATCAAAGAACTTGTTCCTTCAACCTTCTCTGTGGCTTCTCAGATGCTGAAAATCAACTTGAAAAAAAATGTAACATTTGTTTAAAGGAGATATTCGAGCTGTTTTTAGGAGTTAGCACATGTGTGTTTAAGACCAAGGGAAATAACTATGAAAAACAACTACAAAAACATCCAAGGCGTTTATAGATTTATGCCTCTATTCCAAATATAATCTCCAGAATAGTTATTCCCCACCGAGAAACTGAAACTCTGAAAAGAATGTTTGATTAGACCAACAGAATTCTTTGGAGAGTCAGAAAAAAAACTGCATGCAAGTGTTATGGTGCGTTCTTTCACAGAAAATGGTTCACCTACTTTAATTGAGAAGACTGGTTTGTTCTTTACGATATCTTCCTTGGAGATACGAACTTTTGGTTCCCAGGATATAATCAATCCATTGGCAAGCCAGTGTATGTTTGTTGAATGGTGATCTTTTATTTCTGCTCTTGTTTTGCTTATGTTGTGTATAAGTTAAAGACACAGAAACCATTTAACAATTTTGATTCTATAGGTATTTTCAGTATGAATTAAAATGTTATGCTATGTAGAAATGAATTAGTTTAGCCAAAGAGAAGTCTGGTCTTCATCCTCAGCTACTGGGAAAAGCTCTCTAAACTCTGGAATAAGTGCGTTGCCTGGGAGTGTCTCTTCATCTAAGTGGGCAATATTTGCACCAGACAGTTTAATGAGTTTAACATTGTGATTTGGGGATAGAGGATCTGGGTCACAGTGTATCCAATTCAGGCTCCTGAAAGCATGGAAACTACATTAACCTGAATTTTCAGGAAGAGGCAGGAACTGTAGATCAGCCACATAGACAGATGTGATCAAGACTCAATAAAAACTCTAGATATTAAAGGCTGGCTGGTTTGACAATACAGTAGGTGTGTGTAGCTGCACACAACAGACTGAAAGAGGCAACACAGAAATGTGCAGCAGTGTTGGAAGTATAGCACTTTGCAGAGTTGTGTGAGTCATTTGAATCAATTATGGAACAGGAGGAGGCAGTGCGTACTCCCAGTTAGCTGATCAAAATGGAGGGTTCTCAGTATCCCCCTGGATGTGGGTTTGGTATATGAATTTAGAATAATCTTACTTGATTTGTTTTCTCAGAATTAACACTTTAGTTAACTTATGATATATGCTACAACAAGATTTCTTTCTCTGGACTTCCAGTCATTACTATTAGGCCAACATATGAATTCTCACCAATTTAAGTGATTCTAATTTACACCAAACATATAGCTGCAAATAATAGCATGTTAGAGTTTATTTTTTCCCACATTGAGTCAAAACAAAAATATCTTTCAGTGTATTTTTAGTGGAGTGTCTAGGTTTGTATTATTTTATTTTATTTTTGGTTTGGGTATAATACATTGTTAATTTTTTAAGTTGCTTAGGAATAGATCTAAATTCATTTTTTTTTTCTTTCTGAATTTAACTACTTGTTTCCTAAAGTAGGTCCTCTGGGAAAAGTCTAACAATATTTTATAATAAATAAAATTTTAGTCCATGTAAGTTGTTTAATCACCCTCATTTATTTTACTAACTCAACTGAACATAAAGTTGTAGATAGGAAATTATTTCCTCAGAATTTGTAGATATGGTTATGTTGTTTTAGTAGATATGACTTCTTTATTCTCTTAAATTTGTTATCTGCTTAACATTTGTTATTGATTCAGAAGATTTGATTGACTCTATTTTCAGACTCTATTAATGTGTTTACTTCTTTATAGTTTTATCCCAGTTTGTACAAAACTTTTTTACTGCAACATGAAAATATTCATTGAATACATCAAATATGGCCCTTATAATTTTAATTTCTTGCTACCATTTATAAGTTTATTAGAAAATGGTGCATTTTTCAATGACAGAAAGATAGACTTAAAAGAATGAATGCTAAGATAGCTATGCTTTCTTTTATTTGGTGTGCTGTCTAAATTTGTTAATATATTGATTCTAAAATTTGGTCTTAGAATCACACCCTACTATTTGACTCCATTCAGAGAAAATCATTTTTACACCTTTCATTTAGTTCTTTTTAGCATGTTGTGATCATTCTTATCAATATATATCACAATCTTACATAACTTTTCAATAAATATGTTGCCATTAAAACAGGTGCTAAATGCAGATAGGCTTTCTTTAGGCAACGAATTATTGCATACAAGAATGAGATACAAAACAAAATTAAGTTGACTTAGAAAAAGTGTCTGAGAAAGTAAAAGTAATTATCATATTCAAAACTAATATTATGTATTTGTCTGTAGTTCAATTTTTCAATGGCATATGATAATATTTTTACTTATGAGTGAAGTTTTTACTCTCTGTGAGTGTGCATAAGGCCAAATAAACTTTTAGATGTATATTTACAATTGGAAACAATGTTTCCTTATAATTTGTCTACCACAATGGTTCATACATTAATAAGAATTTATTGTTCTCCATCAATATGGTGAATAGAAGTTTTAAGTGAAAAAATCCATTATAAGAAGTGATTTTTAAAATTCTAACTAGCAAAATTTTCACTCATTATGATATTGTATTATTGACTATTATTTTTATTTTTAATAAATCATTTAAAAATGTTATATATTACAAATGCTAACATTTATGTACTCCCTTTTGAAAGGTATGTAAAATTTAAATATCCATATTTTGTATCTGAAAGCCAAGAATAAAAATATCACAGTTATGATGTGATTGAATCAATATATGGTACAATAAATAAAGTAAGTGGGTAAATAAAAAAATACATATTGCTGTTAGACCTCCTTATAATTCCCCTAGAATTCCAAAACTTATCCCGTTTTCTTGGTTCTTTCTGAAGCAGTTCTGGAAGTCCTTATTAGTCCTGACATCATGTCTCCTTGGTGTCCTGAAAAATAATAAATTGAATAAACAAAACTATCTTTCATGGGCGCTTTAAATTTGGAGAAGACCCAGAAGTCACTTGAGGCCAGATCCAGTGTATAAGATCACCCCTGAAGTCACCTCTACTGGCTTTACCAGTGGCCGCTTTCTTCACATGGTTTTCGGCAGCCTCGTTCATTCCATGTTGGATAATTCCCTGTGCGGTCCTCAAAGAGAGAATTTGCAGAAATGATTCAGAAAGAAGCAAGAATCGGATAAGTACATTTGAAGCAAAGGGGAGGATTTTGAGGGGAGATTATGGCAATATGTCCTTTGTTAATTTAAAAATATGATGGCACTGATCATGCCTCAAGTGTATATATGGCTAAAAAAATTAAAGCTAAAAGACCCTAGAAAAAAATAGAGATTAAAACAAAAAAGTCTCATGAAATAGAGAAATATCTAGAAATGATGGGCTAATGGACAGTATTAAGTCATATTCCAGGAGGAAATTTATCAAATGCAATTTCTGGCCAAATAGTGGAGGATCTGAAAAAGGACTCAGATCCAAAAGTATTATTAAATGGCAGGAAAAGGAGCAGAGGGAGAAGACTGCGCTTGGACTGTAGCAAAGTTCAAGGGTAGAGTATGGACTTGACAGCAATCTTAAGTGTTTTGTCGAAAACTTTTGCTGAGTTTGAAGTTTCCTTGTGCTGAAATTTAAGATGCCAGTTAGACAACCAAAGACAAAGAGAGAGAAAAACAGACAGAAAGACAGAGACAGACAGAGACAGAAAAAAAGACTAATATCTTTATAGCCTCACGATATTTGGAAGAAAAAAAATCCTCTTCAGATAGCTTCTAGTAGGAGAGACCTGGTGATAACATGCAAGAGGTGAAGCTGTAAGAGAACAAGCCCAGAGAAAGAGACAGTAGCTACTTTCAAATGCTAATCATTTCAGTTCCTGATCGGGAAATACAATTTGTCCCTTATTTGTCTTCTTGAGCAGAAAAAAAAGTATAAATACTTATTAAGACAAATATAGACAGAAAACTCTGGGGCTTTTCAAAAGTAATTCTTAGAAGTAAAAAAATATGCAAACAAAAAATTAAAAATTATGAAATTTATATATATATATATATTTATATATATATATATATATATATATATATATATATAATTCCCATCGAAAAACTCCCATTGCTTTTTTAAGAAAACAAACTTAAATATTAACTGGAATTAATGATATATTAAATATGTTAAAATTAATGACCTGAGAGTTCTAGATTAATAAAAATAACTTATAGCAGAAATTACTGTGGAAAAATTTGAATGTTGAAAGAAGTTGAGGAGTAGACCAATAGAAATTATTCATGGTTTATATTGAGTTCTTTGGGAAACAAGAAATACCAAAGACAAAGAAATTTTCGCGAGCAGCTATGAAAAGCAACAAGTTTCTAATGCAGAAATAACAGTGTCACTGATAGATTGGTGTTCATAGCAGTGCTAGAAACCACCCAATAGTGTTTACAGGAATAAAAAACAAGCCAATAGTGGGAAAAAAAATTGGCAGATGCATTAAAAGCAAAATTTTAAGAGTTTTATATCTAGAGAAAATACAATCCTATATGAAAAATTTTCAAATAAGAATAAATAGAGGAAACTTGCATTTCTGTATCAGGACAAGAAAAATCAGACTTGCAGATTACAGGAATAAAAATCAAATTGAAGTTCCTCTTTATTTAAATGAATACTGGTGATAGTTCTTCATACATGAAGGAAATTATTTTAGGTAGAGGTGCAAAATTAAGGAAGAAATAATTGTTCTTAAAAGGATAAAAGTGTGGTTAAAGAAAAGTGACACTGCATTGCAGTGAAGAAAGGATAGGCTTTTGAACAATATACTGAAATTATTTTATAGTATATTCATATAAAAATCATTATTTCCCCATAACTCAGACCAAGGTAAAAGGCATTCTACAAAAAAAGAAAAAACCTGAGACAATATTAAATAAAGAGCATTTTACAATTCACTGTTATGCATCAAGCCTTTAAGATGATACAAGACCAATACTTTAAAAAAAACAAATGTATTTCTGCAGTTTAGAAATGGGTGCAAGAACACAAATATTTAATACTGTAATAAGAATAGATAGAATATATAACTTGAAATACTAATTTTCTAAAACATTACAAAGTATTGAAAACAAGCAATATATGTAATATGCTTTTGTAGAAAAATATTGTTTCTTACTTTATTAAGAAACTTGAAATTGCCGTATAAAATATATAATGGGTGTATATGAATGAGAATAGCTAAGACAGTAGATAAATAAAATTAGTATGTACAGCCTTGTCTATCAAATATGGAAATGACTTAGAAAGATTTGACAATTCAGTTAGTTTAAGCTCATGAATTATAACTGATCAGCGGAGCATGAACCCAGAAGTAGCCAGGTACAGTTATGCACTGTTGGTGTGTGTGCCATACATGAAATTCTTGGGAAGTGAGGAAAAGTGGACACCTCAAAATATTATGCTGGCAAAAAGTAGTTTTATGTGGAAAATTTTAAAACTTGTGTGGAAGACAGCCCTAGGTTAAAAAAAAAACCTCAATATAAATCAACAAAACTCACAGGCACAACAAAGCAATATTACTTGTCATTTCAGTATACAGGAGCAATTATCTAGAAGTAAATTTTAGCAATGAATCAATATCTCAAACATTGAATGAATAGAAATTTTAAAAATTCAGTTTCCAAATAATATTATAGAGAATAAATAAAATATTCTCTATGTAATGGTATTGAAAGCATACTTGATAAATACTCTGTGCCTAAAATTATAGACATTAATTAAGGGCAAATCTGAAACAATTAACAAAGATATCAAACAGGTTTCTCTACATTCTGTGACCTTTAACCTGAGTCATTGACTTGATTGGCCTGTGAACACGCTGGGAGTTAGCAAATCACTGTCTTAGTTGCTTTTTCATTGCTGGAACTCAATGTGATGCATTTACAAATTAGGAAAAAAAGATTTACATCAGTTTCAGAATGTCTCGGTCCTTTCATGGATATCTGGGAATGGTAGGAGCACATGATAGGGTCCTCGCCTCAAATACCTTATTTTGAAATCTTGGCTGGATGCCTCCTTGATCCTTCAACTCCTGTATTCTGCATGTCTGTGAAATCAGCACGAGTAGTCTGGCTCTCTTGCACCATGGCTGCAGCAGGCCTCAAAGTCTGGATGATTGAACTCCAGCCAGATGAACTCTGGTAAATACTTCCCTCTTTGGCCCTAAAAGGAGCTCAGAGCTACTGTTACAGAAATTTTTTTTTTGCTTTTTTTAATCTTGAATTGATAAAGGGTCAGGTTTTGCTGATGCTCCTCTGTCCCATCAGAAACCTCGTGAGGTCAGGCTCATTAGTCTACCCTTCTTCAGCATTCAGGTCTTGTGAGGTCTGAGCCGAATATCTCATCAGGCAAGGCTTACAGCTTCTTCTTTAGCTGGCATCTTCAGAACTTCCTAACATGTCTCACAAACCAGTTCTAAAGAATTCTAAGCCACATTGGTGGGTAAAGTCACATCAACAACCCCACTCTTGGCATCACTTTCTGTCTTAGTTACTTTTTTTGTTGCTGTGACATGATACCCAAAATCCATAAATTAAGGAAGAAAAGGTCTATTTTTTTGTCACGGTTTAGAATGTCTTAGTCCATTTATGGGCTACTGGCAATGTTGAAAGAACATGGTGGGGCCTAGCTGGAGAAAAGAATTCACAGCAGTACAATAGAAGTTCAGTGAATGCGGAAGGGCTGAGGTACCGTACATTCTTCCAGGTGAAGTCCCAGTGATCTGTTCTTACTATATCAGTCCTCAGTGATTCACCCATTCTTGGTCAAGCCTCAATGACTCACTCTTTCCAACTAGGTTCCACCTCCTTACATCATGTGAAATCCATATATCATCTACAATATCCAGTTGCATGAGGCTCTTGGGGGCATTCCAGATCCAAGCTGTAACTGTTAACTTTCTAGTTGTGCCTGTGAGTCATGGGTGTGAGCCCTCAGGCTCTCTATATGGTGCCTTGACCAGTGTGCTCTAGCACTATTTTTCTGCTCTGCTTCTTAGCCATCAAAAATTGAGAAGCTTTGCTCAGCCATACCTTTGTGCTATGATATGTTTGCTTTGGAACCAGCAAACAATAGACCAAATCTTCTGAAATCAGAAGGGAAATACACACTCACCCTTTATCTACTGGTTTTCAGGTGTTTAGCTGCAACAATAGGAAAGCTGAAAAATATGCTTTTTTTTTTTTCTTATTTGAGACAGGGTTTCATTAGAACTCATGAAATCCTCCTGCCTCCATCTTCCAAATGCTGGAATTACAGGCATGCACCGCCATGCCCGACGTGGTGATGAGCAGTTGAACCTACAGTCTTGAGCTTCTTAGACAATCACTCTAATCACTGAGCCACTCCTCTGGCCCCCAAATATACATTCTCAGTACAATTAATTTAGTGTAGATGTAGGATAAAGTGCTTTGAGAACACAAGTTATACTAAAAAAAAAAAAAAGTGGTGGCCAGACCTTGCTTGTACTTATATCACATTGGATTATATCTGAGTAAAATGAAAGGCAACTCAGCATTTTAAGTGGAAAAAAAGTATTGCATAAGTTTCATGTTTCATAAAGAAAGAAGGAGGTCTCTTAAACTATAGATTTTAAAAGAGCCAAAGAGGAATAAATTATGAACAAATGAGCAAAATACTAGATGTTGGAAAAATGAACAAAATAATTACTAGTTTTGTGCAACATAATTTTTCTAAAGACAAAGACTTGACATAACTCTATTCTGTTACTAATTATAAAATTACACTTTTATGTAATAGATGTAATGAAAAATTTCTGAAGCAATTTCTGAAAAAAATTCTGAATTTTAAATCATAATCTTGTTTCCAAAAAATAAATTATTTTATCAGAACCATGTCACTAATTTAAGAATTTTTAATAAATTACTTACAACCAAAAGAACTTTTACACAAATACATAATAAGGCTATTAGTTTATTAAAAAGAATTTAATGATGCAACTGATAATTTTCCAAGTTGGTGTGTTTTACAGGTCTTCTAGTTTAAGATTATCATCCTTTGCCTTATTTTTAAAATTTTACTTTGGAATTATGAGCCATCTGCTCTTAATTATGAGCCTTTATAAACAAATGCCCTATCAGATATACTTTGTAAATAAATAAAATAATAATTAGCTTCATTTTATTAATTATAAAGTTGATATGGCTGTTTCTATGTTTACTATTTATGCCTTTATTTCATAAGCATTCTTATGTATAAACATTCTTCAGTATAAGATTTTGTTAATTTATTAAGTTTTGCATGAAATTTGAATAAGGTAAGATAAGAGAACTATTAAGCAATTTTATCTTTGTATTTCTATTTAGTGAATCTTACTATGTTAAGAATTCTGGTTTAATTCCCTGGCAATTGTTTGGAATCACACTATCACTCAATGTGTCTCAATCTTAGAGAAGGTAATCTAACGAAGACAAGTCTTCTCCTCCTAGCACTCTTATCTGTGGGTATTAATCAGGGTTCTCAGGAGAATGGAACCAATGAGATAAATAAATGTAGATGTAGATAATAGTCTAATCATTAATATGGGAATTAGCTTATGTAATTATCAAGACTAATAAATCCGATGATCCATACCTTCAATGACAGATTCAGGGAGCCTGTGATGCAATTGACTCCAAGCCTAAAGACTTGAGAAAGATTATGGAGAGTTTGGTAGAGAGGAAAATGGTAAGCGTCCAGATCTATACCAGAATGCCATGATCTAGGCTCTCCAATGGCCAAGGGCAAAAGAAGTTGGGTGTCTATGGACAAGCAGACACAACATATGAGCATGCCCATTTGCATTTTTGTTATACCCATTGCCTGAATGAGTTGAATGATGCTCATGCACATTGGAGAGGGCTGTCTACTCAGTTCACCCTTGCAAATACTGATCTCTTCCATAATTACCCTCACAGACATATTCAGAATTAATGTTTTAAATTATCTAGATATTCTTAGCTCAGACAAATTAAACCAAAATGCTTATTATGTCAGAGAATAAAATCCTTGAAGCATACTTTATGCCCTTGGCCAGAACAGACTTTCATATCAATCCAAGAACAATCTATAGAAGTTAAATCATCTAGCCAAATCATGACCCATCCTAACTGGACACATACTTCTCAAACTGAGTAGGAGATGTGAAACCGTGGGATGATGTGTTATCACTTTATATTAGAATGATGAGATATCTACCTTAGAGATGACATTCATTTGTAGAGAAAAGGGTGTGGTATTTGCTGAAGGCTCCTCTGTTTCAGTTACTACTCTGTAAGATTTTTATAGGTTGAGAAAGGTCAATTTGTTTTTTAAAAGAAAAGTTGGTGCTATAGTTTACATATCTTGACTATCTAAAGTGTCAACATTTTTAACATTTTTAAATGTTAACTTATTTAAAACCTGAACTTAAGAAAAATAACATTAAAAATGTTGGAAGACTGAAACTTAAACTCAATCATTCAGAAGCTTTTGTATTTTTAATTAATTAAATCATTTTTGAGTATAAAGGTGTTTGGTGAGTGTCATATAGATAAAAAGTTTGAAGAAAATGACTGTAAGAGAGAAGTGCATACACCGAGGAAGTGGAGCTATGAAAAAAATCTAAAATTTTAGTGCAGACAAATCAAGCAGTATAATGAAAAATAAGACTTGAAACTATTTGTGTGAACTGGGATGAAACAAGCATTAGAGGCATTTTTTGTGATAAGTTTATTATTTTCAGTTTTATCCTTAGGTTTAGAGAGAGAATATTTGTGCTTCTTCACACATCTTAGTTTACAGTGCACCATATCCAGGGTCTGTTCGGTTACCCCTTATATATTTTGCCTTACTTTGTCGCATATTTTTTTCTCTTTCTTAGTTTTTCCTTTCCTCTGATTTTCCCTGACATCTCCTTCCTAATTTAATGTGCTCTAAAATACATATGAAGCTGCCAAACATGAAGTGAAATGTGTGGTTGAATTTATCAATAATCAGTATGGTGCTAAACATGAATCACAGAATTTTCTTCCTTTTTCATTTTCCACAGTAATGCTTGGGGGTGTGTCCATGTCCCCTTACTTTTTCTAAGTTGCTCTCTATTTCCCCTCACCATATTGTTGTTGGACATTCTTATACACTGGGGTATTCTTCATGTGATGCTCAGTTCTGAGGCCTCTAACTACAGAGTGCTCTAAAGAAGGAGTAGATCTTTAAAGAGATAATAAAAACTACATGCATTAGTAAGGAGATGCTGGTAGACCACTCTAAGGAGATAGAGCAGCTGGAATTTGATACTGGGAATCTGGTACTAACATTATCTTGGAGGGGCTTTCGTAGCCAGTGTCAGCGGAGATGGATGTCAGCTCTCTAACTTTGATTGCATCAGGTGACTAAAAGAGGCAGATGCAAGCTGCTAAAATAAGACTGTAGCAAAATTACCACCACTAACAACAAAACTCAGTCGACTGAATCCTGCACAATTGTCCTTGGGTTGCAAGCTTCCCATCACTTCTACACTTCCTTCACTTGTGGTAAGGAGTTATAGAAAAAATGGAGATTATATTTAATTTCCAATTACGTATGTGTGTGTGTGTGTGTGTGTGTGTGTGTATGTGTGTGTGTGTGTTCACAAGTATATAAGTATATAAACATGCATATGTAAATGTATAAATATGGGATATTAAGCTTAGGGATATAAAATTGGGGTAATGTTTGCCTAAAAGATTTTTGTAAATCTTTGACCATTTTTGTTACTTAAGGTAATGTGTAAGGTCCAACACCTTGTTATGGCAATTTATTAAAAATGTTACAAATTCCCATCATTCAAGGTACACATAAATTAGGATCCATCCCTATAACATTTAACATATCCCACTGTTTTTGACCTGAATTTCTCTAATTTCTGGTAATTTAGAGTATTTCTTTACTTTTGTCAACCATTCAAAAGCTTTTACGTCTATGAATTGCTTATAAGATCCCATGACCTTCTTACTCTGATTTTCTGAGTTATTTTAATTCAATTTAGGTGTTACTATGTTTCAGATAGTCGTCTTTTAGATAATTAAATACCATTACTATCTTCCTGTGTTCCTTTTCTCAATGTTTATTACTTGTGTATTTCTCAATGTTTATTAAATGATTTTATTTAACTGAATTTTTGGATGTCACTTACAACATAATGGTACAAATTTACCGTTTTTTGAAAATTCAGATCTTTGTAAATATTTAATTTGCTTTTTGTTTTTGCTTTTCTAATATGTTAATGAAATCCCAAGATTTTGCCTGGTCATATGTATGATCTATTTCATTTTACCTATTGGTATGTTTACTCACTTTTCTAGAAATATATCTGCTAAACTGCATCTCTCCAAAAATTGAAAAACCTTTCTTTACACTCTATTATTTTCCTTTCATTGTTAATCATTGAAGAAATAAATGCTCATAAAATTTATTTTTCTTAGTCAGGTACTTTAGGGAATGCTTATAATTTCAAGAGATGTTGCCCAGAGGATCATAAATTCAAGGCCATTGGGATCCTGTCTCAGAAAATAACAAAGTTTTTTTTATACTGAAGGAAAGTACACTGTTTTTATTTCTTTTTTTTCCCCTGCAGTATTGGGAATGGAACATAAAGCCTTTACATGACATTACCGCGTGTGTGTGTGTGTGTGTGTGTGTACATATGCATGTGTGTATGCATATATATACATACATATATATATATATATATATATATATATATATATATATATACATGTATGTATGTGTACATTTCAGTATATAAATACTTTTGAAACAGAGTCTTGCTAAGTTGCTGAATTGTCCAGGTTGGTCTTGAACTTGAAATTCTCCTGCCTCAGCCTCTTAGAATTTTAATTCTGGAACTACAGGTTTATGTCATCACAACTAGCTAGGATTGCAACTTTTTCATGGAGCTATGAGGTAAAAATCAGCCTTCCCTGATTTGACAGAAAGAGAGGAGACATGCCAACATACCTTGGTAGAGCAATCAAAAACCCTATACTTCTCCTCCCACCTTTTTCTGAATACCAAATCTTGGGCTTAATTAAAGGAGTCATTTATTTTTTACTCAATTACTAAATTACACAATAACAAATCTAACCAGTGTTTCAAAATTGGAAAGCATCCTGAATCAAGTAAAATATTGATATCAAATCGATTGGAACCATTACCATATATATTATTCCATAGACAATATAAAGTTCAATTACCATATTTTATATTTTGAAATTTATTATCTTTCTTTATAATAAAAATGTCAATGATACAAAATGAATGCTACTGATGGCTTGTGTGCCAGTCCAGCCTCCTAGAGAAGATTGTGGGGCATGCTCTTCCCAGAGCTTTGCTGTCCTGTTGTAACAGTGGGGACAAAGCAGAACCTGGCAGTGCTGAGAGGTCTAGTCATGGTAAAGGGAAGACAGAAAATAATGGGAGGGATTTAAAAAAAGAAAGCAAATAAAGTTAAACCAGATTAGATCATATGTTATGCAACACAAGGAATCTCAGAAAAAAAAAATAAACTGACATCTTTGCAGACTACTTTATCCTTGGGGAATGATTGTTAAAGGAGGAGATGTGGGAAAGGCAGCATGAGAGCTTGCAAGGTTGGATTGAGGGTGCCCCATCTTTGGAGGAGTTTTTTCTTTAGATAGCCTTAAATATGCAATCCATCTTCCAATTGGCTAAGCAAATCTGGTGATAATCTAATTTTAACTGTGCTTACACTTAGCTAAGTACAGCTGAGGTTCATGTGATTCATTTTGCCATAAGAAAAAATATCTAAAATGACTAAATATAAATGTCTAAATTGTATATATTGTAATGTATTGTTAACATGCATGTGCCTGAGTGTGTAACTGTAGAATCTATTTCATTTTACTGACAATTTCACTATTGATAATTCTTATAATCTAGAATACACTCGTCATAACTCATGGGAAAAGACTATAAAATGTTAAATCCAAAGGTTACTATTGGAGCTTTACGATCCTCTAGCCTATAAAGTAAAATTCTTTCTATACCAAGAATATATACCAGCTGCTTAAAGGAGTATAAGTAAAGAGTCACTCTAGATGTGTAAATACATATGAAGGTAGTACTAAATTTTAAAAGCTCATAATTAGTTAAAACATTACATTTTGTAAAATATATACCCCTAAATGAGTGGTTTCAGAAGATAATCCTATAATTCTGGGTCACTGAAGACCTTTTAATTATATTCATAGAAAAGTAAGGATTTTTTTGCTTTTGTTTCTTCATGAATGAATTGTTGAGTTTTTAGAAGCTTTATTCCATGTAGTATTATTATATAACAGGCTAATTGGAGAAGCTTACATGAGAAATATTTGTGTTTCATTAAATCAGATAATTTAAAATCTGTGACAATCATAAAGTCACTATTGTTTTCAATAAATTTGTTTTAAAGCTTAATCATTTCATTAATATGTTCCTTTTGCTACCATATCATAGATCATTATTGCAGTTCTATATTAATTAGAACTATAAATTTAATGTTTTATTTAAAATTTTCTATAGTAAGTATTGATAAATATACTAACAAAAATAAAATATTTGAGGATTTTAAATATTTTTTGAGTGGAAATATTCTGAAACTCTAAGTTTGAGAAACTCAGTGCTAAAAGTTTTTAGAATAAAAACATTTTTAAATGTAGAGGTTATTTCTGTTTGTATTTGGGTTTAGAATTTCGTACAGATCATTACTAAAGAATTAAATATAAAAGAATGGGCCAGCAGAGAAAGGTAAAGGCTGAGGAAGGCCCTCCAGCGGTCAGTTCCTCACAGACACTACCAGATGCTTGCTTTTAAATGACCTTCTTGAGAGCTCAGGAAAGGAAGCAGACTGCAGTATCTGTTTTTGGTACAACAGAATTAAAGACTTATGTGAAAGAGTGGAGGGAAGGAGTTACCTATGTTACTCATTTTCCAACTCAAGGTAGAACAGTGTGGCAAGGGAGAAATAATTAAGTGGGAGTCTTAATGGTGAAATCCAGAACTAGACTCACCACAGTGAAACTCGTTTTGGCAAAAGTACCATGAGCCTGAACTGTGGGGTCAGTACCTTAAGGCCAAGTTATCAGAGCTGTCATGAGCCAAGGGCAGACAACCTCTCCTACCTTGCCTTGGTGTCCCAGGGGCAGAGGTGCTGTGAGCAGGGCAGAACACATGGTTTCCTGCTTTGTCGTGGAACAGAGTGCCAGGCCTACTTTGTGAGACACAGCACCTGGAAAAAACTGAAGGCCATTTACATAGGCCGGAGTTCACAGCCAGATCCTTTAGACAAAACCTAATTGAACTTGAAGAAAATACTAAAAAACAAGACCTGTGCACCAAAGGGACCTACTCAGTTCCAACCTTGGTACAAAGCACATCTAAACTCTGCCTCACATATGCAGGTCACTGTGCTTTGAGGCTCAGGTGCAAACCAGATTAGCTTTAGTCCACATTGCAAATGCATTATGAAAACTGGTCATCTTACAATGTGTGGTAGCACCCCAATTACCAGGCTGGTGTTGGGCGCTGAGGCTCAATAATTGCCCTAGCACGAGAGATAGACTAAGCTGGAAGGTGACCAATTTATATTTCTGCCTGCATCACTGACAGCTGTGTGGGCCTTTTAGTACTTCTGAGAGTATGCAGGTCGTTGTAGCTGTGACCTTGAGGCACAATCCAGCTTCCCATCAACCCAGATGGTTAAAGGACTGCCTTCAATAAAATTGCTCCAATCTCAAAAATTTACTTAAATGGCACGTGACCCCATTCACAGGGGACAGGACAAAGTAGTAAGCACCGGAGTTTGCCCTAGAATTTAGGGGTGGGTTAGTGAAGCCGAGCACTAGGTAGAGCCCAACAGACTCCATCTGCATGCCTGGTTGTGGATGGGTCCCTTGTCAGGGGAAATCATGCATGATCAATCTACTAGAATTCTGTTTCATCACCTGTGACTGGCTGCAGTGGTCTTGGATTATAAAGCTACCTCTGCAAGAGGAAGCCCAGGAAATTGTGAGGGTTGGTCCTATGCCAATGTTTTGTTGGTTTCGGTGGACTCAGGTTACAAAGTGTAACAGATTTTGTGGGGTCATATGCGGACAATTGAGTGACACACGTGGTTGGGGCAGCAAGTATTCTAGAAAGAGGAAAAACTCTGCAGTATGAGATCATAGGTTACTGACTACTGACAAGGCACCTGTACCTACCTGAACTGATGAAGCAGCCTCTCAGGGAAGCACTGCTCTTTCTAGTTCCTTCCTGGTTCTTCCTGAGCAAAACATCAACTGTGTATTTTTAACAAAGCTGGGCTAAGGTTTTAATGTAGTAATGGGTGACAACATTCCAACATCAGACTCCCAACACGCCTGGACCTGGCATCATCCAATGCTGAAATGGACCTGACTATCATCACAAATTTACACGAAAAAAAAAATCCTGCTTAAATATTTTGAAAATAATAGCACAAATTCAGATTAAATCAGTACCTAGTCCTCTGTACCCAGATGTCGCCACTCACCAACAAGCATCAAAAGCTTTTGGAAAGCCATGGCTTCACCTATTACTCAAAATCAGCTGCCAAAAATTGACCAGATTATAATCTGTATGAGGAAATGCTAATACACAGAATTATAAACAATTGTTTTAAAGAAACTTAATAATCTTGAAGAAAATGTAGAGAAACATTTCAAAACTCTAATAATTAACAAAGATATTAAGGTAATTTTATTGTAGAATTGAAAAATATTCAATGAAATTAAAAATATTGAAGCCTACAATCACAACATTGATGAAACAGGAAAGAAAAAGTAAACTTCATGACAGGCTGATGAAAATATGTAAATGAAATCACATTAGAAAAAAAGAGGAAAGAAAAATGTTACTAGAATTTAAGGGCAGTATTAGAAAAGAAACAGTTGTTATTGGGGTTGATGAAAGACTTAAGAATGCCAAAAGTGTAGAATGTTCTTTAAAAACAATAACAGAAAACTTCTTAAATCTAGCAAATGTTATGCACGTACAGGTACAGAAAAATAAGTCAGAAATACTCAGCCTATCCCAAGAAGTTTTGTAATCAAGCTTCCAAAGTGAAAGTTAAGGAAATTCTCAAGGAATCAAGAGTAAAACAAACAAAAAAATGACACATTTTTTGGGAGAAAGACATGTTGGGTGAATTCAGACAGGCGACAAGAGCAAAGCATGGGATCTTTATAGTACTGAAGGCAGAAACATTACCAAAATTGAATCATGAAGAAATGATAACCTTAGACAAATAACAAATGATAAAATTAAATCAATAATAAAAAGGCTCTCAGTGATGAAAAATCTTAGTACCAGATGACTTCACTACTGAAATCTACTGTACATACTTAGGTGGGCTAATATTAATTCTGCTATTATTCCAAAGAGAGAGAGAGAGAGAGAGAGAGAGAGAGAGAGAGAGAGAGAGAAGATAAAGACAATCTATTAAACTCATTATAAAACATCAGCGTTACCTGATACCAAAACCAAATAATCACACACAAAAACACACACACCCAGAGGAAGATATGAGTCAACTTCTGTAATGAACATAGTTGCAGAAATTCCCTTAAAATATCAGTGAGCAAAATCTAACAATACATTACAAATGTATTCTCCATGGTATTCATCTCAGTGATTTGTGGATAATTCAGTATCAGCAAATAAAAGAATGTAATGTACCAACCACATCAACAGAATGAAGGGCAAAGCCACGTAGTCTTTCAATAGATACATCAAAGACCAAAAAAAAAAAAAAAAAAAAAAAAAAAAAAAAAAAAAAAAAAAAAAAAATCAACATCTGTTCATGATCAAAACACTGACCTATTATGTATGATTAAAAATATACCTCAATATAATAAAAACTATTTTAGTAGGCCAACATCTAACTTTATACTGAATGGAAAGACGCTGAAAATTTCACCTATAAGAAGAGGACTGATTTGCTCACTTTCTCCATTTAAATTTCTTATACCTGTGGAAGTATTAGCTGAAACAATCAGGCAAGAGAAAGAAAGAAAAAATAATGAAACTCATAAAGAAGTTTGTCATTGTTTGTCCATTACACAATATTATGTATAGAAAACTTCAGCGATTCCAACAAAACATAAAATAAAAATGTAAATAAATTCAGAAAAATTGCAGTAAAAGAAGTTAGTATACAAAAATTATTAATGCCACATATCAGTATTGGAAATAGGAATAAACAAAAGTTCCTATTTACAAGAACAACAAAAATAACAATTAAATATCTAGGGATAACTTTAAACAGGCAAAACTCTTTAAAGGGAACACTGGAAAAAATGAAAACATAACTTAAGGAAAATGCAAAAAGTTGGAAAATGTGGTGTGTGTAGATTCAAAAAAATCACTATTTCCCCCATTTTATTGATATATATAAGGGCAAAATTTAAGGTTTACAATGAGGTTGAGCATTTTGTGCACATATGTATCTTGTCAAGGTGAAAAGGACTTTCCCACTCTCCTTTTGTTCCCCCTCCCTCACTCCCTCCCCACCCTAGCCCCCTGGTTCACTTTGTTTTTCGTTTTAAGTTCCATTAGATAGTTGTGATCTGGGTTTCAAAAAATATACTGATTCATTGCAATCCTTATCAAAATTACAATGACTTTGTGCACAGAGCTGGAGAAAACAATTCTAAAATTTGTATATAACCATAAAAAAGGCAAATCCATCTTTACAAAAAGACCATATTAGGCTACCTGTCTTCAAAACATACTAAAAAATGTACTAACATAGCACATTATTGACATAAATACAAGAGCATGGGCTACTGCAACACAATTTAGGAAGTCTATATGTAAAACTTTATTCATAAAAATAAGTGATTTTGGAATAAGTTGTTAAGAATATCCTCTGAAGAAAGAAAATGTTTTCAATGAATGGTGCTAAGAAAATTGGTTATTCACACACAGATAAGTAAAACCGTGTCTTATTTCTCACCAAGTATAAAGATTCAACTGAAAATGGTTAAAAAAAAAAAACTTGAAATACAGGGCTCAAAAACTATGATGCCCTTAGAAGAAAACATGGGAATATTTTAGGACATTGAAACAGACGAGTTTTTTTTTTTTTTCGTACAAAACTCCAAAGCACAAAAAGCAAGTAAAAATTAATATGATTACATCACAAAAATATCAAAAATAGATCCAACGATCTATTGATTCAGCAGTTTCACCAATGGACACACACACACACACACACACACACACACACACACACACACATGTGAAATGAAGTCACTATGTCATAGTGATGCCTACATGTCCATGTTCACTATAGAACTCTTCAAAATAGCCATAAAATAGAAACAACGTAAGTGTGAATCATCAAGTCATGAATGGCGAACAAATTTGTGATATGTATACAATGGAAGCCATCAATAAAAATGACATCCTGTCCTCGTGCCTCATAGATGGAACTAGATATTACATTAAATGAAATTAGTCGGTCAGAAAGAGACAAATATTACATAATTTCACTCAGCTATAAAACCTAAAAAAAAAAAAAGTTGGTTTTATAAGCGTTGAGAGAGGAATGGTGATAGCCACAGGCTGGACAGGGTGATTTGGAGAGGGACCAGGTCCTGTTGGTCAGTGTATGCAAAGTTGTATTTAAATAAATATACAGAATCCTGAAGTGTTACTGCACAGCGGCATGGCTCTATATAACAATGTTGTAGATTTCAGTAACCTAGAAGAAAAGACTTCGACAGTTTTCTCCATAAGGAAATGATAAATGTTTGAGGGGATAAATATTTAACCTGATTTAAATATTTGAAATGTGAACGTGTAACCAAAACATTACATAAGACACCATGAATATGTCCAATATGTATGTTTATATGATCGGTTAAAAATAAACATTAAATATGTAAAATGAATATGAGGAAGGGGATTATGAAGATAGAAGTATAAATGGAAAAGAATTAAAAATACATCGCAAATTGAATTGAAAGATGGATGCTGTTTCTGTGCATTTCAGGTGGCATTTCAATGCGACAAGTAACTTTTCCATACAAATAGGTAAACTACAACAAAGATCTACCAGCTCAAAATCAAAATCAAATATATATGCAACTTTTCGGATAATATAGTGTAACTTGCGGAAAGTAAAATGTAGGGAATTTTAAGTTTAAGATGTCAAACTACTAAAGATTTTTTTAAAAATAAAGTTGTTCTTCCTTTTAGTGAATAGGAAGGCGCTGCAGTTTTATTTTACACTAGCCTCATTAATAATAACTAGAGATGACAATTAAAAAACTTAAAAACCACTGAGTGATTTCAAAGTGTGAAATATTGTATCTATGCTACAGTAAGCATTCTTTTATATTTCAAAATATGTGATTGCAAGGTAATCTTTTGCCGTAGTCTAATTGGAAGTCACAGGACATATTAATAAGCTCATCATTGTAACAAACTGAGGCCAAAGAAATAAGTTTATTTAGAGCTTATAATGTATTGTTACATTCATGTAATGATGCTATTAGTGATATGCACTGTCATAGGCATGGCATGCACAATTAGCATTTAGGTTTCTCTTTCTCACTAGAAAAAAACCACCTAATTCCACTAATTGCCTCTAGTTCTGCTTCTATTAACTACACACTTTATACATGCTAATAATCTTATTATCATCTGCCTTTGGGTTAATTAAAATTCTTGTCTACAATCACAGTGCAAAATAAAGGTATGTATAATGATTAGCTTTGTATATGTGAAGTAAAAGTTTTAGAAGAGTAATTTAAACATTAACTTGCAGAAAGTATAAGAGTAATAAAAAGATGCATATTGCAAATTAATGAGTAGGTAGGTTAAAAGAAGCCACTTAAATGGTTTTTAATTAGAATTATAACCATTGTGAAGCATGCCAATCCATTGTTTTAGATGAAGGGAAGAATACAATATTTGCAGGATACTATTGCTCATTATTTGAGTAAAGGAACATAAGAAAAGTTTACTGATTATCTGAAAAAGGTTTAACGTACATATTCATTTGTTTTGTAGGTGCCAGAATCCATGTGAAATATCTGGTTTATATTTTTGACATGCAGTTTTCTATATCAGATTTTGGTAGTGTTTCTAAGTAAATTGTATAAATTCTTTCCAGAGTAGAGAATTCTTATTTTTATTTGGAGAGTATTATATGCTCGAACCCATTTATACCTAGCAACAGTGATCTGAACTTTAGAATTTTATTATTTACAATTCTAATCATCAGTGACAGTGAATTTATACTGCATAGGTTGTTACAATTACAAATGCCACGATATATTAACTACATTTGCTTATTTTGTTAATGAAGAAATGGAGACATGACCAAATTTACCTGGACTTTATTCAGAAAGAATCAAGGGAAATCTGAAATGGGAATAAATATTTATGAGCCTTAGATTTTTTTAAAAAATATTCAAGCTTTGTAGATTCTCTCCAATGGAAACTGGCAAATATTTTATTATTGCAAGATGATACACTACAGTAAGGGTTTTTTGTTACAGCATTTGTTTGATTTTAAGAAAAAAAAAGTTCTTTAAAATAAGTAAAGTTATATGTACCTGTGCATCCATAGAATATGTATATCTGTTTTACACAGGGATTAAATATCAGGAATTTCACTTCTAAAATCTAAGACAAGAAAAAAAAACGACAAAAGGGTAAAATGATTTATGTGAGAAAACTTCAGTAAAAGAAAACAGTGAAACAAATCAACAACACACACACAAAAAAACTATCACCTGAAACATACTCTTAGTTAAATTCAGGGAAATTAGAAAAAATGCTTTCCGCTTCATTTTTTCACTTTCTGAGACTTTAATTATAGCAAATATTTAAAAATGTAGTGATTTCATGACATGCATTGCTTTTGAAGAAGGTTTTCTAAATAATATACAAATGTATATGCCCACTTTCATATTTGCCAAATCATTGATCAATTTTCCATCCTTAGTTTATTAAATTTGAAGTATCTATGCACAACTTTCAATTCTCCTCTCTTCTGACTTCGTCGAAATCTTCACTTGTGGTTCTACTGCTGTCATGGTGACACTGACTGCCCTGTCTCCAGTCCTGGGTCTTAGTCCTCCATAACTCTACAGTGAGATCTTCTGCAAGGTTCCATTTTGGTCTCTGTTCTTCTCTGATACCCACACCTTGAAAAAAATATTATCTGTTCCTCACCTCAGCTGCCTGTGCCCCTGATGACATTCACAACATCTTTGACCTTTAACCTTCTGTATTCTCTGTTATTCTGTACAGCTGTTCGAGCTGCTGCGCAAATGAACCTCTGTCAGTATCTCCAGGACTTCGGTAGATTTTCTTTATCTCTTCTCAGTTTTTGACTTTTGAGCAAGCGGAGTTTTTCTCTGTCTTTGCTCCGTTCGGCCCAGTAGACTGAGTAGCACATTCTGTTTACTAGTTGATATCCATCTGAACCAGTGAGCACTGAGCTCTTTCAGGCAGATTCGGTTTCGTTCCTATTTCGTTCACCACAGTCACTTGATTTCCTTTCTCTTGCAGGAAAAAAGTCATTACCGAGTGACTTCTTTGTCAGTCACAAGAGCTCCCCAGTCCTGCTGATTCCTTATCATTAAAGCCTCTGCAATTTCCTACCCTGGCATGTCCTTTGTTTATTCTTTTCTGATCCATGACTTTAAATATCATAACAGCTAGGGATGTACTTAAATATTTACACTTAAGGCTTATTGGTCTATGAAATTATCTCATCCAGGTTAAACCTCACAAACATTTAATTTTCTCAAGATGACAGTCTCTTCTTCGCATTGTTACTGTCCCTGCACTTTCCAGTGTCTTCACCTTCCACTCATTCTATTAATTTAATTTTCCTGAACACAACAATTTGAAACAACATCCTATCTTCAAATCACCTGGGATAGACACAGATGCCAACATACATCTGACAGAGAGTTGGATAAAATATAGATAGGAGGCAGACACAAATGTGTAGACACGCGGATGGGGGGCGGGCGTGTCTAATCATCCTCAGCCAATGCTACTTATTCTCCTGAAAAAGTGCTAGAAAGTTAATATAAAAATATTTGTTATTAGAAGGTGAAGAAACTCAACTACCAAATCAATCTCCCATGCAAAAAGAAATTTAATTTTTGTGGGAGCATTCCAAAACAGTAGAAAAAGGGACTATAATGTTGATGCAATATTTATTTGTAGAAAGTACTCAAAATCAATGTAACCATTTTGTATGGAAAAAAAAAACATTTGTACAATGAGCTTCAGATTAGAATCTTGCAAGTGATGCAAATGAAATAATTTGAAAACTATTACTTTAGTCATAAGACAACAAAAATAATATTTAATATTAAAATGAATGTCTGTAGAGGAAATAAAGAATTAGGTATTGGGTTCTATGAGCCATAATTGGAGAAACGTTAAGACACTTCATAGTGCTTTTAAAAACTGTTATATATTAAGAGAATTTTTATGTTGTGGATTTTCAGTTGATATAATTCAAACTGCTGTGAGATATGTCGTGTGAAAGGTTGTAAATTTTGCTTGAATGTTTATGAGTATACTTATTTGAAAACTCAGGTCTTCAGGTCAGAAAGGTGATTTAGCTTGTGATACAAAAAAAAAAAAAAAATAAATACATGACCATATGAAATAAGCCGTATGTAGGATGGCATTATATAATCTCTTATCTGCATAATCTAAAACTACTCCAAAATAGAAATAGAGGAGTATGGTGATTACCGGGAACAGAAAGTAAAAGGAGATAGGAAGAAACAGGTGGACAATGCACTTTTACTTACAGAGAAAAGTTTAAAGTGACAATTAAAAATAAAAGTGAAGATTATAGACAATAATATTATATACTGAAAACTCAATAAAAGAAGATTTGGGGTGCACTTTCCCACATCCAAAAGAGGTGTAACTATGAAGGATCATAGGAAGGTTAATTTGCTTCATTATAGTAATCATTCACATATTCATTTACACATTCAAATGTGTACATGCCTTTAAGATAGAAAGGTAGACAGGTGGATAAGTGGATAGGTAAGGTATATATACACATGGTATTAGACATCTTAGGTAACGTATCTATACACATGATATTAGACACCTTATGTATACAATAAACATTATTTAGTTCTTATTCAAATATTAGCTTTATGTATTTGGTATCCACTAAATTCCACTCTGGCCTCAGAGGTAAGCAAGCGAATGACATCCTTAAAATAAACTGAACTCTGAAGTCAGAAAAAATAAAACAACAACAAAAATTCTACCGTGCTACCCTTTCTCCAACATTTAAAATGTTTATTGTTCTTCCATTTATTTTTGATTTTCCTTCTGTGCACTATCTGATGCCCAAGTAGTGAAGTCAGAAATATACAGCTGTGCTCAATACTAAATAACAAAGTCATTTTGAGACTTATATATAATAGAATATGCATGTAGATGTATTTCCCATTTTTTCACGGAGATCCTGTTTTCACTTTGAAATGACTGACACATCACAATAGAAATCTATATTTGTCCTAGCCGATCTAAAAAAAGTTGAGTTACGATTTTTAACTCGTCATACTTGAGAATAGAAGTAGTGAGAAGGAAGGTAGGGGAACTCTACTATTCCATTTTTGATGTGGAAGGTAAGAACAGGCCAGCTGTACTTTGCTCACAGTAGAATGCTGGCCGGGCGCAACAAAGCCCGATGTCAGCAAGGATGATAGCCTCAAGAGGGAAATGACTTTAGAGGGACGATTCTTCCAGTGAGTCTTCCATGCATTTGGAAATTGTATTCTTTTTGCCCTTGTTGTACAAAAGATCTCTCTCTGGAATACTGAAGATTCTTTTTAATGTTATTCCTTTACTATTTAAAAAGCTCTGGTTTAGTGACTTTGCTATTACCGTTTTCCAACTGGTCCTGGTCAGGCATACAGTATACGGTACAAGAGCTCATTGCATGTTGATTGTGCTGATTCTCACTATAAACAACCTCATTTCCTACACTTCGGGGCGTGTCACTGTTGGTGGCATTGAATTAAGTCTCACTATGAGTATAGAAACCTCACTTCTGTCGTTTTCAGCAAACTTTTTTTTTCCTCAAATTGTTTTCCAGCGAGATCTGGCATGATTTCTTCTGCTGCTGGGCCCTTATCAGTATCTGCAATCTCGTTAGTAAGCATCATTAAACACAAATGCCTGAGCCTACATGTTGCCACCTTGCACAGATATGTGGCTTTCCCTAGGACTGGCCAGCGTAGCCTCCTTCCTCTTAACTACAAGACTGCCCTACCTCTGTGAACTGATAATTAATAATCACTTAACGGTTGATAACAAAATTGCACTGTGTGACACATTGGCACCCGCAGTAATTTATTTTCCTTGCATTAGGAGCATCTTGTCATGAGTTGCAGTGAAAGCAATTTTACAGTCGATGATTCTTTCCTTTCATATAAAGTTTGTGTAACAGGAAATAATGAGAGGTGTATAAAAGATGTCACACAGCTGTAATATATTGATTAATCTTTGCTGCCATATTAAGTGGGATTGGGATCCTTACAGAGAGGTGCTATGTAAGCATAAAATACTGGTGTTGTATTTGTACTCACATGGCTTATAAATTATACCTGAAGAATTCACAGACACAAAGCAAGTTTTTACTACTGTCAGCAAGTGAAGCCAAGTAGGTGTTCCCAAAACAGCCTCCTGCACCCTCAGAACAATTGCCAACCAAGCCCTGCTACCTGCGTCGTTAGCAACTTTTCATAAGCTCCGTTGATTGTGGCTAGGGTAGAAAGCACGTTGTCCAATTTCCAGATGCCAGGCTGCATGTGACAGGGTGACAGGGAGAAAGTCTCTTGGCTCAGGAAGATAAAATGAAGTGTGAATCGCAGCGAGGGTCAATAAATGTGACAGACCCAAATGTACTCTCTTGTGAGAATAGCATTTATTGTGAAAAAATTTGCCTCCCAAATCACTGGCTGTTATATGCCAATTAGCATGTTGATTAAGTGATTATTCAGGCAAAATACTAGAATGAGAAACTATAACATTATAATTTGATATATATAAAAATGTTTATAATCATGCAACATTTAAATTCATTGTTTTCCTTACAGCAGTTAGAAATTAGGCTTCCTGATTAATATTAACAGAGTGAAGCATAGAAGCCCGAGAACAATAAAGTAGCATAAGCTGCCAACTTATAAATTACTCTCATAATTTATCTCCTCATTCATTTATTTTTTTATTTTTATTTTTTGAGACAGGTCTCACTCTGTAGTCCAGTCTGGTCCTGAGCTCGCTTTGTCTCCCATGCTGGCCTAGAACTCAGGTGATGATCCTGCTGCCCCACCCTGTAGAGTGCAGGGACCACAGACCACAGGGGTGTACCACCACGCCCAGCTATCATGAGGTACTGAGGATGGAACCTGAAGCCTCCTGCTTCCTAGGCAAGTGTTATGTTCACTGAACAGCACTCATAACTCCACAATTTTATTCATATGTGTCTGTTCTATATAGAGAGTTTTAATACTTTTATCTGGTACAAGCAACTCTGTTTTGAGGTAGTTGTTCTATTCAGAACGGAGGTTTTTAAAGAAACTGAAATTGAAGCAGGGTACTTGGGTTGGACTTTCATCTGGATCACAGATTATAGTGGAACAGTTCATCTGCAGCAAGCCGACTTTAATGCTTGGTGTATAGTTACCGCTCAACAAAGTTTAAGAGTTCCTGTTAGAGTACCAAGTGCAGATAATCTGGTATTTCCCAAATTGTCAATATTTATTATATGCCGTGAGAGCAAATCATATCTATAGCTCTTTTTAAAGTTTCATTCCTTAATTCGGGTTTCCTCTTAAGTCCCTAAAAAGTAAACAAAACAAAACAAAACAAAATAAAATAATAAATCTCAATGACAGAACTTAAATAGCATTGCTAATTAGAACATGGCTGCCATCTACTGGTGGCAGTGGGTAACGACAGGCTTGCTACTAAAAACAGGTGGTAAAAACCAACATTCCTCCCTGCTTATAATGCAGTCTTTTTTAAGATTGAGTTTCAGACAAACACGTAAGATAGTGCACAATCAATAAAAAATGTAACATAAAGTACTTTGTCACGAAGATTTATTTTCTGGTTCAAAAGAAACATGTAGTTTTTTCTGTAAATAAAGACTATCAGAAATGTTTTAAAATGCTGTATAAATATAAATCAGAAATGAATCTATATGTAAAGGAGACGAGAAAGGCTGGAATATGATGATGTGCACATTTTCCCAGTATAGGATCAGAAGTCAATAATTGTGACGTGACTGGGCCTGAATGTGTCCTGGAGGCTGAGACAAGGACCAGTTGGAAAACTGTGAACCTACAGCACATGTATGACAAACATCCAATTCAGACACAATAATTAGATGAATATGAGAAACCTCGAGATGTTTATATTTTAGATTTAGAAGGTAATTGCTTCAACAATGATGGGAGAAATATATAGTAACAAACATAAATTTCAACAATTTTGTTCATTTACAGAGCAACCTCTGTGAATAAATGTTGGTCAAGGCTGCTATACAGAGATCTGATAAATACCTAGAAAAGCAAATGCGTGAAGATATATTTGTCTTTAGGCCAAAGATAAATCTGCCCAAATCCCTGTATCACCTAAAGAGTTAAAGGATGAGAAGTAACCAATAAACCTTACTTTTAAATTAGTAATATTTCTGTCTTCATATTTGTTTCATAAAATAGCAGTTTAAGTGTACTTTTTTCTCCAGGAATAGTACTTTTTCTAGACCAAGATCTCAGTCATAGCAGGTAACCAATAGCCTCACTTGCAGCCAATCAGAAGTTTACAATCTTGACCAGGAAATTTTGATATTGTGACCACCAACATGTCTGGAGCTCCTTCATCACAAATCTTCCCAGATGATGGGTGTAGATGTTATCAAAACATCCATAGGATAGTCTGTGTTCTTTTGTGATGATAGCATGGTTTTTTTTTTAAATCTGACTAAGGTAAAGTTTAGATTTTGCCTCCACAAAACAGCTAATATAAGTAGCAAAATGTGTAGCTTAAGAAACCCAAATAAAGACAAAAGTCCTCAGGTTTTGTCTAATTAAAGTAGAGCTTACTTTGGGATCCTGCTTTATCTAATGATAAATTATATACTATATAAGGAATTCTGTGATACATTGACAATGCAAGAATTTCATTTTCTTAATTTTTTTTATTTAAGTACTTTCATGTTATCATCCTTATTTATGTGTAACATAGACAATTTTAAAACTTGGAAAACAAAAGTGCTAATAATACCTCCAGTAGGCCAAGCAAATGCCCCAGAAAAGATGATTGATCTTGATTTTAACTCAATATTGTTTCTTTTCTTTGCTTTTTACACAACAAGTTGTGGTATATAGTAACAGTTTGATATATTAACTAGAACCAAGAACACGAAGGAAGTCCATGAAAAGGAAGAGGAAAGAGCTTGATTTAAAGAAATAATCTGTAACACAAATAAGACAGAATCTTAGAGGCAACTCCATGGCTACAGATGTGCCACATCTGCTGCTTTGCCCGCCAGGGACTTGGAGTTAAAGAGATTAAGCCGTTTACACAAAGATGGCTAGACAACAAGATCAACAATAAGTAACATGACAGCTAGTTGGAGGAATGACAACTTGGAAAACTAACTACTAGGCCACATAACCCACTTACAAATAATATTTTAATAGATTCATTGCATCAAAGTATAGAATAAGCTGCTTACTCTCAAAATGTCACCACCATTATCAAATAGAAGTGATTTCTTTGTAATTTCTTATTAAATAAATAGCAATTTGGATTTTATAATGAGACGCAAATAGCCTCATGTCTTTTGAAGCCAATCTTAGGGTGATAGCTTTCACATGAAAAAAATAGAAACTCGTCGTTTGACATGTGTGATAAAGTTTAGTAGGTTCCTAAAAAAAAAAAGAAGAAGATTTTCTTGATTGATAGAATTTCTACAGGGAGATTTTTGTTGTTCTTCTTTTTCTTCTTACTTTAATTCTGCTGTTACTCTGATTTCAGACATTGACTTGTTTATATTAGAACCTGGAAGATACAGTAGAATGTAAATCTGGACATGATCTATACACCCTTCACCTTTCAAAAGGAAAACTTTAAAAAATATAGCAAAAATAAACTTCATCATATTGAAATTGTAGATATTTTCACAAGGATGAAAACAAATAGACAATATTTTATATAATATAGAGTGATATTAATATAGAATACAGAATATAGAATCATACAAAATGAAACACAAGGGGTATTTTTTGAGACAAGCTCTCAATCTGTAGCCCAGGCTGGTCCTGAACTCACTGTGGACCCCAGCTGGCCTTGGAATCATGGCAATCCTCCTGCCTCAGCCTCCTGAGTGCTGGGATTACAGATGTGTGCCACCATGCCAGGTTTATGTGATGCTGGGGAATTAAACTTGGGTATTTAGTGCTTGACTAAATGTGCTTTAATGACTGAGCCGTTCCTCCTGTCTGAAAACATAAGTTTAAGAGTAATGAAAATGAATCACTTCCTGGATGCTAATATAATGTTAGATATGTGTTAACTTTGTCACCCCCAAATAATGACTAGCAATCGACATTCTTAAATTTGACTGAGAGATATAGACCTTATCGTCTTAATAAGTCAGATTTAACATTCTTTTCTTCCTTTCTGAATTAGTAGACTATTTCAACAGGAAAAATGCCACTATATTTTCTGTTGTATCTAAAACATGCTCATGTCCTGTGCTTTGGGTACAATTGCTCCTTTTATACAAAAGTGTCCTAAGTGTCTAGATTCTTTGATTGAGGAGGAGGAAAGACTTAATCCATCTTCATTATCTGAAAGAAACATCTTGTCCGTGTTACCTGTGGGAAGGTGCCACAAATGACGGGACTGGTGGTGGTTTCTCCTCCAGATGCACTAGAAACAATATCATGGGAAACTTTAGGCTGATTCTAAACAAAAAGTCAACAAAGTTTTCTCTGTAAATGCCTTTGATGGTCACTCGATGTCTCCTATTGCCTCTTAGCCTATGTCTTGATGTATTGACCTATATTTTCATTCAGTTTTTAATTGAATAAATTCCTAAGCCATCTTACACTCTTTGAATCAAGCCTAGTTGAAAGAAAATATACGGATTAGACAATAATATGACTCTCGGGACAAAGCAATGAAGCCTATGGGATGGGCAGGTCATCTAGGAAGAGAAGAGACCCATCATCAATCTAATTTTCTACACTTCACATTACCTGTATGTGTTCCATTATAATAAACACGTTAAGGCAAAAAAAAAAAAAAACAACAAAAAAAAAAACCTCAATGCACAATAAAAAGTGCTTTCAAGCTTTTAGACTTTGAATCTATTTTGTGATGTAATTAAAGAGATTTTAAAAGCCTTGATGATTCTTTTAACCAACAGCCTGGCCCAAGAGTGGAGCCAGTGAAGCACAGAGAAAGCACAGAGAAGTTGGCTCTCTGCAACATCCTTTAGTTAACACACAAAGAAAATAACCTAATTACTGGAAATCAGGGGCAATAAAACAAGAAGTGTGGAAGGGTAGAGAAGCCTTAGATGCAGATGCTCCGATTTGTCTATGTCCTGGAACAAGAAATCAGCCTAGATCCTGAGGGTAGCCATTAAAGGCAGACTGGGTGTTTGCACAGCATCCCCGGATGAATGAAGAAAAGCCAAGAAACAGGAAAAAAGACTAATTTTAATTACCAGAAGTGCAGCAAGAGAAAGCGCACAGAGCAGAGTTCCTGGTGGATGGCTCCCTGTTCCAGGCTGCCCGGCACCATACGCTCCTTGCCAATTAGAGCCAGGCGGGTCCCACTGGGAATGAAGCGAGCAGAGGACTGCGTCTCAGTGCAGGGTCAAGGTGGGCTCACCACACATGAAAAGGGACACCCGCCAGCACAGGTGTAACCCAAGACTTCCGTGCGGTCTCATGTGGAGACTCAAATAGAAGGCAGTGGGTGGGATTGCCTTTCCACTCAATACAGGTGCATGCCACTTGCTCTGTGGAAATACATTGCAAAATGTAAGACGCTTTGCTTGGCAAGCACTCAACTGCCATCCCAGAGACGGAGGGGTTTGGAGAGGGACTCCTGGACAGACAGACAAGAAGTAGAGGTGAGCTCAGCGGAACAATGGCACTAAAGCTGCCACACTGTGGATTTGCTACCTGAGCTGGTTTTCCAATTACAGCCATTGTGATATAGAAATTCAGAACAGAGAAAGAGCGCGCGCTGCTGTCTGAGACCAAGACAGCTTTTACAAAACCGGCATGAATCAACAACCACCGCGAAGCCAAGGAGACATAGAACCGCCACCGACGCGTAATCCTTAGATGAAACTCACAAGCTTACGCGCGAAAGGGAAGTGCTTCCCAGGCAGGACCCGAGGAAATTGTTATCCAAAGTAAGAAAGTGGGCCCTCTGTCCAGCCCACCCAAGTCACCGCGGGTCTGGCTGCCCCTGTCAGAGCGGAAGCGGAGACTGGCTGGGAGTCGGAAGGAAAGGTGGCAGCAGCCGGGAGGGGAGGCAGGGACGCCGTCTGCGGTCGCCCTGACGGTCCCCAGCCCCGCGCTGGCTCTGCACTCTGGGGATGCTGCACCCGGCAGGTAGCACAGCACGAAAGCCCGGGAAGGCATAGGGGGAGGCGGCCCAGCTGCTTGGAAGGACAGGGATAGCGGTTGACTGGCGAGGCGAGTGCAGGGACGTGTAAAACCCTTCTCGGGGCGCGCAGTCTTTTAAACCTGAGGACATGCTAAATGAACCTTTGCAGCGCGAGGCAGCGAGGCGCTGGGCGCGGGCGACCGCGCGGGCGAGCGGGGCGGGGCGAGACTCCGCTCCGGGAGGACACAGCCAGTCAGAGGCGCGGGGCGCGGGGCGCGCGGACGCATTGGAGGAAAACACTCGAGCCCCGAACCCGCCGCTGGAGGAGGCGCCGCGCCTACTTCCCAATATAACCAACTACTGCGAGGGCAGCGGAACTGGGAGGAGGCAGCTGCCAAAGTGCCCTTAAAGCTCCCGGGAGGAAAGGATGCGTTACCTGGGTCCCCTCTGCGGGGAGAGGCAGGGCAGGCTGGAGGATTCCCTCTGAATGACTAAACACTCCGCAATTCTCTTCTGCCACAGGCGGAGAAGGACCCAAGCAACTGCGTTGTGTGCACTGTGCCGCCGGGCAGGAGGATGGGAAGCAGGAATTGAGAGTCGCAGCGGAAGGACAGGGAACCTGGCGTCTCATTGGTAAGTGGCCGGCATTCCTTTGCCAGTGACTGCTCCTGTGATTGTGCACTTCGTCGCCCAGCCGCTTAGGATTTTTGGCACACTCGCTCCTGCGAAGCCATGCTCCCTTGCCTTGTTGCCAGAATGGGAAAACTGTTAGAAAAGAGGCTTTCTTTCTTTCTTTCTTTCTTTCTTTCTTTCTTCCTTCCTTCCTTCCTTCCTTCCTTCCTTTCTTTTTTTTTTTAACATGCCATGTTTACACGCTATGTTTTTTTTTCTACTGGGATTTTAGATTGAAAAGTTGAAGTAAGAGTAAACGTAATCTCCTTTGTATCAAAATAACAGCAAACAATTTTCTACAGGTAACTTATAAAGTGATGCATGCCAATATAGAGTGAGATGGTTTCTGCAAAAGAAACCAAATGTTTACACAAATAGGACGCTGTTCTTGGTCCTGACTGAATCTTTTAGGATGGAGCCATGTGTTTTTGAGAAGACAGCCTAAATAACTGGGCATGGGGCAATACACTGACTTGTTAAAATTCGGTACAGATGCTCAGTAAGTGGAATTCTACAAAGTTTGGAAAAACACTATCGTGGGTTATTGGGTTAAATAGAGGTTTTTGGTTTGTTTGTTTGTTTGTTTGGAAATGCATAGGAATGTGTAGGTCACAAGTGTGAAAATATGTTTAGAAGTTGATGGTTTTACTTAAGATAGCTGGAGAGATATTAATTTGCACCTATACACATATGATGCACAATTATCTGAGAATTACTATGACAACTGCAAATGCTTCAAGCTGTTTTAAATAATTTTATTTTGGAAAGAACAAGAACCCACTAAATATTTTATATTAAAAATGTGTAACATCTCCAGCCTGACAGACACAATTGAGTCTGGTGATTTTAATGCAGATTTGGGAGTAAAAACTTTTAGAGTGTGTGATTCTTAACCTATGTGCAATCCCTCTGCTTTTTAATTTAAAAGAATCATTTAGAGACCCCATCTCTCTGCTTTGATTCTGAATCTTAGTTGTTGAAAAAGAAATTTAGAGAGAAGGTTTTCATTAAGATATTACCATTTAAAATATCAATATGGAGTGAGACAAATGTAAAAATTAATACAGGTATAATTGGTTGTTGCTGAACTTGGTAGTGATACTTGTGACCACCAGTGTGGGCTGAGAGATGTTCTTCGTGGTGATTCTTGGTGCTCTAAGTATGAAAGATTTAATAATCCCTGGACTCTTTATTCTCTGAAAGTGCCTAAGCCTTGAGAAACTCATGTTCCTTTACATATTTTCTTTTATGCTTAAGTTGCTTAAAGTTTTGCCTGAGTCAGGATATTGACTCCTAAAGATGACAGGCAAAAGGTTACCCTGCAAAAATGAAAAAAAGTCAATGATTATATAACAATGTACAAATAAAAGAAATGATTAACAAAAAGCATTATATTCAAAAGTCAACTTAGTCTCGTTAAGAAAAGAAAGAAATTTCAGAGTGCAAAGGTAAAAATGAAATGTAATAAAAATTATTTAGAAGGCAGATTAGAAGAATATTGGAGAAAGATATTAGAGTCTACTTGAGAATGGAAAGCAGGGGAATGTTTGTTACAGTAAAAGTGCTAATATTTTTGTCAAAAACTTGTTGGACCTCCTTCAGTTTTTCTTCTCTAAAACTTGCAAAAACTAGAAAAGGAAAGACAAACTAAGCATTTCATTTTAATCCCATTGACTTCTAACTATAAAAATAGAATCCATAAAAATTAAAATAAATAACATTGCCACAGAAGTTAGAATAAATAAATGCCAGTCTTTGTCTGTAAATTGTGAGGTTTGTACAGCAAGGTGCTTTTGAAAGACATGTGATAAACCAGCATTGAAGAATGTGTAGGTGGCTAACATCTCTGAATGTTCCCCAAGTGAACAAAACTCAGTTACAAACTGGTCAGAAGCCTAATGGCTCTTAGGTTAATAAGTCAGAAAGATGAGCTGAAATCAAATCCTTGGATTTTTATTTAAGAAGAATCATTACAAATTAGGTGTTTGTGAAAAATTACTTCCATCTTCTCTATTGAGTGAAACTGTCTTTTAGAAAATAAACAGGTTTGGTTGATGCATGCTTCTAATGTCTGTTTTATTTACCAGTTCCGAGAAGCTTTACCACCTTCAGGGTAGAGGTGAGGCTGTGGATTCATGCTGACTTAGTGATAGAACCAGAGGGTGTCAGTAAAGGGTAGAGGGCTCTCTAAGTGAGGAAAGTAAGGGGGATTCCAGCGCATATTGGAGTTAATATTTGCAGATAAATAAAACACAAGATATACTTTGTTCAAATTAAAAAAAATTTTTAAAGGCAAAAAATATTAAAATAGAGTCTCACAATAGTACAAAGATGAATTAATTATATATGATACCTGGGCCTTAATGAAGTTTTATTGGACAGTTTCATGACTTCCTCATCCACCAAATTTTGTGAAAATGAGCTATTTAAAATAGTATGATTTTCTGAATTCATCTTATCATGCATTTTTATATGTACCTTTAAACATTTTTTTACTAAGAGTTTGAAAGTTTCTTAAACATAAGTGTATTCAGTAATTTATTGTATATATATTCTTTCAAAAATATAACTTCAAGAACTTAGATATTCATCTCTTATTCATGAAGCCATCCACACAAGAATGGGAATGTTCTGTGTTTCCAACATGATGTCTTCTGAATTAGAGTAAAGGCTCTACCTCTGTGCCCCATGAACTCCTTAGCACTTTGTAGCAGGAAAGGCCCTGGTCGGAAGCTCAAAGCAGTAGGATCCCTGCAGAGGTCTATTTTCTGAGCATTTGTGATCAATAACTTTACATTAGAGGCTGGTGCATTTTAAAAAGTAATGAAGTATACAAAACTATTAACACTTAAGATTTAGGATGAAAAACTTCTACAAGCTATGTCCTATCTTTCTCCTTCAATTAAGTTTTCATGTTTATTAGTTTTGATTATTCTAATGCTATTGGTAGTAGGCTTTGATGAATGAAATATAATTAGTTATTATTTTCCCCAGAGTTATGAACAGTCTTTGTAATAAGTGATTTTCATTTAAATGACTAAAACCAAACTGTAGTGTTTTAGTCTGTTGGCTAGAAAAGAATTTTGAATTGTTGTATTATGTGTATATTTACATTTGGAAAGATATGTTTTATAATTTAATTAATAATAGATTATATCACATGAACTTGCTATTTATATAATATCAGCTGTATTTTACCTATTAAATATATTTTCATAAACTAAATTTAAATCATTTTAATTCACGGGTACCTCCTTAAGTTACAATGTAAGTCTTTAATTTGGGATTCCACAGCGTTGTGTATTCTTTTAGACAATACAACCTTCATGTATATCAGCTTATAACAATAAAAAGCTAGTCACAATATGAAAGTTATTTCCTCCCCCAGTGCAAAGAAAATCTCTAGGCCCAAATTTTTTTCATAAAATAAGTAAGAACTCTGTCCTTTTCTGGAAATGAATGAATCAATTACTATAATTTCTTAATTTTATATAAAATATGTGCGATTTTATTCATGAATCTGTCTTGAAATTAGGTGATTTTTTCCACATTTCTTAAACTAGAATTTCTTGTGATTGCTTTTATTTTTGAAATAATCCAGAGATAGCTCATTGATAACATTTGGTAATATTGGCATAATAGTGCACTCTTTCTTTTCTTCACTGATCTCTTAGAAGTTTATAATGATCCGTAGAATTTGTATCCTTATGCTTTCATGCTTTATTTATTTTCTCACAAACATGATTTACCTAAAAAATAAAACAAGATTCCCCCAGTGTCTTCTGTGTCAGTCATCATTGACAATATTTCATATCAAAATGTGTATACACTGAAAATATTGAGAACTTCCTAGAAATGGAAATATACCTTTTCAGGTACTCTTTGCTAATCACAGTTTTATAGATTCTGTGTTTACTGAAAGATTCTGTAGACTTTCTTAAGAGGCTTAAGTAACGAATGATGTGAACATGATTCAAATGAGTGATAAAGTTCATTAGTGTCTGACCGTGAAGTAGAGAAGTCTAATCCCACAAGCAAACATTTTATGAGGAGTATAGGAATCTACTGCTTATCATTATTATGGCTACTGAATGCTCAAGCAGCAGAACATCTCATGTTTACCATCTAGCTGTGAATATAGCCTATGGGACTAAGAGAGAAAATTTGCTATGTACATAGGTGACAAAAAGTGGATTGAAATTATGTTGACTGACATTCATCATATTCACAGAAATATTTATCAGGTGCTTGAAAATCTAGGAAGACTTCACTGAGAAAGATATCTTTATAAAATGATATCTAACAAGGTTTCTAGAACCAAGTCATATCTTTTTTATGTTTTTATCCCATATATTTCACTATTTATGGGAGTTTGTATTTGTGATATCTAGACAAGTTGGTTGTTTTGTGAGAAATAGAGTTTGCAATATATGAAGTTTCATTCTTTTCTCACATATGTAACCTAATATCCAAAAGTATTCCTTCAAAAGAATTTTGTGAAATTAAACCGAGTTTAAAGGTAACGAAGTAAGTTTGTAACATTCACATAGATTCTCTCACTGTACTTTAAAAATTAGTTTGATTGCAATGGCACAGTTTGTTGAGATACTGCGTTTTAATCTCTAAAATTATAAAATTGGAGAATTAGAAAAAATGACCAATTAAAATTAATATTCCTGGGAAAATACAGTTGTGTGGAAGTAGAGATTTAAAAGAAGAATTTTTGTTCTAGAAATAAAAATTAATTGATACCTAATAATCATTAAATGTAAAGCAATTTCTGCATTATTGAGCTGGTTGTGTCCAAAAATATTTAAAATTTTAGTGTAACTTAGATTTTTCTGTTTTGCTTATTTTATTATTACCAAGCGTAACTCTTCTTACCTACACTAAAAGACATGAAAATTAAGTTATTTTACATGAAAAAGTAAACAATTTATTGTGTGTGCATGGGTGTCCCTGTGCGTGTGTCCTTTTGAGTGTTTTAAATGATAAGGAAGATCACGCTGTAGCTCTATGAAATCATGGAAACTTTAAGCATCGCTTTAGCACTTTCTCTCATGTCTGCTAGTGCACTACTCACAATACTGTGTGAGCTAGTGAATGAGAGTTCCTGATGCTAAAGCCATCATTTCATTAAAAACTAGCATAGATCTCATAAGCTATTCATGATACATGAATTACCAGAACATAGAGGAAAAAGAGAAGAAATAAAACCATTTGGCCTGCAAACTGCTCCAGTCTTCAGCTACTTATCATAAAGTCTGGTAAACGGTGATACCAAGTGGTGAAGGAGCCAGTGTTGCAAGTGATGACAGAAGTGAAATTAGAACTTAATTCTTTTAAATTTCTGGGTCAGAAAATTTTGTATTTTATGACATTTTTAGTTTAAATATTATTTTTACAAGTTTAAATCAAAGTTAAGATATAATGTGTGTAATCTCTTTATTGCACTTGATTATCTATAAAATTTGTATCAAGATAAAAATATTTAAAGTCAATTCACATTAACCTGGAGGACACCATTGTACATACATCTTCCTTAAGACCTGAAATGTAAATGCTAAATGTAAACTTTTTCATAGCAAACATAATGCAGTCCTGATGGCCAAAACATACAATATTTTGATGTTTTCAGATAAAAAAGAAAAAAGAAAGTTGCGTAGCTTTTACACTACCAAAATAAAATAGGAAATGGGGCACAGTCATTTTGTTCACTGCATATATGTAAGGGAACACCTATTTTTAAAATGCATTTCCCTCCCTACTTGGAAGCACTTTTTTTCTGTAATATAGCAGTAGTTACTGTTCCTGAACCAAATTTATTCATCTATATTGAAAATTAATATATCTTATAGTTAGATTAAATGAGTGTATACACTAAAATACTTTCTCTAGTCCTAAACAGAATTTAAAAAATCACCATAAAGTAATTCATTGGAAGCTAGTTGCTTTGTTTTCTTGTAAAACATTATTTTTATAGATGACTTCTCCTGATACTTTAATATATAGACTGGAATAAATCTGTGTGTGTGTATCAATATATCTACATGGGATTGATTTAAAACTATTTTTTTAAATGCTATTCTAAAGGTTGCAGGACCCATAAAGTATGGTTGAGGTAAAAGGCTATGAGTATAAAGATTGCTGTAGTCTTAGCTGAGATCTTTTCTACCCTCAACATGTACTCAAAATTTGGAAATAAGACTAGTAGAAAATATACACATGTTCTTCCATATAATGAAGAGGTCCTTAATATTCCTAGAATTTTTACTTCAATTGATCTTTACTTTCCTAAAAGTTACTTTGAATTTTGTAATATTTTCACAAAACAATCACTTAGCACAGATGAGTGTTTATTTGAGATTCAAATTTAAATAATCCAGATATGGTTTTATGAAAATTTATCATGCTGTGGTACAATCAGATAACTATGTTACATTATGAATGTTTGTTAGTGTGCACCTCAATGAATAACACTGACACATTTTTGCTTTCTTAAGTAAAACTATCCCCACAGCTCACTCATTTAAATAGTCTACTGGAGGCAGTTGTAGCATTAATAGTATTTAAAAAGTATAGCTATATCAAGGGCTGGAAGAGGAAGTCAGGACATGGGGTGTCTGTTGCTTAGTGTGAAATGTGAAACAGTAGGACTATACGCAGCTCTGATATAAATTTTTAGTGTTCTTTGTGGAGACTTGTTATTTTTCTCCTACTGAATTATCCTGGCTTGGGCTCTTTCGTGCATGAGCTGTTGGTTCTCTAATTGGTGCAATTACTGCCTTGTGCCTAAGGTATTCGGAAGTGACTTTGGATCTAAGATTCACCTAACCACTTTAAGTGAATGCTGTGTTTGTCGACATTTCATTATGGTGCTAAGTTTAGTAGCTCAGGGCTGATGACACAGCCAATTATGGAGCAAAACCCGTGGGACTGAGGTACTGTGGAGCACACGACTTCTCTAAGTTGTTATAAATAAGTTTGGTGTCTTTTATTCATTAAGTATAGAAAATTAATGCTGATGATTGAACTTGACAAGATAGATTTGCTGAGAAACTAGTGAAAATTAGCTTACTTGGCCCGTGCGAGATATCAGTATGAATAACAGGAGCAGAATAAAGTAGTAAGTGTGTTTAATAATTACAATGTTATATTCATCATAAGGAACCACAGAGGTTAGAAAATTTAGTCTTAGAATTTTAGAATCTAGTTTTGACCCTACAACTTATTATCTGTGCAATTTTAGGTAAGTCACTTAATCTTTCTTTATGTGTAAAATCAGGGTAAAAGTTTTCATTGAGTTGTATTAATAAGTAAGAAAGGTACTTTTTAATGATAAAATAGTGTTAAATGAAATTATTATGTCTGGGAAGAACTTTTTAACTTTCTCTAACTCTTCTTCTAGCATATAAGTTATCTGGGCTGGAGGAATGGCTCAGAGGTTAAAGCACTTGCCTAGAATGCTTAAGGCCCTGCGTTCAATTTCTCAGCACTACATAAAGCTGGGCATTCTGATGCATGCTTGTTATCCCAGCACTGGGGAGGCTGAGGCAGGAAGATTAACGAGATTCCACAAAGGACTCTAGCCTAGGCTACATAGGAACAGCCTGGGTACAGAGTAAGACCAAAAAAAAAAAAAATGCTTAAGCTACCGATCAAATTGTATTATGAGGTACAATGCTGTCCTAGGTGTGGAAGGTGACAATGATATCATTAGGTGATAAAAATTTTAAAGTGATTCTGTCTTATTTTTTACACAATAAGTTACTTGATAGACATTTTGCATAAACCGAGTGTACATGGTATCATTTGCTTCTGAGAACCGAAGGAAGTGAGGAGATTAATCTCTGATGATGGACAGGTGGAAAATCGCTCAGTTAGAAAAAGTTTTTAATACAAAAGTTAACAAAATATGCTAGCAAATATAACTATAATGACATTGACTATGTGTTCTGAGGTTATTGCAAAAATAGAAATAGTTCTGGTGGGGTTGAACTAAAATTACCCTCCCCCGCCCCCCCCCAGACAAAAATTGAAAGTTCTAAGCCATGACGGACATTTAAATTATAGATGGCAAAGACTAATTTTTACTTAGTTGGAAGAAAGGCTGAAAGGAGGCAGAGGAATGAAAGGAAGTAGGAATTCAAATTAATATACAAAGAGAGGAATTAAAAATTTATAAAATGAAGACCTTTAGGAGATTCTGACAAGACACTAAAGGATCAACATTGTGTTCAGAGGCAAAGGGTCATCTTTTTTTAAAAGATTAGATGGTATTCAACTTGAAGTTCGATCTCATTTTTCCCCCTTGCTCTTCTTTAGACCCACCAAAATTCTCCTTTCCCTCAGTTTATTAATTTCTCAAATGAGAGAATGAAAATTAATGTAATTAAAGAGTATATTTTCAAATTTTGATCCAATCAGAATTCATGGCCTTTGAAATTGAGGATTTTGGTGAAGAGGAATATTTAAAAAAAAAGAATTATAGAGATTAACTGGTTAGTCTACCATGCACGCTTCAAAATAGGAATCTAAACATTACTTTCATGGCATAGGGGACGAGGTTGTAGGAAAGTTAGATTTCTTACCCCGAAGTTTGAACTAGACCCTATCATATACCTGTGTTTTTCCGTGATCAACACAATAACCTTCTTAAGGGTCTGTTCCTTTCTTTGTAGAAAAATGACATTAGCTATATATGTATGTATACATATGTAAGGAAAGAAGACTGTATAGGTATAGAAATCAAAATTATTTTCTTTATTTATTTGATCTCCAGGCTTACAAAGTCTCTTTTAAAACTTTAGGGTGCTTTACTCAGAACTCTAATTTGCATTTTGAATAAATATATGCGAATATTATAAGACTTACATTATAAACATGAAAAAGTCAGCTTATTTCTTGGTTCAACCCTGTGCACACATTTATGCTTGCTGATTGGACAGTGTTTTCTAATTTTATATGTACATATTAAAAGTGATTATCTCTTTTCAATAATTTTAGTTGTTTTTTTCTTTTTGCCTGTGAAAGGAAGAATATAATATCTTTTACAAATTTATTTCTAGCTTATATTTTGTTTGGAAACTTGAGATAGAATTAGTACTTTGTTTAATGCAGAATGCTAGAGGTGACATTAATTCCTTCAGGTTTGGTCTTTCTTCTACTTGGTGTTTTGCTGCTTTCAGGAACCAATCTTAAGAAAGTTGGTCATGCTGAAAATATGGTATGCTTTTCAGATCTACTACAATGAACCGAAACTGTATTTTTACGTAGGGGATATTCTTTGGACTGTAGAGCAAATATTAAATTATTTGTTTGTAGGCAGTTTGCTCATATAATTTACTTCAAGTGATATATCCTATGCTAGTTTCACATTAATTTTGTTTGGCTTGGCAACTTTAGATGCAAGTTAATAAATAAATATGTTTTATTATTTATTTGGTAAATAATATGCCATATTAAATGGCATATCCTTTGTATTTGTATTCTTTCACAAATATTTATCGACTCTTCTGTTGTAGGAGTTTTAATAGGACAAATCTCACAAAAGAATAGTAAGTTTTGAAAAAGTAATGGGACTAAAAAGGGTGTTGGATTGTTGGATAGAAAGGAAAAAGAAAAGAAAGATTAATAAATGCCAAATAGCAGATAGAAATGGGAGATCAGCAAAAACAATTTATATTATTCAATGAAGAAATGAGTATATACTCATATAATGAGATATTAAAAACCTTAAACATTTCATATGAAACTTCTTTTTTCTGAATGCATTCATCTTTTGCTATAGTATTTTTATAATATTTGGGAGTTGAGGCAGGTAGATCACATATTTGAACCCAGTCTGAACAACTTAGCAGCTTAATATGACCCTGTACCAAAATAAAGTGAAAAATGGAGTGCAGTTTTAACCCAGGGCAAAGGGTCCTGCGTTAAATTCCTAATACAGGAAGAAAAAACCTCCAGAAAAACCTAGTTATTCTATTCTTTCAGGTTGACTCTTGAAATGTTAACTATTCAAAAATAGCATATAATCACTTGGACAAATATTAGTTTAGGGAATAAATGACACCATCTTCTTATTTCTTATTCTTATGGTTTCTCTTCTAGATTTTCTCTTTGGTCAGGTCTCTTCTTAACAAAAGACAATAATAGATGCTTAAAGAGTCAAAAGAACTGTCATGATGCGTTTTTCTAATTAACTGTTCTAAAGTTTAATCTTTATTTTATTAATCTTTGCAATTATCTAATGATTCTATAAGCTCTCCATGTTAGAAAATGTTTTCTTTATCTGAAGGAATATCTTTGTCATTTTTTATCTTGCTATTTGAAGTACAACATGATAATTTGTGCTTTCATTTAAAAAAAAGAAAAATAGATACATCTAATTCATCTATTTTTTCTAAGTAAAAATAGTACAAGCTTCATTTTTATATTAATACATAGGAAGTAATTATTTTGTAGAAGAATTCCTTTTGAGATGTACAAGAAAGTCATAATTTTCTTTTAATCTTTTATGTATAAAATTTGTATGTTGTGTAAGGATGACATCAAATATGATCTTTATCTACTTTATGTTAAAATTCAAGGGATTTGTTTCATTACCCATGTTATAAGCCTAAAGATAACATCATATTATTATTCTTTTAGAGATCAAAACTTTAATTAAATAATCACTATTTTAATCTCCTTTTGACCCTACTTTTATGAAACTAGTAATGAGTATATAAATATAATATTATCACTTTGTTATGTGTACATACCACAATTTCTTTGTACACTGAAGTTATCAGGCCCTTCACTTGTTTCCATGTCTTGGCTACTGGAAATGAGGCTGCAACTAACAGGAGAATGGAAATATCTTTAAATGAAAATGATTTCATTACTTCTGGGTGCATCTCTAAGAGGTAGATGGATGAGTCATATTCTATGTATGTTTGTAATTTATTTAGAAAGCTATATTGTTTTCCATAATGACTACTCTAGCTTAAATTCCCTCGAAGAGTATGAAAGTATTCCTTTTTCTCAACACACTTGCCAACAGCTTTCTTAGAGGTTTTTTTTTTTTTTTTCTTTTTGACAGAATTTATCATGGTATATGTGTGTGTGTGTATATGTGATATGTGTGTGATGTAGTATCTCATTATGCATTTAACTTACATTTTTCTGATGATTCATGGTGTTGAAAACCTTTCCATATATTTATTGTCTTTTTAATTTCTTGTCTGAAAAAATACTCATTCAAGTTTTTTGTCCATTTAAAAAATCAATTTAAGATTTGATTTTTAAGTGTTTTATTTCTGTATATACTATTTAGCTTTAAAAAGGGAGAAGGGGCTGGGCTGCCATTTCCTCGAGGGCCTTGTGATGAATGACAAAATCCAAATACAAATAATGTATCTCTTATTTTATGTAGACTCATTTTTTTAAAGTGCAAAGAAAGATGGAGTAAATATATGCATGAAGATGAATTAGGTAGCAATGAAATAGAGGCCAGAGAGTCTGAGGAAGCTGCTGTTGTGTTACTCTACACATAAAGTATACAAAGTGGTGTATCATACTACATGATAGCTTGGAAATTTCGCATATAATTCAGAGAAATCACTTCAAATTATCAAGCCCAACACTATAAACATATAACATATAAATGAATAAGCATCTATTGTTATAAGCACCTCTAAAACAATATAATTATTGAAAACTTCATGTTCAGAAGTTTTTCTCTGGTTTCATCCCTCAGCAGTAGTCATCAACAGCTTTCATACATGTATTTTTTCAGGTAATATTATGTGTTACCTTTTAAATACATTTCAGGATGTTCATAGCATTTTAAAAGGATGTCTTATCATACATCAGACTGTTCAAAGAAGAGAATGTAATATAAATTATATAGTCTTTCACTTATCTTTATTCTTCCTATGCAAACACTAATATGAAATTAAAAATATTTTATACAAAGATTTTTACACAAATGAAAGGGGATCTATAAGTCGAATTTTTTAGGTCAATGAAAATGCACTTCCATTCAAAAGTTTGGTTTTATTGCCAAGTCACTGTCCACTAGAGTGGTACCAATTAACACTTCTGTCAAGGGGATATGCAAATGTCTGTCCCTTTGCACTCTTGCTAACACAGTGTGCTACTAAACTTCGTATTCTATCTCAGCAGAAGAGATGAAAATATTGTATCCTTTTCTCTTTTAATTTTGGTTTAATATTTAGAACATTTTTCCATTTGTCTGTAAAAGTCTCATTTTACCTAATGATCTTTTCCATCCTCCAGGTTGATTCTATGTGAGGTTGTTTTTCTACTCCTTTTACATATTAACAGAAACCAAGAAGTCAATTAAAGATGCTTTGAGGTATTGCCAAATTTTCTTATTAAATGTACATGTATGATAGGCTAGAAATATTTGTAAAAATAACATCATCTCACATTCCATTCTGCTGGAAGCAGATGATCCATCTAATGACAAGAAAGACAATTCTACCTTAGTAGAGCAGTAAAAGCTTAAATCAAATGGGAAAAACCTGGATGAATGAGGCCCCATCTTGTAACAGAACCAGTTGTCCAAAGTCCCTCATCAACCCTGAAAAGGGACATGTTTCATTAGAAGAACTCTCTAGTCTGATTTCTTTCTCTCTGTCTTCAAACAAATCAATCTTTCTGGTAGAGTAATCTTTTCAAGGCATAGGTCTTGTTCTGTTATTTCTTAATTGTAAAAGATTCCATGACCCACCGTGTATTAACTGTGGTTCTGGTTTTCAAGTGATCCACTGAACACTTCCACAGCTGTGGCTGAGGAACCATTTCTAGATTCTTTTGCAAGTATAAGAATTCACATATTTTAGATTGAGTGCCACATCTACTAAATTTTGTCATATTTACCATCCCTGTACTCTTGCTAATATTATTTATGTTGCCAAAATCATGCTCTTACATATCATCTGATCAGAATTACTTTTCTTATCAGGAGATCAAACGTGTTTTGGTCATTTTTAGAAACTACCATCTTATAAGCACTGGGAAAAATTAAGATAGTTTGATCATTTGTTTAATTAATTTGTCTCACTGCGTAATATTCTAAATAATATAATGCTTAAAAGTTTATCACAACAAGGTCTGCTGCATAGGAAACGATTTGCATTCACTACACACCGACATAGAGCTAGTCTTCACTGGAGTTCTTGTATATATCTCTGTTTAGATTTGGAGTCTGGTTCTTAACCAGGCATAAATAAAACAAATTATTTACCTGAGTTTTCTGTTCCTAATTGGAGAAAAATTATGTATATTGTTTAAGACAGTTGTACAAATTTATTTTATTTTTTAAGTTTCAAGATGCATTCACTTGTTGGATTTTCAATCCCTGTATTACTTATTACAAATTGTAATGCTGCTTGTTGTAAATCATGGGCAGTGGATCCACACATTTTTATTCTGCCAAAACATGGGAAATACATTTTTATTTTACACATTACTTAAAAATTTCTGATTTCTTGAAAAAGTTAAAATTTCTAAATATAAAGAAACTAGAAGGATACATATTATACTGTGATTCATTACCAAAGCATTATGTATGTAAATTTTACCATGAAAGTTGAAGAAGATAGAAGTTTGTACCACAAGGTATGGTAGGTTTCATTACTTCACCAAAGCACAAATAAATTGAGAAGAAAAATGTCCCATTTTTCAAGTAAAATAAAGGATAACTCGAGTTGTTCATTTCATTATCATCTAATTCTAATTTTAAAAAGTTAGCCATTAGCTTTAATGGCATATTTCTGTATCTGATATGAAAGTTGTTGTAAAAACAGTAATTTAGTTCAAAACTAAATAGGCATTTCTTGTTTATTATCTAATTCAATAGAATTGTGAGATAGCTGTTAGATTAAGAAAAGTTTTAAAAATGTTAAATAATAAATGATATTCTTAAGCATGAGGTATTCCTTTCTTCTTGTGTAAATTCTATTTGGTAGATTAAAACATCAAAGCCCATTGTCTCAATAGCACAAGCTTATATTAAAATATTAACGCAAACTGTATGTAAGAAGGAAAAAGAACAAAAGAAGGAAGCTCCGAAAATAAGGATTCTAATAACTCATAAGGTGTTACCCACCTTTTGGAGTTACTGATTGTTTTTAAGTCTAGGAACAGAATCATCTCCTTTGTTCCTCATCTTCTCCTGCCTTATCTCAAGATAACATTTCTTCAATGAGCTCCTTGTGAACGAGACCTCAGGCTTATCAATAAAATATCTTATTGAAGTGCATAAAGAATCCATAACTTTATTTTTGCTATGACTAGGCTATGCTGCTCATTGTGTTTTTTGGTTTCAATAGAAAACATTGAAAAGAACATTGGACAACAAGGCTTTCCTTGGAGCACAAGGGAAAGATAGAGTTTGTGAGTGTCAAATACAAAGACACCAGTGAAGGACACATGTATTCTATTACTGTACAATTAAAATTACCTTTTCGTTTCTATGATTCTACAGAGCAGGAAACAGTGACTTAACAAGCGGAAGGATGAATGAGCCTGGGTTCTTGCTTGTGAGCGCTGAATCCAAAAGCAGAAAAAGAGCTGATTTTTGCTCCTGTGATCCTTGTTTGAGAAATGGATAGCCTGAAGAAATCAGCAGTACCTTATCAAACATTTAGAGGAATGCTATTCTGTATGCCTAAGCTCCCGTGACAAGACTTCAAAAGTTTTTAATTTTTTTTCTACAATGGGTGATTTTATAGGGTAACAAGATAAAATATTTTCATAAATCTCAAGTAAATTTTACATACTAAATTTTGACCGGTTCCATTGTTTTAGACCATGGATTCTGATAGGATGAGAGTAGTGATTTGGTTTCCAAGTTGCACAAGGCTTACACCAATCTGCTAAAAACAGCCACATAAATATTTTTCCCAGAAATAGATGGATAGGGTGGGAATTTATACAGTTCTGGAATACAGTAACCACTCAATAAGTACTGATTGAATACATGATAGACAAGGGAACACTGATTTATTCTGGGATAAATTGTCGGTGCTCAGCTCAAATTCCTGAAAAATTAGTTCATTGATCTCTGCAGTTTACATGCAAAGTGTAAGACTGTCTCTCCGACATGTAAATTTATCAAAAGCTCTATCACTCTTTGTTTTCAGGACTATACATTTTTCAGCCATTCATTTTGTATTCCTCCATTGGAGTATCTCTTTTGGATCCTGAAATAATTTCACTAACACCCTTCCATCCCTTACTAGGGAAAGAAGAATCACTTTCAGCAAAGAAGTCGGGGCTGGGGGAGGCACTTTTCAAAAAAAATTGCAAAGCTCATTACTTAGAATGTTTCTAAAGAATTAGAAGATTAAGGCAAAGATGACATAAGAATTAGGTTATAAATTTTTATTATTTTAATCAAATTAATAGAATTTGCACTATCAAAGATCAGATGTGAAATATCCCCTGCTCCCCCCCACAAAAAAAAAAAAAAAACACATGGAAAAACACCATGGCAAGAAAGGGCCAGAAAAGAAAATGTGAAGTTGTTGTTGTATATATACATGCACAAAATTCTCAAGTTTAATGCAGTCATTGTGCATTGTATATACAAAGTAGCAGAAAATGGGGGAAATAATTGTGGTTTTAATCCATCCAAAATGATAGAAAACATAATGTCACTAATTCAGATATGGGTATTTGCTGATAATGAAAATAGACTTCTGAGAATTAAAATTTTAGGCAGAAGCTAAAATATAGTTAGTATTTAATTTCTAGTTCCTTTAACCTAAATAAAAGTTGTGAATTTTCATTATTGCCATCAACTGATTCCTGATTTCCTAATATTAAAATATTATTTATGTTCATGTCTTTACTCTCACCCAATATGATGCTGGATAAAATTAATAGAATTTCACTTATAGGAAGAAAATCTGAAGATATAGGCAACATTTAACGACCGATCTTTGGATCTAGAACTCCGCCTACTGCAGATTCACACAGCCCCATTGGGTGGCCTCTCCTCTATAATATGCCTTTTTTTGGTATAAACATCTGAGCACAGTGAAAGTAAAGACTTTAACTACTGAGGTGTTCCATGATAAGTGTGATTAATATCAAAAAATGTACTTAAGAAACACAGTTTATGCATTCATTATAATTTGACCTTTTCCCCATTTTCCTCAGCATACTTCCTAGCATAGTTACCCCTGGAAAATTTGCGTATTAGAGCCCAAACCATACGTACCTCCAAAGTTTGCCACGAAATATCTTACCTTTATTATTATTTTTGCATTTCCCCAGTAGATTGGACATCTTTGGAAGTGAAAGACATTCTATTTATAGCATTCTGTTTTTCATAGTGGTATTTCCATTAACCAAGTATAATGCTTTTCCATGCTTTGATATGTACTGCACACTCTTATTAAATATTGATCATTATCTATGTTTCTCTTACATTAGGATTAGAACAAGTTGTTTCAAAAAACTGCAAGACAGCTGCTGTATTTTATTTTCACATTGAAAGTCAGTCAAATTTCCTTCAGCTGTCAAGAACATGTTTATGTAAATTAAATGAACTCTGGCAGCGGGCTGCACTCTTTTTCTCCCTGCAGAATATTTAAAGGAAATTCACAGGAAAATAACCCATTAAAAAACAGTTTTCAAGACAACGCACTCAGTATATTTTATCAAAATCATGACTGCCTCTAATCTATGGAATATTTTTGAATCTATAGAGGACTATTTGGCTTGAAAGTTTGGTATTTATAAATAGCTGATCAAATAAGTAGGCTTTATGAACAACAACACCATCAACAAAAAATCAGTAGATATAAGGAAATAAAATATGTCTGCCACTGGTAAGCAGGAACTACCCAGTGGATATCATGATATCATGGTAGAGCTTTAGCACCAGTGGGAGTAAACCATGTGTTGTTCAGTGAGTCATTATTTTAGCAAAGTCTTCAAACAATATCGGACATATAAGGGTTAGCAAGGAGCTTGGTGTGCAGAGATGAGGAACTTGGGAGCGCCTAAGGAATGCAAATTTTGGCATTGTATGTGGACACTGTAGAAAAAGGGAAAAATAGGAAATATAAAAAAATAGAAAAATGGTGTGCATCATGAATTACACTTTCTACAACCCTTTTGCAGAAGAGGGTGCACTATCTGCAAATTTTATGATGTACTTAACCAAACTCCATTTTTATATTTTACTTATAAATTATGATGTATTTATTCAATGGATGACACAGTGAAATTATTTTCTCAGCACTTTAGTTAGAAACAAGTAACATTAACAAAGATATAACATCCTACTGAGTTTTTATTCAAATCTCCATTTACTCACACAAAAATGTCTGATATGTACTAGGAAAGTAATATCAAATACTGCAAACATAAAATAGTGTTTTTTAATTTTTCTCTATTTTATTGATATATATGTATGTGTGTGTGTGTGTGTGTGTGTGTGTGTGTGTGTGTGTGTGTGTGTGCGCAAAATTTAAGGTTTACAATGAAGTTGAGCCTTTTATGCACATATGTATCTTGTCAAGGTAACAAAGGCTTTCCCACTCTCCTTTCCTCCCTCCATTTCCCCTCCCCTACCTCCCTCCTCCCCTACCCAACACCCCTGGTTCACTTTTTCTTTTTAAGTTCCATAGGAGTTGTGCTCCATTCTCTCATATCAGAGAGACCATTCTTCGATGTTTCACCTTATGCTTCTGACTTACTTCACTAAGCATGATGTTCTCAAGTTTCTTCCATTTGCCAGTAAAAGCCTCCACATTGTTGGACTTCACTGATGCATAGCATTCCATTGTGTATAAATGCCACAATCTGTGTATCCACTGGTCTGTTGATGGATATTTTGGTGACTTTGATATTTTAGCTATTGTTAGTTATGCTGCTATGAACATGGGTGTACAAATATCTCTGTTGTGTGTTGTTTTGACCTCTTTTGGATATATTCCCAGGAGGGGTGCCGCTGGATGGAAAGGGACATTTATTTCTCTAGTCTTTTGAGAGCTCTTCATACTGCTTTCCAAAGGGGTTGTACAAATTTACATTCCCACCAGCAGTGCGTGAGGGTTCCTTTCTCCCCACAGCCATGCCAGTACTGATTACTACTTGACTTGTTGATATAGGCCATTCTCACTGGGGTGAGATGGTATCTTAATGTTGTTTTTTTCCCCACATTTTATTGATATGTATACGTGTAAAATTCAAGGTTTACAATGAGGTTGGGCATTTTGTGCACATTCGTATCTTGTCAGGGTGACAAGGGCGTTCCCACTCTCCTTTTGTCCCTCCTACTACCCTCCCTTAGTGTTGTTTTGATTTGCACTTCTCTTATGCTAGGTGTGTTGAACATCTTTTCATGTATCTATTGGCCTTTTGCATTTCTTCATGAGTGAACTGTCTCTTCATTTCATTTGCCCACTTTTCAAGAGGATCCTTTATTTTGGTAGGCTTACTTTTCTTCAGCTCCTTGTATATTCTAGTTATAAGCTTCTTATCTGAGATGTTGGTGGTAAATATTTTTCCCACTCTGTTGGCTCTCTTTTTACAATGTGAAGAGTTTCCTTTGCTGTACAGAAACTTTTTAATTTGACAAGATCCTGTTTGTTGATAATGGGGATGGTTTCTTTTGCTCTTTGTGTCTTGTCAAGAAAGTCTTTACCTACCCCGGTGTCTTTTAGGAATTTGCCTAATTTGTCTTCTAGAAAGTTTAGTGTTTCATTTTTAGTGTGTAGGTCTTTGATCCACTTTGATTTGATTTTGGTGCATGGTGATAAGTGTATGGCTAGATTCATTCTTCTACATGAGAATGTCCAGTTTTCCCAACCCGTTTGTTGAACAGGCTGTCCTTTTTCCATTGCATGCATTTGGCCCCTTTGTCGAAGATTAAGTAATTGAGGATATTTGAGTTTGTCTGCATCTCCAATTCTGTTCCTCTGATCTGTCTGTAAAAATAGTGTTTTCTAAAAAAACAGTAAGGTGCATAAATTGTCTATCTTCATACCTTAAATTGTCATCGACGAGAAGTGCAATTTACCATTTTTATCACTGTCACATATTTGATGGACTATGTTCCTTACTTTATCTCAGAAATGATTTCCTTGAATGGAGTTGAATACGTAAAAAGGTATCTTTAAAACTTTAAAGGTTATTTAATGTTAAAAATTATATACATAGTCATCATAAGTATTTTATATTAAATCACACATATCACATTTTTCTGTATCTTTTTTCTGTTTTGGGAAAATATTGTCATTTAAAAGGGACAACTCTTATCTATTTTTTTGTGACTAGATAAATCAAGAATATGAGTACATCTGAATATTTTTGGTGCACATGAAAATAAAAAGTAATGATATCAGTAATAACCGTTAATAGGCTTTATGGCATTATTTTAATAATCCCTTACACAAGTCTTTTTCCTTAACCTCTTACTACATACATAAGGATTATATATGTCATAAGATTACTCTGACATAAATATTAAGAAATAGAAAGATATGAGAATAGTTTATCATTTGGTTCTAAAACAACTTAATTTTTTTGGTTCAATAAATCTCAAAAAGTTCAGCCTCTTGAGCAATGTAAACAACTTGTTTGAATAGGATCAACTTTTCAACTTTTCACTATTTGAGATTTTCTCAGAAAATCAAAATTGATATAAAATATCTTCATAGTTTCATAAATCCTGGCACAAACTGATATTTCCATACCTCTGCATAAGTGTTCTACTAAAGAAAATAATTTTCAAACTATTACAATGACATATCTCTTTGGAAAATTATTTTCTTTTAAAATAGTTGTGCATATTGATCTGTACTCTTGGAAGATTGCATCTTTGGGATTTCGACATGATTTAGAAAGTTACTTTAATATACTTAACACATTTTAAATATGTATTGAATTCTAATGTTATGGAAAAATTTTAAAGATAATTGGAAATCAGAAAACAGAGCTAACTTAATATATAGCTGCATATATATATATATATATATATATATATATATATATATATATAGAGAGAGAGAGAGAGAGAGAGAGAGAGAGAGAGAGAGAGAGAGAGAGAGATTAAGATAATATAATAGTACTCTAGTTAAAACATTGTGCATGGGCTTTCCCTTTTACTCAAATTTTGTCCTGATAGCTTCACAGCCAATGCACAGTCCTAACATGATAGGAAGTCAGGTGATGATATCAGTTTATAGATGAAGTTGAATGTGACTCAAGTACTAAATCAGTGGAGGGACTTTAAAATCTGCACTGACCAGATGAGGAGGTGCACATCTGAACCCCCAGCATGCAGGGAGTTTGGTCAGGAAGGTCGCCAAGGGAAAGTGAGTGCAGCCTGGACAATTTAGCAACTTCATGGGCCCTTATCTTCAAATAAAAATAAAAGAGCTGGGAATGTAAAAGTCTCTAAGTTCCATCCTAGTGTTGAAAACAAAATAAGCAAATGAAAAACATGGTCTACTGGATTTAGTTACTATGGTTTAGGCAAAATACATGCACCTCAATTCAAAAATAATGTGTCAATTGTCCTATGATTACAATCTTGTAATATAAATTTTAAAAAATTACTAAAGAAAAAAACAATATTAATGCATTCATGTTTTCCATGTTTACTGTAATTATCTCGTAAAAGTGAATGCATAACAAAATGTTACCCAGGAACCTGTTTAAGTATTTTCACATTAATTTGACATCAAGTAAATTGTTAATAGGAAGTGGATACAGACCGATTATTCATAATATACCACCTACGTCTGTGGTAGACTCCGTTCTGAGTTATAACGCATTACATGAAACTTCCAGGCTTTCAAATCTCAGGGACTGTATGCACTGCAAGTGCACTTAGGAAAAGCAGTTTCTGAAAAAGGAGAGGTACACCATGAAATTCTATAGTTTTTAGATAAGTTCAAGAGACATTTAATCCTGTTAAATGAGTACTGTCGCTCTGGCGTGAGTTACAACCTAAGCCCCATAATAGGCAGAGATGTTTTCTGCTTGGCTGAAATTCACCTTCCATTCTCAGCTCACACTTTCTTTGTACAAAGCTGGACTAAAAAGTTCTCCAACAGAGTCCTTGAAGATATTGCTGGTTTCATGTAAACTGATGATGATGATGATGATGACTACTATTATCATTTTTTTTTTTGCAGCTGCCTCTGCTGCTGCCTCAACTAACTCCCCTCATATGTCTGAAACAGATTTGAGAAACATGGTGATAGCCCAGGCCACACCTATTCCAAATGTGGGAATGCTTTGTTAAGTATCTTAATACTGGAGACAAATTATCCTGATTCAAAATTCAGTGCACCTGTCTAGGTAATTCATTGCTTTGTGCCTCAGTTTCTCTCTCTGTAATGACATGGTTACCTAGTGAATTGAAAGTGGCTTGTGTTAAATTTAGGCTTTAGTAATGGCCCAACAGTAGCAATTGACTTAACTATATTTGAAAATTCGCCCGAGCTAGGTAGAAAAATGATAGAGAAAAGTAAATAAAGTGTCTGATTTTATTAAGATTCTCATATTAGTTTTACAAAGATTATCTAAAGGAACCCATTCATTTTGTTCATCACTGCCCTTGTTCCTGTGTGGCCTGTTATCACAGGAATACCATGAGAATGTTGGTGAGAATCACAACATTGCATGAAATTTTACATGAAATAATCATTTAAAAGCTTTCCCAGGAGAAAGAATAGTTCATGAGAGAAAAGCAAATTAATAAAGGTAAATTAATGCCTAACATGTAGACTTTTTGTCCATATGGGCTTCTGTATACTTCTACTGTCTGTTACAGAGATTATATACAAATAAGGCTGATAAAGACTGATTTGTTTTCAGCGCAGAGTCAAACCGAGTCTTACACATGCTAAACGAACAGTCCTCCACTGTGCTAGCACTTCACCAAGTCTGAAAAGTACGTGAAGATTTTATCTATTTTGTTACAACCTCATGTGATGTTGATTAACTTTTTTCATTTCCTATTTAAAAGAGGGAAGTGAAAGCTTGCTGTGCTGCTTATTTCATTCCCAGAGCAGGTGACTGTATGAAACCAGTTCATGGTGAGACCGTGACTCACTGCATCAGTGTCTGTGATAACTATGTTTTGTTTTAGAGCAAACAACCTTAATTTAAAACGTGTAGATTGAAAATCTAGGTCCATTGCATTCCAGCTAGCAGAAGTACAGTATTTGAGAATGTAATTACCTCTGTAACTCTGGAGTCCTGAGAATTACTACCACACAAGACATGTCATTGATGCGGTGTGTTGACTGATACACTATTGTGATGAAAAGTAGAAAATGAGAACGTGAGAAGGGTGTGGATTTTGATAATATAACCTGACAAGCAACCTAAGTCAACTTACGGATTTTTATGTTTAAGAATAAAAAGGTGGAAGTACATTTATAATGGGTTTATCAATTGAAATATGTGAACATTTACATTTTAATTTGGTGAAGGATGACACATAATATAGTCAGATAACTGCTGATTTTTTTCAGAGATGCAACACTTTATGTACATTAAACTTAATATTTTTTAAATATAGGAAGCTTAGAAAACCAACCTTAATGTTAGAACTTCTCAAGTTCTAGCATCAAATATAGGTGTAATATTAAGTATACGATCAACCTAACCATATTTGAAGAAATAAAAGCTCTTACATGTAAGAATATATTTTAAGTGTTACTCACATAGCTAATATTATCATTGCATTACTTATACTTAGACATTACTAAAAGTTTACTGGTTTCTAAAAGCATCAGAATTTTCATTCCTCCCCGCCCCAAAATCGTAACATTAAGAATGAATATATGCTATTATGAAGTAATACTTTTCTCATATAACCTGTTACTCTCAATATATTTTAATCATAGCTTGCTCCTCAAAGTTCTATGTGCAATGATTATTGATAATATATGTGTGTTAATATTATAGATACACGTGTATATGACACTATTATACCTGTATATATCTGTGTGTGTTAAAGTTTGCCAATATCATATATATATATATTTGTGGAATATTGAGTTAATTATATGAGTTATGTTTTCAGAATACTCTCTATCCAAATGGCCAAATTATAGGGGGATGAGATAAAATTATCCCAAGTATTTACAAAAATAATTATTGTCTTATTTCAACTGCACTAATGAAAGCTATTCCAGAAGACACATTTTTCTCGGGCCTCACCGTGTGTTTACTAATTGTAAGACAGATCTCCTTTATATAATGTATTTCAAGGAAGGCATAACTAATTGTACAACTTCGTTTAATTCAGTAGAATGGCATACTGTAGTTGCTCCCAAAGGAAAGAAAAAAATAACTGAATTATTAATACCATCCAGACATTTCTCTCTTTGAGACTTCTTTAATTTTCAGTATCTGTGACGACCGCAGTCAGCGGTGCTACTTCTAAAAGCACGACGTTCAGTTGGGATACTCACCGTGTCATTCACAAACTTTCCTGTGGTGATTTCATTTAGCGTGCCAAAAATCACCAAGGGAAGTTCCATTACTAGAAATAAGCCAGGCTTTTTTTTTTTTTTTTTTTGCAAATTTATTTTACTTCTACAGTCAACAGCAGGTATTGATTACCAACTGTGATGAGAGCATTGTACTGTTTATTGTGAGGAAGTCATTATATAGGAAGTAAAATATTTGCTCAGAAAATCACTTATCATAGAATGAAACGGAGAAGAAAAGCTTTGTATAAATGAGCAGATATCAATCTGCCAAACCATCCAGTCGTTCTTTGTCCGTTAGCTCATTTAAGTTTACTATGAACACAATTTTTTTTTCCAACAGAGTTTTTGTAAATTTACAAGAAAGTTTATGGCTTCAATGGATCCACTGGACAGTCAAATCACAACGGAAGTAGCTCCAGCATACAGGGAAACAATTTGTTAACCCTGAGGGAGCGTTAGGGAAGTCCTTTGAGAAAAGCGACTTCTGATTGTGTTCTTAAAAGATAAATTGGGTTTTGACTGTTGGATATTGAAGAAAGTACAGTTCGGTGGGGAAAACACAACAAAGAAAGGCGCAGGGCCTGGAAAGGGTCATCATGCAAGGCAGTTGTGTGATTATGATAGTTGTTTAGCATGTTAGAAAAATACACGTGTCACTCAGAAACCAGGTAAAACTAGGAATCTAGGAGGTATATAAATGTGTATTTGTGTGCGTGTGTGTGCGCATGTGTGTATTGCATACTACATATTACTTGTATGAATGTAGGTTTGTTTCCAGAGGTGTAAGTGCCCTTGGTGATTTTTGGTGCCCTAAATGAAATCATCACAGGAAAGTGTGTGAATGATAGGATGAATATCTCGTTTTTAGATGCAGCACTGTTGATTGCAGTCATTACAGATATGCAAAATTAAAGAATTCTCATATATATATATATATGCGTCTCTATATATAGACAGCATATAGAGTATGAGTGAGTTTTATTAAGAAAAATGGGTTAAAAAGTCTTGAAAATTATTGTTATGAGAGGTGATGTATATGGTGAACAAGTTCGATGAGTTCCCTCAGAGCAGATTTGGTATATGAAACTGATGTAATATAAACCCAGGATCATATTTCTAATTACACAGATGAAACTTACTCCAATTCTAAGCTTGGACATTTTCAGTTTATCCCGGTAGTTATCACAAGAGAAACCTTCTTATTGTTAAATCTGATCGTAGATTAAAAATCATACCTGCAGCAGCTACAAATTAAACTTTTTCTAAATTTCACTTCAGGGACATGGATTTTCAAATTCAGACAAAGCCATACATTCTATGTTTATACTAGTTATCCTTCAGTGACTAACATCCTCTTCTCTCCTCATATTCCAATACTTTGAATATTCAATGATATGTTTAAAATTTGAAAACAATATTGAATCCTTACATCTGGTTTTCAGCCGTTTTATAAGCATTCTAGATTAAGCTTGAGAACTAAGTTCATACATGCTTAGACCTCTACAGCTAGAATTTTCTGCCTAAAGTTTTTTAAGGGATATGTTCCCAAACTTTACATCAACTAGTTCTTTATTATCTCAAAGCAAGTGTAATCTATTATTAGAGAAAAAAGTTAGCAAAACATTGAAAAGTCGACATCAAACATGCGGAGTTTTTTCGCTAAACCCACTTGAAGTCTTAGTCAACTGGGATTTTTTTAAGCCATTCTCTGGAATATTGCATTCTATTTTTTCAGTCTTTATGTTTTTTTTTTCCTTTTGTGTGTTTGCATTTAAGATTTCTCTAATGTAACTACTTAGGGATACTATTGCAGAGTGATACTATATCAATATCATATATTAAAACAACGCTTTCTTCATCTATTTTAGTGCATGCGATCTATAATCCTTTGGTGTATTTCACAGAAGAAAGCTACACTGACTCCTCTTTCAAAAAATGCTCATAAGTAGCATATTAATTATACACAGATGTTGTATGTATGGGAGCCATGGAGTCTATGTTCTTGGAATTATTCTAAATACTTGTCTAAATTTCACTTTGCCATGTTTAAGCTTTGGAAATGTTTCATCACACGAATATTTTTCTAGTCTATAGTGAGTTTAAGCTGTGATTGATCTTTCAGGGTTTCTGGCTATTCAGAAGAGAAAGCGTAGGGACAGACAGAAATAGTGATGCATCTGAAGTGGGCAGAACATAATATCAAGGCCATAGCCTTCAGGTGTGACTTAGGAGCATCTATATGTACGACTTGTTTTCAAAATCTTTATTTGCTTCAGCCATAGGGTATTTTATGGAAATACTTGTGGATCTTACATTGTTTTGTAGAATTCCTTATACGAAGAAAAAAATCAGCTGATTCATTGGGTATTTTTGTTTGATGTTCTGCTCAGATGATCAGTTTTGTTACACCTAAAGTTGCTTGTAATGACCACTGAAATTGTCAGTTATTTCTGGTGAAATATGCCGCTTAGAAAAATTAGTAGAAATTTTTTGATTGAAGCATAAAGGTAAAAAGAACATTTTAGTCGGGAGTGCACGATAACTTAGATTGGGGCCACCTTCTGAGTTGGGAAACACTGACTCAAATTATTGCTTTTACTACTTATTGTAAGCACTTGGCCAAGTGAGAGATGGTCTATAAAAAATGAGAAAACTGTCAATCCTTTTTGTTTTAAATTATGATTTAAATACTACAACAAATTTACAAGCAGATTGATAGCTGCAGGAAAGGGGCATTTCTCACAGAACATGAAATGTCTAATACATTATCTTGTAAGGTATAGTTTATTTTGCTTTGGTTTTGGGTCCTTGGGGTGAAATCTAAGACCTTCTATCTTAGCTACTACATCCTGAGCCAAATTTTTAGTTTTGATTTTGAGACAAAGTCTTGCTAAATTGCCTAGTCTGAACTTAAATTTATGATCCCCTTGCCTCCCAGAGTTCTGGGATTACAAACCATTATTATATGCCTGTCAAGGTTTCTGATAAAAGATCTATGACAAATATTTTCTTATGAAGAGCTGATTCAGTGACGAATTAACTGAGATGTTTGCTAGTCTTTGTTCCTACTGTCTTTCACTTGTAGGATTAACAGTGGTTTTGTTAGTATTTGTTATATTTTTTCCTAAAATAATGACTTTCAATATCACCTACCAAGACACACTCCTATAATCCCAGCACTTACAAAAGCTGCAGGAGGAGGATCACAAATCAAGCTCAGCCTGGGAGATTTGGATACCAGCTGAGATGCTTCTTCAAAAGAAACAAAAAGGATAAAGATGAAGTTCAGTGAGAAAAGCCTAAGCTGAACCACCAGGACCACAGGAAAAAGGGATCGGTGCATCAAAATGATTCCATACTTTGTGGTCAGACCTAGAAGGACTGGAAGAGGGTAGTGGGGGAATAAAAGAAGCAGTTGTTCAAATCTAGTGCATGAGTTAAATTATCACACTGGTCAGAGATTCTCAGTAAATGAAGTGTTTTCAAAGAAACTGTAAAATTAAAGAATCTTTTCATAAGCCCATCTCTATACTTCAATTTTGCTAAAAGAAGAATGTAATCCGTAAGAGGATTTACCTACTTAGTCCATTGTTCAAATAAATGTTGTATAATTCTGGAAACTAAGTTATTTACTAATTTATCTTCTGAGGCTCAAATTCCATGAAGAAGGAGTCATACCGCTTATGTTGATGAGTCAACATAAAACTTTTATCTTAAATCAGAATCATCTTGAAAGATTATTAAAAACATATAATGCTTGATCCTTTCCTCAGAACATAAATGATCTGGGCTGAATCCAAAGTCTTTTCATGGAGGGGATGCTAATATTGCTTGTCTGTGAGAACACTTTGAGTAACACTGATGTAAATAGATTTAATCATTAATCTTATTAAGCTCTGTAGCTAGTTAAGGTTTCAGAGACTACATACAACTATAATTGCCAACAAAATTTTCTTAAAACAGCTCACATACCTCAATTTGGAACATTTGATATTTTATTCCTTAAGAGAAAGGTCCTAGAAACTTAATGTTCTGCATAACTAATTTTAAAGTGTACCAATTTTATAGTATTCTTATAAACAAATTTCTGAAATGTTAATCTCTAACTCCGCAGCACTTAACAGAGTACAATTTATTTTAATTTCCTAGAGATTTTTTTGTATTATGAAAAGAGATCTATTAGTGCTAACATACCCTAATTGAGGAAATGTACATATGGACTTTAGCACGCAATGATGTACCCAGTACAGATTTTATCGGTCTGCGAGGCTCATGACAATCCGTTTTCTCTTTTTCTTTTCTACTGTCTCATTTTCTCATAAGCTCTATGGTGCGCATTTTAATGCTTGCTGTATCTCAGCTCTTACCCATCAGTTTCCTATTCCTTTTATAAATATTGTACACTGCTTATAGTTATCTGCTTTCTTTTTCAATTCCAGGGCCTTAATGCATTCTGCCCCTGAGCTCAGTCCATTCTAAGTCATTGTTAGAATGAGAAGGAGGCTTGCCCTGAAGGGGTCCTTTCAAACTCACTGTTAGGCCCCAATGCATTTTTGCCCTCAGGCTCACTGTATTCCTCAGACTGATCAACCAGGCTGCGGTGAATGTTGCCTTTGGGTTGTCTCCTTCAGTTCCAATTTCAAGGCTTGCATGCTTTTACCCTCAGGTTTTCTTTCCTCATTTCTGTATTAGGTATTAAAGGCCTAGTGGCTTTAAACACTTTCTCATTGCAGTGTTTTCCTGTCTCATGCTTCAGTAACATGAATGTGGACTGCCGTTGCATTGATCTGATGTACCTTCTTAAGAATTTCAATATTTCCTTTTTTGATTTATTTTTATATTATATTTTATTTCAGATCTTAAACTTGCTTAGCAGTAAGCCAAGTCGTACCTTTATAATCAATCATCTAACGTGTTTTCTCCTGGGGGAAAGTATTTGCACACCTGCACCATCGCAACTAGGCAAGGTATTAGCAATAAATACAAGATGTGTACTTGTTTCAATTAAAACAGAAATGAGCTTATTAGAAGGTTCTCAGGCAACTCACAGAAATAAAGCTGAGAATTTTACTCTAAAAAATGTAAAGGAAGAGCATTGCCCATGGCGACACTGTGTACCAGTGCTGTTCCAAAAATGGCTGATAGTAGATGGCAGATATCATCACTACCGTATGAAAAACATTATTCAACTTTCTCTTTCACCAGGATTCCCAAAAGAATACATCACCTAGGCTGAACTAATTTTATACTTTTAGACCTCACTTCCAGTATTGACATTGAAATTCAACTAATTTTCAGACTTGCCGGATTGAAGAGTGGAAAGTATGATTCTATACCATTCAAGGCATATGTGATGTCAATAACTAGATACCAGAAATGATTCAAATTTTGTTTTCAGCAAAATGTTACAATCATGGAAAATATTTGCAAGATGATTTGCATATACAATGTTTCACATATGTTCTGTGGGTTTTCATTTTTGGATTTTTTTTTTTTTTTTGTGACAGCTGCGCATCATGTTTTCTTTGTTTTCAGCTTTCTGGAATAGGAGGTAAATTCTAGCTACTCTCCGAAAGGGACATGTCAGATTATCCCTAAAGTGAGAAGGCATGCACAGCCTCCAAGATCGTGATTTAATCTGCTCAGTGGTGCCTGAGTGATACTGTCTGGTAGATTTAATCTGCTAAAGGTGCCTGAGTGATGCTGTCTGGTAGAATATTTGTTGTATGGCCTCGGAAGCACGTAAGAATTCGATGAACCTTTCTATGTTCTTCAATTCCTTCTCAAAGCCTGATTTATACTTTCTGAAATATAGATAAAAGTCATTTAATTCTTCCTCCTAGTTCTTGACCTTCATTTATTTCTGAAGTATGTCTACTCCAAAATCAGTATGAAATTCAGACTGCTTTCCATCAAAATTTGAAAATATTGGGTTTTTAATAGATATATAGTACCGGTTTTCTAATTACAGATGACAAATCCCTTATTTTTTTAATTCATTCTGCTTATGTCATTTGGAACATTTGGAGCAGATTTCTAGATGGACCAAAACTTCCCTTTTGACTACAAGCAGGTTTAAGTGACTGAAGTCTTTCCTCAAGATGGATTATTTGACTCAATTATGTGTGGATCAATTATGTATTTTATTGGATATATATTTAAAGTAAAAATTTAATTATGATACAGTTCCTCATTCAATAAATGTTTAAGGGCCTTCTTTGTATTAGAAACTGTTTTTAATGTTAAGTATGAAACACTGAGAAAAAACAAGATAAAAAATTATTGTTATGTACCTTACATCTTATTAGGGCTGTCAGATGGATAAATAATAAGGGGAAACCACAAATATAAATATATTTAGTTATATGATCCTAAATATTTCAGTAGGAGAAGCAATTAATTTTCCTGATGTCAGTAAAACAGAAATATTTGAAATTTATCAAAGGTAAATAGAAAAGATATTTAAGTACACACAGAAGGGGCAAATGTTATGTGAGCAAACGGAGAAGATTCTGGGGAGAAAACAAGGATACAAAGATACAAAGCAGATGCCTCATTAATTTCTGCTAATATTTATATGAGGGATAATTGAGTAAGTATCAATATTCAGGTTTTAGGGTGGTTGAGGGGATGAAGGAAACCTTCGGAGGTTACTGTAAAGTTGTTCAGTTTGACCTAGAGATAGGAATCTCTGTAAAGTTTTGAACATAGAAGTGTATTTCTTCTGATAACTAATAGTTCAACTTTGATTCTTGTTGGGAGCATAGATTATAGGAGGGTTAGGCTAGGAATGTATGTGAAGGGTATTCAGAAAGATATTTTTCCACTCAAGCAAGAGGTAACTACTACCATGTGGATGGTACTAGTGCCAGTGATCAGATTATTGAGATACTCTCTAGAGAGTGACTGCAAACTTACAGTTCTGATGTTGATTGAGAGTGTGGATAAAGGATGGACCCAAGTTTTTCCACTCTCAGAATATGGAGCAATGCAGTTTCTTTCCATTGAGATGGCGTACCATCAAATTACAGTCGACTTACAAAAATTAAGGTCTCAGAATAGATACATTAAGCTTGTGCTAGCTATTGGACAGGTGAGAGATTATGTTAATTATGGCTAGATGTACAAGTTTGAAAGTCAGGAAAGAGTTTAGGCTGGTACCTAGATATGAGAGTCATTTTCACACAGATCTGCTTCATTGCTATCGAAGTGCTCCTAAAGCTAATAGCATAAATTACAAAGAAAGATTTTTCTCACAGTTGTTGCTAAATGAATTAATGTAAATTTGGCTTAGAAAGCTAAGAATGACGATCCACATGGAGTAAGTTCCAAGCCAGGATGTCATTTCGGAGACCTCCCTTTCTTAGACTGAGCTCATTCCATGAGATGACTGTGCAATCTTTGCATCTTCCTGAGCCGTTTGTTCCTGCCTCACCTCTGCAATGACCACTCTGCAGTGTGGTCTACTCAGTTTGCTGTCTCCACTTGGCTAGTTTGCTTTATCTGTCCAAAGTCTTTCTTCATTGTCATTAATCAAAGACTGGCACTTTTCCAGTCATCTGAGCAGGCAGGAAGAAAAAAAATATGAATGGGCAGCATGCCATAAAGCTCAGACTGTTAATGAGTTCAAAGCTCTTTAGTCAGTGCTAAATGATGAGGGTTGAGTGGAGGCTCGAGAGAAGGGGCAGTAAGGGTGGGCCCTTAAAATTTTATGTATGTATATAAATTCTTGTTTAGCAAGGCAGACAATTTGTATTTTATTTCCTTTTCCAAGTAAGTTAAATTAATAAAGGAACTGCAAATCACCTTTCCAGTATTGAAAAGAAATAGAATACATTTAAGTGCATTAATTCAACAGTATCTGATTTTAAGAGGAAACATATAGTATGCTCATTATCCTATCAATTAACTGACTTATTTTTCTTATTATTGTAGTGCCTAAAAGTTTCAAACCAACTCATTACATAGTATGGCATAAAACACATACAGAAGAGAAACCAGAACCATAGGAGAGTAACTTCACACATTAGATTAAATATAGACACTTTGCCCCTTTGTTTATTTCTCTAAAAGTGGAATTCGCTGAAAAATTAGTGTCATAGCATTTTAGGATTTATTTTTATAACACTGAAGACGAGAGCTAGAACTCATTTTAGGGTGTCCCATCTATTGTTTTACTCCCTTGTCCATCTCCCCGAGTTCCTATTTAGTCCCAAATTTCTGGAATCCAGGTGACACTCTTCTCCATCCATAAAATTCTTTCTTTCCTGATCTCCTGTAAAGGTCAAAAACTTGCATTTCTTTTAGAAAGTGAGCAGTTAAAATAAATGTCAATGCTTAACTACTTAGTATTATAATAGTTTTGTGAGATCTTCTATGGTAAATTTCAGAATATATGTCTGTCTAAGTAGAAGTATATATTCATACACATGTAAGTATATATATATATATATATATATATATATATATACTAATGTTTTATGACACCTTTTAATAGTTATGTTTAATAGTTATGTTGTTTAATTCTCTAATTCAATATGCATGTTTCTTCTCTTTTCATTAAAATATAAAATTTCACTTTGTCAATATTCATTAGGACTGTAGTGACTGGTAAAGCTGAGGAAAATTTCTAACCCTTTCCAGTTGCTTTTTTTGCATCATTACTTTTATAATTTGGTACTTGATTAGCAAAGAGCAAGTTACTTATGCATATCAAATATGAAGGCTAATATATTGTTACAGAAGACTTACCAAACACATAAAAGATGTATGCAAATATGCAAGCACACGAACACACCTACAGACACACAGACGAATATGAGCACACCCACAATATTGGAATCAGTGGTGTTAATTGAAGTCTACCAAGACTTTGAATGAGAGCATCAGAAAATAGTCCTAAGGTTAATTTAAAATGGCATTTAGGAGAAGTGATTTTGGCTCATTCTATTCTTCCCTCCTTCTTCCTTCCTTACCTCCCCCTCCTACCATTCAGGTTTTTTTCTTATTTCACACGTACAAAACTCAGAATAGTCCTTTGAGGATAAGTATCTAGGAAAGATAGCACCTTAATAATTTGAGAATGTATTAAAGAACTTACAGGATTTGTTTATTAAATTAATGGGTAGGCCTTATTAATAATTTTATTTGATTTTTTATTTAATTTTTGTAGAAAAAAGATAATCTATTAATTTTACAAACAGTCTGGGCATTATTTAATGCCAAGAGAAATTTGACTTGTTTTACCCCTGCTATACTCCATGCCCCTCCTGTGGAAGTTACTTCTTTAGCATTCATTTATAACATGAACACATGTTTATACTTAATACACGAATTTAGAGCTGATGGATATAGGCTATGATCAGTAATTTAGTTAGTCATGTAAAGATTTGAACACCCTGTAGGTTTGATATTCTAGGAATAGTTTTAGACCCTTTGCACCTGATTCTGAATCATCACCTGGAATTCACACCCCTTTACCTTCATTAAAGCATTAAAGGAGTCTGTGTCACCAGGTCTTACTGACTTTCCTGTATATGCCATGTATAGTCTGAGTTTTCAGTCTTTCACATTCTGTTGATACTACTATGCATTTCGTGGCCCTTCCTTAATGCCATATGTGTTAGTTCCTGCCTGCTTATGTTTTTCTCATTAGGGCAATTTCCATGTCTCCAAGCTTTCTCTTTGTATATATGAAACTGGAAAGGTTTGAATGTAATTCTGGTGAAATTACTATTGGTTCACGAGAGTAACTTGTGATATAATAATCATTCGTCAATTATTCTATCTGCAGAAGATAGCAGTTTACACAATGTAACCATAAGCTCATATGTATCTTAAATGCAATTTCATAGCATGATCTATATTTATATTTTGTCCACCTACTGATTTGAATTTACACTAGGATATTAAACTTTAGTGTTAGAATTTAGCTTACAATATTTATTATTTAAATTTAGTTAAGTTCAGGAGTGTGTGATGGAAAAATATTGGCATAAAATTTAGACCATTTAATATAGGCATTTTAGAGGTGTAAAGGAGAAGGTGGTTGGGAAATAAGGAGTTTAGTGGAATTGAAACTAAACAGCAGTAAATTTAATAACTATAGACTGTAACGACATAGAATTACAATACAGGATATTTGAAGGAAAATATATTAAAAAAACGCTACATATTTAAAAGGAACAAATATTATGTATGTATACATATGTTTATGCATACAAAACATCTAAATTATTTTTTAAAAACCCATTTTTCTGTGACCTGTAGAAAGTCCATGTATCACAGAATTAAAAACCAAACTACACAAAAGCTGTCATAGTTAGATAATCATGTTCTGATTGATAATCAACTACTTAAAACCAGGTCAATCATTGGCATAAAGATGATGTAGTAATAGAAGATTCCATTAGGAACAGACAGGCAGGAAAGGAAATGAGTTTGATAAATAGATCTTTGTTCATTATACAGAAGCAGGTGAGCACTATGCTCACTGTAGGTGGGGCAGCAAAATAGAATTAGCATGCAGATATATCCTTAAGCTGCTAATTATTTAATTATTTAACTAAGTATCCATTATCTAAAAAATGAAAAAGTTAAATAAGAAGGAATATTTAACATAACAATGGCGCACAGAAAGGCACACATATAATGGGTGGTGTACAAGTCTCTATGTATAAATCCCAAGTGGCAGTTTACCAGATGTCTTAAAAATATGCATACTAGAACTCCAGAAACTGACCAGAGGTGTTTGGGCATGACTGATGATAGTTAACCATCAGTGAGAATTAATAAGTGTGAACATATCTGTTAAAGGACAATATGTCTATGTTCATAATAAAAGCATAATCTACCTCTTTGACTTAAGTCCCTTCTAATAGTGCAAGTAAGAATTGATAAGGACCTATTCAAGCAGTGAAAACAATTAACTGAAGTTAAAATTTAAAAAAAGAAGAGTGTTGGCCAGATATTCATATAAGTCAGAACTTGACTCTGTCGTATGGTTAATGTGTTAGCTACTAGCTGTGCACATAAGTTGACTTCTCTTTGAATGTATCTACACTGGCATTATTAAGGTAGCAATTAAATACTATAATTGGTATAAAGATTAAATGAAATAATTATTTCAGCAATTATCCTTTAGCATGATTATTCTTAATAAATGTCAATCATGCATGTTACATTATTTAATAAGTAAAAGCGATATGCAGTGTTATATATAATAATTCTGTGAAAATTGGAATTAGAGATTAAAGTTAACAGCGGACTTGGAGCCTGTGTAATTGGTTGGAAAGAAAGTAAAAATTTGGGACAGGAGGCCTGCTGACGCAGCCCGTGCCCAGCACTACGGGGGCTGCCCAGTCTGTAGTGACCTTTCAAAACAGGCCACAAAGTCTTACTATGAAAAGGAAAAATGTTGTCTTGTTTAAATGTATTGCATGTACAAATAAAATTTGATGTATTGATTTAAATAAAATACATTATTAAACTCAATTTCACCTCCTACTCTTTGTTTTTCTCATTTGTGGCTGATTTGGTTCTATTATGCAGTCAGATACCATCCAATCAAAGCTGGGGAAATTGAGAAAGCATTCTCTGCCAGGCATCTACTATAACCTGCCAATACATGTATGTGACTAGATATAGGTATTTTTATTTTTTCCACTGCAATGTCATAAATTGTGTGTTGTGGGGAGTAATGCTATCTTCCTTTACAGGCTGATTGATAGATTTCATTTATGAAAAACCCCTTTGGTAGCGCTGGACATTGCTAATTGCTGTGGCAAATCCTCTGCGGCCTAGAATACTACCACCCACAGGCTAACTTACTTGCTTAAAATGAATCACCCTCCTTGTTAAATAATTATTCTTCACATTCCAGTGGCTGTGCAGCTTCTCACAAACAAGTTACACAGTCTGGACTCTTCTGTCAATACGTTCGTATGACTGATTCTGCCTGTCCCTTAGGGAACGCTCGGCTGTGCACGTTAGCGGGGCAGCTGCTCGAGCAGTGTCTGACTATTCATTCGAGGTGCACAACTCCTGCTCTATTCATAACCAATTCTGAAATGTTACATTTCCTATAGGACTAACATGGAAAGGAAGAAAAAAAAAAAGAGGAACCAGAAAAATATGTAGGTGGAAACCTGTTTCATATGAAAAAGAGCGCATATGCTATGAAAGAACAATGAAGAGGCATCTAACTGAACACCAATATTCTGAGACGTTTTATTTATGAAAAGAAAACTCAGAATTAAGTGGTGATTGTGGGTGTGTTCAGCCCTTTATCCATCACATGCATGTGAGTTAGGTTCCCATAGTCTTTGTAGCAGAGATGTAAATTCCAACCCAAATATGTCAAGATCAAGTTTGAAGAAAAATATCACAATTTTTGATAACAAATTCTATTTCATTTTAATATATCAAAATTATATTCATGGGTTGAGGATGTAGTTCAGTGAAGGAATGCTTACATAGCATGTCTGAGACCAGGGAATAGATCCCTAGGAATTAAAATAGCTATCTACCTAAAAATCTGTCTGTCTGTCTGTCTGTCTCTCTCTCTCTCTCTCACTCTCTCTCTCTCTAGCGATACATGTTAATCACAAAGTATGTAATGTGAAAAGGAAAGTGGCAAATTTGCGTTTAATTTAAAACTTATTATAAAGGGTAGGGTGAGGAGGGATGGAGGTGTGGGTGGGGGGGACAAAAGGAGAGAGGGAAAGTCCTTGTCACCTTGACAAGATACATATGTGCACAAAATGCTCAACTTCATTGTAAACCTTAAATTTTGCTTTTACACATATCAATAAAATGGGGAAAAACTAATTCATTAATAAGAATATTATTACTTTCATTAAAATTATGTGTTTATTAGTATTTTCACTTCTAAAATTATATTCAAATTAAATAATGTCTAATGATTTTGAAAATATTGATATTTTATACAATGTGAAATTGTTGTATACTTTTAATATGATTTCTGATCCATAATGTAAAACTTCATGGTAATTTTCTAGGAAATAAAATGTTTTCTTTTTAATTTGCTTGCTGTAATAAAAATTATGTTTTATAGTAAAATTTTTAAAAATGGTACTAAAGAAAATGCAATTCAGGTTTTCAGTATCATTTTTGTAACAGACTATGCCTGTTGTATTACATAAAAAATGTACAGAGTGAGGATTATATAAAAGATAAAGAAACAAGGACATTAGTGGGGTTCTTTAAGTTTCCATTGACATTGTGCAAATCTACCTGAACTGGAGACACACAAATTTATTTCCAGAGATATATACATCAGGGAAAAGAATAGGTGTATTTTTAGAGCTAGATTCCACTATCTTGAAAAGTGTGAAATAGAAAAAGAACTACAAAATTTCAAAGAAGTATAAAGTTACAAGTAAGTTTATCAATAAGTTGGAAAGATTATGAACATTTTCAAAAACCATACTGCCTACACATGTGGCCACGAACACATGACCACATTAGACCTGATTCGTGGCTCATGTGACAGAATGAGTGGAGAAAGATGCTTCACTGATATGGGTCTATATTTTAATACATATTTCTTTGAATGTGGTCAATCATATGTGTTAGGCACATTTTGAATTAAAAAATTTGATCATAAAAATATTTTAAAAACAGCCTTAACTGTCCTACTAAAATCTAACTAAATATTGAATTATTATGGTCTCCAGTTCTCTTTTGGGGTTAATATTGGGAAGCTCTGCTTCATTCATTAACATAACATGTGCACATATAACCAAATAATCTTCCTGCTAATATTTTTAATGAGTATTCCTGCTAGTATTAAATACCTATGAGATCAGCAAAGGTATGGATAAAAGTAAATGTAAGACCAGGAGGTTTTTCCATTAAATATATGTGAATAGTGCCTCTTTTTTAAAAGTTGCAACAGGTTTATTTTTTTAACTCAACTTAAATACTAAATAGAAGATGTTAATTTGTGTCCCATGATAGCAGTTCCTCAGTGAGCCAGAGAGTGTAAAGGATACCCTGGCAACCATGTGCACCTAGGTGTAACTATGGGAACCTGATTTTTTCAGTGATTAGGCTCTAATACCCAGCATGTGGTTATGTCGAGGCCTCCCTCCTACCCAGGGCTCCCAGCTAATGACAGAGTCGAGCAGGTATCCAAAGGCCTGCTGGTTCCAGGAGGTCCAGCAGTTTCTGGTGGTGTCTTGGACTCCAGGGCTTCTTTCAGTTTTGACAGTCATTCTTAGAATTTCACTGCATTCTGAGATCTTCCAGCCAAGTCTACTTTATTCCTACTTTTCCTCACAAAGATCAGACCAGACCCTCATATCAGTCGGTCTGCTCCTTCAGCCATCTTTCTGCTTATTTTCTTTCCCATCACAGGCATTTTTCTTTGTAAATCACTACCACACTGAATTCTATCTTGGCATTTGATTCTCCAAGGATCCTTGAAATACACAAGTATTCCGGTTGGTTTGGAATTTTGTGAGAAGGAAACTTCTCTGAAGTCTTTCTATAAATTTGTAATTTAGCACTATAAAACATCCTTCAGTGAGTATTTGAAATGCTCAGCATGCAGAGTCAGAAAATGTGTCCTATTATCATGGTGAGCAGATCTTAATGCAGCTCAAGGCAGCCTCATATTTTTTTTTATTTTTCTTCTTTTTAAAAAGCTATTGTCCTCCTAAAATAAATATTGGCAGCTCTTCTAGTGGAGATATATGCAAGGGAAACAGACAATCAATGTTAACTAAACAAAAGCTGAAATCTTCCTTAGAATTCTGAGGAAAGAAAGATCAGCTAAGTGTCATCTTTGTCATTGAAATACAAGAATATATGTTTCCTGAACATACACATAGGGAAGTAGCAAATAAAGGAACAAAGATTGGCACAGGAAGGAGGTATTTTAGATTATTCTAAAAAGATAGAAATAAAATGAATTTGAAAAACATTAGAATTCAAAGAAAATTTCATCAGATCATTTTTGGAAAATCATATTAATTCTGAAGCCTCAGTATCTACCTCTTAAAGAAGGAAATATTAGATAATTCATCGTGCCATGATACAAAAGTTAATTCTAAAACTCATTAATTTATTATTTTTGTATGCCTATTATACATCTACTTTCTGCTAGACTCTAATTACAAATCTACTAGAAAAAAAGACAAACAATAGCAGTGTAATGTGATAAATGCTGAGAACGTAGGCCTAGGAGCTGACAGACTTTAGATAAGAATATTTAACTCATCCGTGTGACATGAGTGGAATGAACCCATGGCTAGAGCTAAGATACTAGCTTAGTTCCTAGATGGTCTGTAGCAGGGAAAGGTGTGCCTGAAAAGTGTCGGCGTTACAGGCACTGCCAAATGGAGGACACCATGTCATAGAAACATCAGAACAAATGCTTGAACAAAGGATGCAGGAAAGGGCATAGAATGGCCGAAGCACAGGTGACCAGATCTTTGGGGAAGCAGAGACTCTATCTTCAATGTCGTGGAAAGTAGCATAAATTTGATCAATGATATTACTCAGTTACATTTGTCTTTTTTTGGAAATATTTTTCCTTTGAATGTGGTTAATCAAATTGTGTGACTATGTTTAGATAAAACACCACAAATATCTATAAAAAGTAAAACACATAATGTGGTTGAGTATTTTAACAAATAAAACAAATGAACAGAAAAGAAGGCATCAGGTTTTATACTTCTACAAGTTCAAGTTCCTTTTTTTAAAAATCTATTCTGCCTAAGAACTAGTGACTTACTATGTATGAAAGAGGCCATGTCCTTTGCCTCTGCTCTGGATTCTCACCTTTTGTCAGGCATCAATGCAGTTTTGCCCCCTCGACTGGCACCAATCCTGCTAGGTGGCAATGATTCAGTCTCACTTTAATTGGAGAGTAGAAGAAGCTGATATTGCACAGAGAACACTGTGACAAAAGACTGAATTGTTCAGAGTAGTTATTCCAGATATTAGATGACCCCCCCACCCACAATGAATATTGGAGTATCTGTATGTGTTTCCTTAGAGATAATCCCTAAATGATATTACTCTGAAATTTATACTCCAACTGTTTATCAGCTTGACATGAACCTGGCTCAGGATCACAGAGAAATTTGAAGGTCACTTGAAACTTAAGAGGGTCCAATTAGAAGAGTGGTTTAAGGATGACTGAAAACAGTCTGAAGACTCGGCCCAGATATAACCTTATCCATTTTTTTTTTCTCAAAGATGACAGTGAGGTTGATCTTATTGCCAGACACTTTAACATCATCTGTGTGCCTGTAACTCGTGTGTTCTGTCTTGTAGTAACCTCGTCCTGGGGTCCCAGTCAACAGCAATTATTAGTTTCTAAGTCTGTTTCTTCCGGGTGCTAGTGTTCAGTCAGTGTCAGCAGCCTACATCAGTACCTGGCATATATCAAGGACAACGTAGTCATGTGTTTTAGCATACACAATCAGATTGGCTTTTATTTTTCAAAAGTGTATAGGTAACTTGAAAATGACCTATTCCTTAGCTATACTAAATTCTTCTTTTTATTTTATTAGTGTGTGTTTACAATAAATTTATATTCGTTTTGGGAGGCTGGCATGTGGACATGTCTTGATCATTTTTTATCCCACCCCACTCTCCCTACTCAGCATCTTATCCCCTTTCCTAATCTCATTGTCAGCTCCAAAATGTCTGCCTTTCTGTTTCATATCACCTCTCCTTTGTTAAGTCCTATTTGTATCATAGGTTTTTCTGTATAAGAGAAACTGTGTGCTACTTAACATTTTACACCTGATTGTTTCACACTGAATTGATCCACTTACACACCACTTTTTTTCTATTAACTATACTTGTCTTTCAGGAATTATCCTTCTAAACATTTGTAAGCGTTAGCAGCAACTCTGTGGTCCAGCACATCCATGTTCATACCCACGCTGTACTCGTGGGCTGTGCAAGTAAGCTGAGAAGTCTGACAGAGCTGTGCTTCCTGGCTTTACCAGGGAGGGGGATAAATAGCCGCTTAATGAATCTTGACATCTTATTCTTTAACGTAGATAAACTAGAGAAATTTATTGGAAAACGTAGCTAGCAAAATTGGCACGATAATTGTTAGGAAAATAGAATATCTTATATTCATTTAAAATAATTAAATTTGTTATTAAATTTTTCCATTAAAAAAATTGGTCCCAGTTTTTTGATGAAGGCTGATTTTTTTAGAACATAGATAATAAAATTAAACTTAGAATATATTTAATAAAAGAGCACAGAAGATTTAAGATGAAGGGTCTATAATTCCATATAAAGTTTAAAATATGGCAAACATAATTCTTGCTGATAGAAAACCAAGGTGATAGTCAATTATAAATTCTTTGAATGAAAGTGTTGTAAGAGGGGACTTTCTTTGATGAAAGAAACAGTTGGATGGTTGTAAAAGGATATACATCTTTTCTCAAAGTCAAGAATTCATATAATTTCCAGTCAGATTTCTTTAAAGTGAAAATAAACAAATAAATAATGTGTGAATAAATGTTTTCTTTATTCTCAAACCTATCAAGTAAATTATAAATTAGCACGAGACAAGACAAGAGGTTGCAATTCCGCAAAAACTTAGAAACTAAAAAACAAACAAACCAAAAAAAAAAAAAAAACCCAGCAAAAAACATTTTGAATGAATTATTGCTAAGTAACTCTTTACTATAATTAATTTGTTGGAATTACATATTTGAATGTAAAAGTCCTGTATAATTATTTGAAATTTATGGTATTTTTGTGACCACAAACCATGTTTTTATTTCTAAATTTTTTGGTGTTTAGAATTCAAGCTGTTACCTACATAGTATCTTTCTAGCGAAGAAAACAATGTGTTATATGTAATGTGTGCTGAGTTTGTTTTACATTAAACCTTGATGTCATTTAAGTCTCTACTTTTATTAGGCGTATTTTATTTTTTAAAAAATACACCTTCCAATCTTCAGTCTCTAGTACAATTTTTGAAGGGTAGTTGCTGGTGCAATTCACTCCAACAAGAGTTTCTTCAGATTCTACTACACACCAGGAAAGGCCCTTTGGATTCACATGTTAAAAATCAAGGCACATGACTGAGGGCACGATGTTCATAAATTAGAACATGTACCAGAAAATAGGATGCTGCTGCGGATTAAAATAGTAAGGTTGTTGTAACAATGCATTGCAATAAAAAATACAGCAAAGATATTGTAATCTTACTTACTGGTACAGAAAAAAATTATGAACGCACACAAAAAGAAACTTTGCTTAAAGAATAGTGAGTGTAATGATAGTTGAAATATGAGCATTTCCAACAATGTTAGTTTGTTCAGACTTTAATGCATGAAGTACAAAACCTTACATTTAAAATAGGTTAAAACTTACTCCCATGATTCTCATATTCCCAAATACAAAAATAGAATTTAATGTCTCCAATGAGCGATTTCGTAAAAACATTATCTGACATTCTCAATGAATGAAATAGCCCTTAATATTCTCCACTTTTTAGAAAACCAATCTTATTTGCATGAAGTTTTCTAAGGATATAAAGAGATTAAGAGAGAAAGGAGCCTTACAGTATGGCACTGGAGAAAATTTCTGTTTTTCAGTCAATGAAAATTGTAGGTAACTATATATATATATATGCTTCTTTAAGTTGTAATTTTTTCCTCTTTACAATTTTCTTACTTTATTTTTGTTTCCAACCAAACCAGCTCTATATTTTTTACAGATGTTACCAATTAGACTTAAGTAACCTTATAGCTGTGGCAGTCCCATGAGCAACTGTATTCTTTGGCACCTTACAGAGAAGATGTGCTCTGCTAACGCTTTGCATTTCAAGAAACTATGTGATGGTGTTGAATTTGTGTGGTGTTCTGTGGTTTTCCTAAGTTTCAAATTCAGTAACTTGGAAGAAGATACTTGGAGAATGTTTCTGCTTTAGTACTGTCAAAAATAGATAATTTAACAAATGATGGAAATTGAAAATCGTAGTTTTGTATGATGTGTTGTTCTGGGAAAATATGATTAAAACACCTCTCTATTGACATTTATTTAATAGTGAGATTGATGAACATTTGCCAAAATGCTAGATTGGGTGTATTTAATGATACTACTGCAGACAGATATTTACGTATGGTGATAGGCTCCACATGCTCAACACCATCCCATGAATTCTATGTACAATTTGTATATTGCTTATCTCAGTGGTCATGGGTGATATTAATACATATTTGAAGTGTATGTGAGATTTCTTTTGGAAGTAGAAATTTGGTTCATAAAATTCTTATTGGCAATCTTGCTGTTACATAAGAGTACAACCATGGGGTTATACAACACTAAAATTGTCCCAGGGCATTTTTTTTTCTTCTATCTTCGTTTAAACTGTAAATGGAGAGTTTGAGCTTTATCTTCTTAGCTTTGATAATAACACTGTGACATTATAATTCAGTTGTCAATTTATGGTGCTTTAAAAGAAATCATTATTTGTAAAAGTAAATATTAAATCAGACGTTGAGATTGCTTTTGTTTCCCTTGTTCTTTTTTCCCCATTTCATTGATATGTGTAAGTGCAATACATAAAGTTTACATTGATATTAAATATTTTGTGCATATACATATCATGGCAAAATTACAAATATTTCCCCTTTCCCTTTTTGATACTCCCATTCCCTTTTCCACCCCTCCAGTTCCCGTTATTCCTCACATTAAGTTCTATGAAATAGTTGTGATCTGGGTTTATCATATCAGGGAAACCATTCAATATTTCACCTTCTGCTTCTGGCTCACTTCTCTAAACATGATGGTCTCAAGTTGCTTCCATTTACCTACAAAAGCCTCTGATCTATCTGTCTTTATAGATGCGCAGTATTTCATAGTGTGTAAACAACACAATTTAAGTATTCTTTGGTCTATTGATGGGCACTTTGGTGTTTTCCACATTTTAGCTGTTGTTAGTTGTGCTGCTGTGAACACGGGTATACATGTGTCTCTGTTATATGCTCTTTTAACACTTTTGAGGAAATACTCCACAGAGGTATCACTGGATCCAAAGGGGATATTTATTTTCAGTCTTTTGAGAGATTTCCATACTGCTTTTCATAGTGGTTGCACCAGTTTTTATTTCCACCAACAATGCAGACATGTTCCCTTTCCCCTCACCTTGCTAGCACTGATTGCTGTTTGTGTTCTTGATATACGACTTTTTCTCTAGATGGCATCTTAGTGATGTTTTGATTTGCAGTTCTCTAAAGGCTAAGAATGTTGAACATCTTTTCCTGTATTTTTTGGCCATTTGACCTTCTTCATCTCAGAAGTCTATTGTTTCTTTGGCCCATATTTCAATGGTATCTTTGATTTTGAGGGGTTTACTTTTCTTCAGTTCCTTGTATATTCTGGTTATGAGCCTCCTGTCTGAGGTGTTGGTGGTGAATATTGTTTTTTCTCAATCTGTCTGTTCTCTTCGTACACTGTTGATAATTTCTTTTGCCGTGCAGAATCATTTTAATTTGACATAATCTCATCTGTTACTTCTGGGGCCATTTCTTTTACTATCAGAAAAATGATAGCCTTTTCAACAAAGGGTGCTGGGAAAATTGAGCATCCACACGCAGAAAAATAAATATATATCCTTCATTATGCACCCAAATTTAATCAAAATGGAGCAAAGACCTAGGTATTAAAACTGAAACCCTGAACCTCCTGGTAGACAAATTAGGCAAATATCTAAAAGATTAGGTTCAGACAAGGACTTTTCCTTGTTTTTAGTAATTTCGTACCTAATTGGTGATTACTTTTACCCTCATATGTTGTTGGTTTTTGAGTGAGAAAAGAAAATGTGGATGAGGAACTAAACTTCAGAATTTAAATTTTGTCTTACATACATTTTGCTTCAAGAGAGAAATATTGCGTTGGTTTTATTGTTGATTAATAATAGTCTATGTGTTTATATATTTAAATAAAAATACTCCATTATTCCTTTATTTTGAAAAAATTTTCTGTTTAGGGAATCCACATAGTACATATCCAGCCAAAGCAAAATAGAGGGATAAGAGGCAAATTTCTAGGATTCATTTTGACAGAGAATATTAAATCACTAATAAGGAGGAAATGCTGCATGAAGATTTGCTACAAGCAATTCCAATTCTATCTAAATAAATGGCATAGAATATTATTTAAAAATACCTCAAGTGCAGACACTGGTGTATAAGCTTCGGTTCTAGGGGTGGAAAGAAGTGAAATAGTATACAATGACCATGCTGCCTACCATATGAGTCAACATGCCCTGTCAGACATGTCAGGTAAATCCATGAGGTCAAAAGTGCAGAAAGCTTTCAAATTCCTGTGTTTCCTGAAAACATTTATGATCTCACAATTGGAGAATAAATATAGCATACAAATATTTTATGATGTACTCCTGTGCCCCTTCTGGATTAATTTATGAGCTCCCTTCTCCTTACAGCTTACCCTTGAGCCAAAACAAATTAACTTTAGGTCCTTGAAAGTGTTATATTGTTTCACACTTCTTTGCCTTTGTCAGTCCTATCCTTTCTGGCTGTAAACCCTTAATCATTGTTGTCAACCTGGTGAACTCCGACTCATCCTTTAAGGCTTAGCTCAGAGCTCCTGATTGCTCCTGGATAGAACAGATTGTTGTCTGTTTTCTGCCATCACTGCACATCGTATATTTCAACCTTTGGAGAAATAAAGAGATTGACTTAAGTTGTGTCTTTTTCCTTCTTGCCTTGAACTATTTGTGGAAAAAAACAGAGTACTATAATGCTTTCTATCCCATGTGTGTAGTGCTAGTTCTGAGATCTTATAAATGCTTAATAAATGCAAGTGAATAATTAAATTATTATCAAATATTTTAGCAATAAAAATGTTCGATTATGTTATAATGTGTGTTAGTGATGATGAATACAATGCAAGTTAATTAAAGAGGATGAAGTCAGAGACAATTGCATCTTATCATTTAACTATAGAAAAATGATATTTAAGTACTAGCTCTTAAATAGAGTTAGTCTTTTGGCATGGATAAAGTATAGAAGAAAACCTAGAATACTCATCATAAAGGAAAGAAGGTGGTTGTTCACAGCGGGAACTTGAATATGCTGCTGCTTGTTTCATCTATTATGATTTTCCTGGCAGCAAATAATCACAAAATAGCCCGAGAAGAGTGTTTGGAAGCAGTGGTTTAGTTGTGTCAACAAGTTCTGTGGTTTGTTTCGTCTTCCACTATGTCTGTATGAACCATCAAGCCCTATCTACAAGATGACAAGATGTCTTCTGAGTTTCCGTGCTTCCTGGGATAGAGCAAAAGGGGAGATGCTCTCTTGGTCTGAAATACTTTACGCTTATCTCATCTGCTTTCCTGCTGTTGACTAGAGCTAAGCCGCAGCTATTATCAGAGTTGGAAACATAATTAGCATAAGTAAATAATATTATTTATCCTTATTGTCACACCACCAGGGAGTTGAAGGGAGTACAGATTGTAGAAAACAGAAGAGAATGACCATCAAATAGGAAATTATCAGTTTTTTGACACATACAAAATTCTTTTTTTTTTTTTTGAGACAGGGTCTCGCTCTGTGGTCCATGCTCAACCTGAATTCACTTCAGAGCCCAGGCTGTCCTTGGACTCATGGCAATCCTCCTGTCTCAGCCTCCCGAGTGCTGAGATTACAGGCATGCGCCACCACGCCCAGCTTATGTGGTGCTGGGGAATCAAACTCGGGTACTTAGCGCTTGCTCAAGTACTTTAACCACTGAGCCATTCCTCCAGCCCTAGAAAATTCTTTGTTTTAATATGGTAAGAGCAATGTAGGGAGGAATGGGGAGATGCACAGTATCAAATATCTGAGAGACATTGAAGATGTAAGCATGTGCTTAACATGCTTTTGAGGCAAAACTTTTGTTTGGACACGGTTGCACTAATTCTCTCTAGGGTTTAATACAAATGTTCTTACATATTGGGAAAGCAGTTTTCTTTTTGAGAAAAAAATATATAATTTTTTTCATGCTGCTGTGCTGCATTGGAAATTCTTATTTTCTAAATGCACATGCAATACACTGCAATGTAAGTATAAATTCATGTAACAGTTTTTTAACATTTGCAAGCAAAACATTGCATTGCACTTTGCTTTTTCAATTACTCTAACATATGTTCTTCTTCATTTCCCAATAAAATGGAAAGGCTGAATTTTCAAAGAGATAAATTCCTTTCTTGCAGTCTCTTCAATATGTTTAGTGCTTTATATTGAGTGCAGCTCTTCAAAAATTACTGTGTAGCTGCAACCTCATTAATTTAACAAAGAAATATCCTTACTTCAATAAACATAAAGCATTGGCAGATGTGTGGAAAACATTTTTTTTTTTCAATTGCGTTCGCCCAAACGCCCAAGCTTTAATGATGCTTCCTACATTTGCTCAGGAAACTTTGTCTGGTTCATTTTTCTTGCTTCAATTAATCTGTAACCAACGAGAGAAAAAGAATCACAGATGTATTTCTCAGAAGTTTCAATCATCACCTTGCAACCATGATTTCAGGATGACATCATGCCTTATTGATTCTTTTGACACTAACAAATTGAAACAAACCACTACCAGGTGCTGGTTGATGTTCTGAGTCTACTGCCCCTTGCTCATGCATGACCACATTCTACAGAATTAGGCTTTGTTAATGCTTTCTCTTTTCTTCTGTGTTAAGCACAAAGTCATTGAACTCAAAATTGTTTCACTGCATAGGGCTTAGTATGAAAATGAGCACACGCAGTCTTTTACTAGGTTACCAAGCAGGTAGTGTTTTTATCAATTATTAAGATGAAAGTTTTTCTTTAATGACTTGAAATGAATAGTTGTCACTTGCTAGAGTCATGGACACCCCCCTCGTTTTTTCCTTTCTCTTTTTCCTTCTTTATTCCTTGTTTCCTTCTTTCTTTGTCTTTTGTTCAGTGGTATCAGTTGTTAAAACTAGGGACTTTTTTCTACCTCTAGCAATTAATCAATACACAGACATATATATAGATAGATAGATAGATAGATAGATAGATAGATAGATAGATGGATAGATAGATTTTAAAGCTAGATTTTGACAAGTCACTAAGTAGCCGAGGCTGGACTTGAACTTGAGATCCTCTTGCCTCGGCCTCACAGAGTGCAATGCCACAAAGCCTAGCTATCAATGTCTTCTATTATAATCAACATTTACCATGTCTTTTCTGTTTCAGTGAAGTAGATAAAGTAATGTATGCACAAACTTTTACAAAATTAATAGAAAGAAAAATGTATAGGAGAAAAACTTTAGTGTCATTGTAAATAATCATTTTAGCGTGCACATTCTGTAAGTCTCTATGACCCACTGTAACAAAGTAGTCAGGTGTTTGCTTCTATAAACAGAATCACCACAGGTGCTACATAGTAAGGTGCTATGTTGGTGGTTCCTAATGCTTCTTACCTGCATCATCCCTCAATAAACAATACTCAAAATGTGCATCCAGCAAAAACCACTGATATATGTTAAAGTGTTTCATCTTTAGTGAAAGAAATTAAATAATCTATAACTACATAAATAGCAAAGAAAGTCTATACTTTTATTTCTCGATTACTTGGCATTGGCTACTTTCACAAAGGAAATAGAGGATATCAATATTTAAAATCTTTTTTATGACAGAGTAATGGAATAATTATTTAAATTATAGAAGCATAGATATTGTACTTATATTAATGATATAATTATTTAAATTATGTAAGCATATATATAGTACCCATATTAAAATTATATTAAAATGTTAATTAAAATGTAAAATATAAATGATAAGTAAAGCAGCTAGAACATGACATCATACATCTAGTATGATTTTATATAAGTGCATTTAAATAAATTGAAAGGCCATATGCCAAAATCTTAAGAGTGGTTATTCTGAATTAACTTTATACATTTCCTGCTACTTCTTTTCTAAAAATAAAACTAAAAGATAATACAACCCAGGACCTGTGTATAAATTACAAGCATGTAAATTACTACTGAGAAATATCCTGGCCTTCTGATTAAAATTGACATTGATTATTACTGCATAATAAAACGACTATAACTTTAAATATAATGTATGTCTTTTCTATTGCAAAATGTATTGCTTAAAATGTATTGCATGACATTGTGACTCTTGTTTCTCTTTACACTGTGCCATGGTTATTTATGCTCATGTTTTAGAAATTCTATTTGGCTCTGGGCACTTTAAGGGAAGGTCTCTGGGTAATTATTTATAATGTTTCCCGGAGCATAGACCATTGCCTTGAACACGGCAGAGGTTTACTAAAAAAAAAAAAAAAAAAAAAAAAAAAAAAAAAGATTGAATACACAAATAAGAACTGTTGATAGTATTTGCATTTTCCCATCTATTGCTAACATTGAAAAAAATTATTTCCCCTTTGCATAATGCTATATTTTCCAGATGGCTGAGCTTTTCCTATAAAATTTATCTCTGTGTTTTAGTATATTTTTGAAACATTTTATTAGTTTCCAATTATAGATATACTTTTTCCTCATGGGTAGATTTACCTTTCTTTTTCAACTTTCTCAGACAATTCATGTAATTTTCTACTGAATTGCTAATACTCTACTGAAAGTCTGATCTTTCTTTTGCAAAATAAATTGCTGAAATTTTTAAAAAGGATTGCATTAGAATTTAAAACTGTGAAATTTTTGCTTTATTTTCCAGTACATAACAAGATTTCTATTTTTTGTAGAAATGTTTTATCATATTAGTTTTCCAAGTTTTCTAAGATGCAACTTATTCCACCAATATATTTCTTGACAGTAAGTTAAATAGGATTGTGATTGTGGCAGTTTATTCTTACTTTTGGTATTTGAGGTAAGAAAAAGTTGTTACTAAAAGTTATATAATCAGGATCAGGCAAATAAAATATTTTGTATACTACTGTGTTTAAATCACATACCATGATTCACAGTTGTATGACATCTGTCTTAGTTACTATTTTGGTTTCTGTAGCAAAACTCCTGGCATGCCCAAATCTGGGAAATAGATCTTTAATTTCTCACAGTTTCAGAAGGTCACAGTCTCTTGATGGGCAGCTGGCAACAGTGGAAGAATATGGCATAGACAAAGGTGGGGGCAGCTCCTCCCAGCACTGCCAACCAACAGCCAAGTCAAATCAAGTTCCCGAAGGAAGAGAGGAAGCAGCAAATGTCCTTCCAGGTTCCATCCCAGTGATTTGCCTCTTCTGGACATATTCTGCATCCGGCCTCAGTGTTCCATCCCTTCCAGCTTTAAGCTCTCCACCACCTCGAATCTAATCCACATGCCTATAATCCAATCCATACACCTGTGATCTCCAATGTGCCACACATCTGTAATCTAATCTACCCTCAAGACCAGGCCCCCATCTCCAAATTGCACATGATTGCGTAGATAATCCAAATACATGAGACTTTTTGGGAGATTTCAGATTCAAATCTCAATAGCATCTTAAATTTCTGGATTTTGCATTATTTTTTAATCTTGAAATCTTTATAATAAACTGAATTAAATTCAACATCGTTTTACTCTAACAATAAGCACAAAACTGTAAATATTTACTTGTACCAAAGTCACAAAATAAGTGGAAAGCTTGAATTGGGCCCAGAAGATCTGGGTCCAAAATTTGTGTACTTTTTCACCCAGGTAGAAAACATAAGATGACAAAGAAATTTAATCCTGTACAGAATTTTTATATAGATAATTTCATGTTCATAGAACATATTATTTCTCAATTTTATAGAAATCCCTTATTGAACAACACTTTAGTTGTAGCAAAATAGAAAATAGAGAAGACACCTGACTTTTGTAGATATAAAAATAAGCAAGAGTGAGAGCTACAATTCAGATATGGTTACTGTGAGTTAATATGCAGGGTTTCTTACTTTTCCAGGCATACATATGCTGAAAAATTCGCAGTTTTATATAGTTGTTCTCTAGACTATGTATTTAGTCATAAAATAAAACTATTGAAAGTTTTTTATATAATCAAATGATATGAGGTGCTGATTATTGTAATACATAGAAATTGAATGCTTGTGGATAAGAGACATGCACAGGGCCAATTGCAAAGCTAAAGGAAACCATGGAAGGGATACTTGAGATTCATAGCTCCATTGTGGCATTCACCACAGTCAAATGTTCATTTCATTTGATTAGTTAACAGCCTCTTCTAGAACTGTTTTTGATCTCTTTTAGGGTGTAGCAGATGCCTTTGCCTTTTCCAGTAATAAATGTGCACACAAAGTAACTGCTATATAAATATTAACAGAAGTGAATTCAATTCAGTGCGGCTGTAAGTTTTAAAATACATTACAGTTATACCTGTTACCCGAGGCTGCAGCATAACAGAGTATTCAACTGAAATTAGAAAACAGAAGAAACTTATATGTCCAAAGACGCACTCTTGCAACCAGATGCACGTTCATGACCACGTGACTTACTTGGTCAAATAGGCCCCATGTTTAGAAAGATCATGGCTTTAATAGTGAGCTGTCACTGCCCTGAAATTATGAATTCTTCATAATTTTGCCACCACTGTGTTCTAATGTTTTATTTTTGCAAAAGTCCTACAAATTGTAGAATAGTTCTGCTTTTTATACTTAATCTGTCTGGATGATGAAATTAGCCTTGTACAAGGTGGAGTGCTAAAAGTAGTTTTTAAAGGAACATTAGATTTTGAGTTCAGGTGTGGCTCCCTCACTTCTCTTGCTGGCTTTCCCTGAACTAACACCCATGTGAGCACAGTTCAAGTCAGGGCAGCGTGCCTCCTCTGCATTCCTCAGGTACATCACCACTTGCTTTGCGCCACAGGTTATGTGTGTCCTTACCTTTGTCCTGGAAGTGCTCGTAATGGGGTGACTTGGAGAGCAATCATAGCTGTGAGAGTGATTGGCAGATACGCTTAAGGGATATTGGGAAACACTGTTTTAATACTAGATATGTGGCCTGTTAAATTGTTCCTGTGACCTTGACATCCAGGTTGTTGTCCTTAAAGTGAAAGCCTGGAATTTTCTATACCTGTTAGGTGACAAAGAAAATGTGTATCTGGAAAGAGAATGCTGATTTTATCAAAGGATGCACCTTGTAATAAAAGTGCAGCCAAGGTTAATGAAATGCAGAAGGTGGCAGAAATGCAATAACAGCATCAGCTGCAGGAGCCCATGTGAGGACAGAACGGCTGTCCATGAAATAGAGGAAAATGCATATCTCATAGAAGTGTACACTAGCAGCAGCTGGGAAACTGTAGGGCTCAGGAGCCAAACTCTGAGGACTAGGAGAGATGAGAAAGTCCTTTATCGGAACAGAAGACAATGAGGAAGGAACCAAGGCTCTGAATTTAGCTACATATTTTATGTAAGATGGTTATTTGGATTGTTTTAAAATTATTCATTTAAATAGGAAGATTAGTGTGTCAATTTTCTACTTCATTTCAGTTTTAAGGCTTTGTATTAATGCACATCTAGGCATGATGGCTATGCCTGTTTCTCAACATTCTAGGAGTCTGAGGCAGGAGGATCCCAAGTTCAAGGCCACTGTAGGCAGCCTAGTGCCTTGGTGAGACCCTTTCTCAAAATACAAAATTACAGTAACAGTAATTATAGTAATGGCTGAGGAGGTATCACAGTGGGAGGCTCCTGGTTTAATCACTAAAATTTCAGAAAGAGAAAAAATATGACACTTTAGGTAGTTTTTTGATTGTGGGTTAAAAAAATCAAAAGGAAAAATTAGTTATAATTTTTATTTGAGTGAATACTTATTATTAATAATCTCACTGATTTTGAGCCCAGGTTGATGTTTGTTAAAATCAATTCCTAATTGAAGATCCAACATCTTGCATTGTAGTAAATTGAAGAGAAAGTTGAAGTTATACTTATCCTGGTTGCCTTTTTGTTTTAAATCTAGAGATTTATTAGAGCAATGTAAATGTAAATGTAATTTTAACTTCTATGCCTAATTTACAATCATTATATTAACAATTACTATAACATAGCAGATATCTACAAGTACATAGCAGATTAAAAATTAATAAAATATATCAGATGATCTACAGTTTTTTATTAGTCATTGCAAAATCTTTTTAATGACACTTATGTAGTACTTATGACTAAGAAAACAGATTGTCATGATAAATATAAATATATATATGTAATATATATGAATATAGGCACAATGTAGCTATAGTCATTTACCATCATATTACCCTTTAATCCTCTGTGATAAGTACCATCATTTTCCTTGTTACTTAGTTAAGATGAAAAAAAGATGCAGAATATTATTGGGAGTTTTTAAGGGCTTCCTAACTAATCAATAAATGAAAAAAGATTCAGTCTCAATAAGAGGCAACATCTTACTATTAATCATTTTTCATATTGTGCCTAAAGAATGGCCTCACAGTACTAATAAAATGAATCAAGTACCTATTGGCAACTATTGCAGTACTATTGTTAGCTATATACTGGCAATTATAGAGTTAAATGTTTAAATGTGCTTTTTTTGTGACAGTTAAGATAATGGGTAAAACTGTAAACAGTATAAATATACACTATATAAAATTAGGCTGGTAAGTTTATGCTTTATATTAAATGAGTGTTTGTATTTTAAATCTGAGTTTCTAAATGTGAGCAGAAAACAGAACTTGAAAAGTTGGATAGTGACCTGGCCCACCCTTGGCATGACAAGTGTTCTGTGTTGATAGGCTGCCTAGGTGCTTGCTGATGACAAGGATTAAATGCCATCTTTCAAATAAAGTTCCTCTTCCCATCCATTCCCTGCCAGTCACAAGTATGAATTTAGAACATATTTTGGGTGAGCCACCTCTTTTTTTTTTGAGAGACAATTTGTTTAACTTGTTGGAGTCTAGCTGCCTAGGATAACATAGTTAGTTAATAAATATTTAACAGTAATAATGAATTATTGGATAAAAAGATAAGAAAAATTTAAAGTCAAATATTTTCCTCATATATGTATATATCATTAATTCTGAATATTATGTATAAAGAAGAAATCAGAATGTCCTTTTATGCCAAGAACTGCATCCACCTCCTTGAAATGTGGACACAATTTTCCACAAATATGGCATGCCTTATACACCATAAAGCTAAACCAGCAGCCACAGCAAGTTAGTGAGTTCTTGTTGTAGTTGGTTAGAACAGAAAATGTGGAAGGAGCACATAGGAGATGATGATAAAAAGATTTACTATGGTTGACCTTCTTCTTAGCATTAACGATGCTCATGACAGCAAGTGGCATGCATGACTATCTAATTATTAATATCATCACCGGGAAGGAACATGTAAAGTTTCAAGACTGTTTTCACATCAGATTGTTTTTAAATGGCCAAATGATAACTACAGGCAAATAAATAGTAGTGGCAACAATAACAACTACAGAAATAGCTTACGCTCGGTCCACCTCATGCATTTTTTTTTTTTTTTTGTCAATTGTCTGTCTACTGAGAGATCAGAGCTAAAAGGTACAGATAAAGACCAGATCCTACAAAATTTGCAAAAGGACAGACTCTGCGCTACTGTCAGGAATGTAAGGTTCCAGTTTTATCCTGGGACTGCTGACACTCTTGCTAAAAGACCTGAAAGCCAGAAAGACAAATCCAGTAGTTTATAGACTAGGAGGCTGTGGCCGCTTGAAGGCTAGAACATAGGAAGAATAGGCAGGATACAATGACGTAACTTGCTTTAGAGGCTGCCTTCGCTGAGGGAGGCACGGTCTAGTTGGAGAAAACTGCAAAAGAGACACATGGCTTGGTAAGGATCCTACTCAGAAGTGAGGAAGAGAAATGTCCTTGCTTTCAGGTTTCTTTTCCTTCCTTCCTTCCTTCCTTCCTTCCTTCCTTCCTTCTTTCCTTCCTCCCTCCCTCCCTCCCTCCCTCCCTCCCTCCCTCCCTCCCTCTCTCTCTCTCTCTTTTCTTTTCTTTCTTTCTTTCTTTCTTTCTTTCTTTCTTTCTTTCTTTCTTTCTTTCTTTCTTTCTTTTTTGTACTGAAATACCCTTCCTGACTTCCTTTGGAAAAAGGCCGAGCAGGGAGAAATAAGTAGGTGTTTAGAGACTAAGGCAAAGGCCAGAGCTCTCCTAGGAAAAGCTGTAACACTTTTTTTAAGCTTCTAGTTATGCGCCCACAGACAAGATGGGTGCCCCTTTCTTGCTTTCTGGCCCAGAGGTCAATTAAAGACACCTGGAAGCTCTGCCCCAGGCAACCCCCAACTTCAACCACATGACACCATCTCTCCAGGTCAAAGCCCAAGTGTCTGCCCCTTCCAGCCAGGCACCGTATAGCACAAGATTCCATGGGTATCCTATCTCACTACCTCCAGATATATGAGGCTTTTGGGTGTTACCCCAGATCCAAACCATAACATTCACCTAGTTAGATGAACTTGATCAAAGAGCTTTACATTC